>JAMXBD010001276.1:0-417443 GCA_024138025.1 Combretum micranthum
GGAAAAATTTAATCATACATTGTCTCTTCAAAGTCAGCAAACTAAAGTAAACATGTTAATAGAGTAGTAAAAGTAGTTATAAAAAATTTTGATTTGGTATTGAATTAATTACTTTAAAGTTTCGATATTGATTTAGATTTTTGTGCAATGTTTAGATACCAAATTGACATTTACAAAAAAAAATGTCATTGAATATTATATCATTATCACTTTAGAATTTAGATAATACTAAAATATCGCATATATTTTATTACTTTTTTAATATCATATATCATAGAAAATTTCTTATTTATGACTCCAGTGAAAATTAATTACTTATTTAAGATCAAAATAAACATAATTAGAGATATGCAGTCGCAAAATTGCGACTTAATAATAGGATATACAAATAATTGTGTATCATATGTATATCACATTTAACTTTTTTTTTCTTAAAACATATCGCATTACAGAGTCGCGACACATATGTAAGTTATCTTTGATGCAAGAGGTGGAAAGAGAAGAGCAATGGGGAGAGCAAAAAATTGTGCTTGTCTACTGTATTGATGGAAAGTAAGAAAGGGCATCTAGCATGTATTTGTACAGGATAAGATGAATGTTATGATGTTATGTGCTGTCTCAAGATGGATAAACAAAAGGAAAGATGAAAGGACAACACGCAAGACTTGCTCATATGTCGCAGAACACGCAATATTTGTTGAAAATTGCTTATCTCGATTATCAAACGCAATTTAGCAATGGTAGGAAAACTTATTATCGCATCTTATAAACACAATTTATATACAAAATTTGTATATCCTTATTTATAAATTTGATTTTGCAATGGAGTTTGGTAATTATTTTTAACTTGACTTTATATTAGTAATCATTTTTTATACAAGCAATATACACGCTTTTACCCCTATATATCATGTTGTTTTAGATTTACTTAGATATTTGCAAGGCATTGGTTGAAATTGATCTAAAACCAAAATCGCCTAATGTTGGGCCACTGATAACCGCTAGTTTTAGGCCCATAGAACTAATCTAACCATAATTTTTTTATTAATATAATAAAATAATTAATTTATTTTTAAATAAGAAAATTATAAATTTAGAATCAAAATTATACATAAGAAAATTATAATCTTTAACATTTAAAAAAAATTATTTAGGATGTTTATTTACTTATATACAAACACGTCCATTTCTACTCGTGGTGTTGTCAATGCAAGACTAAAATTAATCTCAAGTCAAAAACTAAGCTCAGAGACTCTCAAAAAAAAAAAAAAAAGTCTCACATGATTAAGAAAAGAGATTTTAGAAATCCATATAAATCTAGTTACATACTTTTAGATATATTTATTTCTTGTATTTTTATCAACAAAACATTAAAATGATGTAAATAGGTTATACATCAAAATAGCTTAAAGATTTCTTTTTATTTTATTTATATTTATTTTTCGTTTCTTTTTTAGTGAAGAATCGAATCGACCCATCAGGTGTAGGTCTGTGTAGACCTCCCCTCATAAGCTACGCTATGATTCCATAACCATCGAGTCCTATCCGTGTCAATTCCTAAACCCGACTTGATCCATTCCCAAGTCTAGATATATGTTTTTATCAATTGCATATCATATAAAAATATAATCCGTACAATTATATCATATTTACATAATTAAATTTTTCCATTGGGACTCTTTTATCTACTTAGAGGTATCTTTAATAAAATAAATTCAAATATTTCTTTTGAAAAAATTTCATACTTTAAAGCTAAAAGTATAATTTGATTACTCCATTTTCTACTTATAGCGGCTAATTATAAGATTTGATCAAATAGTAAGCCAACTCTATCAAACCAAGAATAAATATAATATGTTATCTTTTTATGGTTTTGAGGATGGTTTTGCTATAAATTAGTGGTGTTTCTCGATGCCAAGGAGAGTGGTGATCTTGAATTCATTATAACTTGTATAAACACATATATTCTCATTAGTGAAGAATTGAGGATTCAAAAGAAGCGATTAAGATTAGGGATTACGAGTACCTGTAGAGAAAGAAGATAAAAAGCGAGTGAGATTAAGATTAGAGATTATGAGTACCTATAGAGATAGGAGTTAAAAAATGAGTAAGGTTAAGTGAACATGCTATGTATATTTGAGCTTTGGAACTTTGTAAGGATCCATCATTCTCCTTCTTATTAGAGCTATCAAGTTCAAATAACTACTCTCAGTGGTTTGGCAACTTCATAAATTCTAAAATAGATGAAATTTTAACACTTTCACAGATTCAAGCTATATTCAAAATTCTTAATTCTAGTTGCACAATTAAATCTATCTAACAGTCCTCAATCGGATTACCAGTTATGTAAAAATTTCTTCCAAGTTACAAAGATACATGAGAAATTTTATCCACGGCTCTTAATAAATATTCCTTAGTGTAAGTCCTTAAATGTGTAATAGGATGTTAAGTGGCTTTTACCTTAAAATTTACAGAGAGTGGAAAACCACACACAATTGCACTATCTTATCTATTGTATAATCAATGCTAAATTTGGATTTGAATTTTAGCTATTGTATAATAAATATCTAAAATTTAAAAGTATCAGTTTACAATTTACAAACTTTTAGATGTCATTTGTAAGACCAAGTGAGGTAATTAGTTGCAAAAATAAATAAAACTTAGTAACTAATTATTAAATTTGACAACATTTAAATAGTTAAATATAAAATAGGTAAATTAAGTTTAAGTATCAAATTAATATTTTTAAATTTTAGTTAGTTAATCATAAAAATATGTAAAGTTCATATATCAAATTTGGTAATTGCCCATCTTATAATAGCCTTTTATAGTTTGCATTCACTATGGTTTCATAAATATTTCACAAATGGGTACTAATTCTATATAGAAATAAGTCATCTTATTTGAAACAATCCAAACTTCCAACACATAATTGATCAATTAAGAGATGTTGAGGTATTCTATCTCTAATTTACTAAATAACAAGTTTGCAATTAGCAATAACTTGATATTGTAATCAAGCCCCATTCCCCTCTTCCCAAATGTGGTGGCAAAAGGAAAAACATAGTATACTAGAATGAAATGAGGTTTCCATTATTGTTGTTAAGTAGGATTAAAGATCCTTCCGGCAAAAGTTTATTTGATTAGATATTTTGACATATAAATTTAATTCCTTGGTCTATATGATATATAAAATATGTATACAATTTAATTTTCCTATTAGACTCCTTTTGTCTACTTAGAGATATCTTAAATAAAATAAAATAAAATAAAATATTTGGATTTAAAAGATTTTTTAAAATAAAAACTAAAAGTCTAGAGAATTTTAACTATCCACTTAGGAGAAAATCCGACTTATCATGGCACACTTAAAATGATTATAAGAGATAATACAATAATTATTTGAATATTTGATCATGAATTCCATTAAATTTGAAACGTTTAATAACCTAGGACACTCTTCTAGTAATATAACAAATAGGATCACACAATTTCCAAAAGTTTAGCTTGATTTTCCAACTTTTATTTGGTTATATAGCACACTGGTATCTTGCTATAGTTTTAAGGATGGGTTCTGTTAGAAGATTTTTCAGATTTATATAGGAAAAATCAAGAGGACATTAGGTGCACAATCACTATTATTAAAGTCGTTTTTACACGTCCTCATCTAGCTCGTTAAAGAGAAGTATATCACTTTTAAAAAGATTAATAACCCAGTACTAATAGGTTCCTTTCTTAAAGCAAAAAGAGAGAGAGAGAGAGAGAGAGAGATATATCATTCTTAAAAATCACACTGAATTATAAAAAAGAAAAGAATAAAGGAAAAAACCCATAAATAAATTTGCCTTAAGTAAAAAGAACTTGAACACTACTTGACACCAAGGCTTAAAACTTTGCTATTTTTATTGGGTAGAAATACGTTTTCAGTATCCAACAATGACAACCATGGTTATTCAACTTTTACTTCATATCTACATATTTGATCTTAACTTCTAAGTTAGATTGGGAAAAGTCTTGATGCAAACAATTTTCAGCCATATAATATTGCACAGCATATTATATTTCGTTAATTGATCACACTTGTTGGTAAGTATTATCAGAAACTACACTTACTTATAGATGCTTAAAGAGTAGTAAATAAGTTTAAAAAATCAATTATGAGATTAATTTACTTAATTAAAAAAAAGTAGACATATGATTCTATATTAAACCGTCCCAAATAACTTTCATATGACCAATTTGTTATAACTTCTATTCTACATTTATAATTGTAACCCATTAAAAAAACATGAGGCATCATACGTTTCTTGTCTCTTTAATCTATATAGATTTTTTTTTTAACATAATCTATATATATGAATAGTAGGATAAATATCATATTTATTGCCTGGAATTCTACCAATTTGTATAATTACTGGTGTCACTGGTGTCAAAATTCGCCAATAGAGTTTCGACCTCCTATATGGGCAGAAGATGGAAGGTATCGGAGCACCAATGACTAGCGCACACGGAAAACCCAATCAGTGATATTTGTTTGGCATGATTACTATGATGCTTAAGTAATATATGGGTTTGAGCAAAAGCGAAAAACACTAATAATCATTTAAGAAGGACCAGAGTAGGGAGGGTTCTCGGGATTCATCACTTTCCTCTCGAGGGCTTAAATGATCCCTTATATGAAGTGGCCATAGCAGACTTCAAGAAGTCCAGGAGACATCTTCTATACATGGCGAGTGCCCATTTGGCTGCTAACTGGCTTGATCCACGAAACACAACAGTATCAAACATGGATCGTGCTTGTGCCAACACTGTACTACAGATATGTTGGGTATGCAGGGGTGGCTAGATGAGGCGTGAGCTCAGGTCGTCGTAGGCCTCCCCATTGAGGTTAGAGGTCGCGACAGGCACAACGTTGTCGACATCGGCCTTTATGCATGAGGTTGAAGTCAAGGTTGTAGATACATGTAGTATAAGCTATTCAAACTCGCTCGGGAATCCTTTTCTATTGTTAAGGCATGTTCTGTTCTAGGGGCCTTCGTGGAGTAGGCCTTTCAGAAGTTGGTAATGGGCCTAAGGGGCCTCGTACTCATTGAGCCTTGACCCAACAAGCCTTAGTAAAAGTTCTATTGTTAACAACTAGCTTGAATTTTAAATTGTCAATTTATTACTTATGAACTTTTTGAGTTTATTTATAATACTAGATGAGGTAGATAATTAAAATAATGAATAAAGTTCAAATATTTAATCTCCAAATTTGACATAACTTAGATAATTAATTACAAAAGTGGGGGAAATTTAGGTTATGAACAGACATTTTCAATTTTGGATAATTAATTACATAAATTAATAAAGTTCAAGTATCATATTCTTCGTTTTCCAAATATAATACAATACATTCTGCTTTTAGTTTTAAGTTCTATAAAAGCACATGCAAATAACAGTCTAGTTAAATGATTTAAAATTCAAAGAAAAATGGAGTCGTTCAACTTAATCTTTGCTATTCATCAAAGCTAACAATATTTGGTCTTCATGCTCTTTTCCTAAAATTAATCTACATTGGAGCTACAAACGAGTTGAATCAAGATGATACAATGCTGAGCTCAAATTCAAGTTTGACTCAAAATTTCAAAATTTGAGTTCGATCAAACTTAATATTTTAAGCTCAAGTTTGGCTTGAAATAAAGCTATCTAATCTTGAGTTTAACTTGATTAAACTCATGTAGACTCGATTTATTAAAAATATATCTAATTATAATTAAAATAATATTAATACCTAAACTTGATTCAAACTCGATTAACATTTATGCTTGACTTGAGCTTAATAGAGCTTGATTAAGCTCACGGACTTATCGAGCTAAACATATAAAGTTTGATCTCAGCTAGATAAACTATTCGAATGGTTCAAGTTCAAGTTTGAGTTCGAGTTCTATTTGATTATTTTCGAATCAAACTCTAATAAATATCAAACCGAATTCGAGTAGTTTGTAAACCGGCTTGATTCATTTACACCCTTAATCTACATAATCTATATATTAAAGACAATGAATGTTATGAATAAATAAAAAAGTATGTAAGGTGCAGGAAGAGTTACTTGGTAAAGGTTAAAGAAAGTGGGGGTAGAATGGGAAGCAAAACATGGGAGCTGGTCCGGTTCCCGATTCTCATGGTTCGATTCCGTTCTTAAGGAATCGAGAATCGTGAAATTTTAAAAAAGAACACACACACACAAATCAATTGAATAACTTTACTTAATTTAAGTAAGAAAAAATACAAAACAAACTTTTAACTTGAAAAAATATTAGGTATAATAACAATTATTTATAGTTTATTAGTTAAAAGGAATTTTATAATGGTGCATTTATTTATATATAGTTACTTGTATTTTTAGTTGTCATAACATATTCAATATACAAAGAAGTTCCACAAATACAAAAAGAAGCCTCACATTGTTAAGAACGAAAATTCTATTTTTAATTAGAAGTCTATATAAACACGATAACACATGATTTTGAGTATGTTTATTACTTGTATAGTTAATAACAATATATTAAATGTCATGAACAAAAAATATTTTTACTATTTATATGAAAATAGTTTAAATATTTGTCTTTTTAATTACAATTTATTATTTTTTTTCTTTTTTTTTCCTTTTTTTTGAAATTTTTATGATGTGGAACAATTGGTTGAACCGGTCCTCCAGCCGGGTTTTTGAACCAGCGTAGTTGCCGATCCTCCGGATGCTATTTTGGCTTGAAGATGATGATCGCATCTATGGAGGTATATAAAAGAAAACTACTTGTATTTGGAAGATTGAATAAAAATTTAAGAGTTATTCATAATCCCGACGCATGGATGTAAGCCTGTCCAAAAAAAAAAAAAAATTCAAAATATTTTCGGATGTGAAAAGGAATTAGATAAGGGGAAAAAAAAAAAATCAATATCTGATTTGATCGACACTATTGATGGCTTGGGAACATGTCACTTTTCATCCAACGATGTTAATATCTTGCCTTACACTCCATGTTAAGAAATCTTTAGATCACGTTAGTGGTCGTCCAATTCTGCATACATCATGATATATTGAACAAAGGCAAGCAAAAAAAATAAAAAATAAAATAAAGAAAAAATACTTGTTACGTGTATATATACATAGAATATATTATATAAATATTAAAAAAAAGTTTTACGGTGGGGTATTATTAATCAATGATTTTGAAGTATTTGTTAAGATGTTAATATATATAATAATTTTAAATTGGATTATAATTAAATATTACACACTTTATGAAATTACAAGTCTATTAAATTTCTTTAGATTCTATATTAACAAGCGCTAAGAAGGCCGAATTTGGATATATTAATAAAACATAGATGAAATCAATTCAATTTTCTAGATGTAGATCTAGAATATAACTAGAGGAGATGAGTTACAGATTTTAACTTTCAGGGGATAAAATCATAACAATCAACAATCAATTTAAAGTTTTTAATTTTTTTTTTTTGTAAGAGAAAAATTAGCAAGGTATTTGTAAGAAAGAATGATCGGTACTAAATAAACCATATATCTAGATAAATAGCGGATAAGTACCAATATTTTTTAAATAAATGATAATAAAAATGCGTAAAATTTTATATGTTTATTTGCATATTGTAATTTTATCAATACTTTATTCATCACTATGGATGCAAGTACTATATACGAAGCTTTTCCACCATAGGAATTTGTAGCTTGGTATCATGAAATGGACGTTATTTTCTCATAAAAATAGTACAGGTTAGAATCCTTCATGCCACCAACTTTCTTGGTTTCTCTCTTCTATCTCCTACAAAATATAAAGTTAAAAATAAAAAATGGTTTCACTTCACAAGCAGTCTCAGATACTGATTAAGTTAGCTACTGTTTTAGCTATGCTTATTAGCGTGTAAATAATAAATAGGGTAAATATAAAATTTGTTAATCTGAATATTATACCAAAATTCAATTTGGTATCTCATTATAAAGTAATATATTTAATATTTAATTAAATTTTTTATGGTTACTTTTATTATTTTTCTAACACCGTTGGCTCTATTTTTGATGTGGAAAAGATAATCTATTATCAAGTTTTTACTATTTATTCATTTTTAGAGAACTTCTATGATCCCATTGATGCGACTGTCTAGCCAATCATCTAATCATTAATATAAATATAGTAATTGAAATATTAATTGTTTTAGTGATTCAATCACGGTTGGGTATGGTGTGAGCCGTTTGACGATGACGAGACCGATCCCATTAAAATTAATGTCGTATCATATTAAAAAACAGAACAAACGGTATCAAGATGATAATAAATTCATTTTATAATTTAAGATTCTTAGTAGGTATATGATATTTTATCTCTAATAAATATAGCTACACTTTTAGAGTTGAAGAGTTGGGCAGTTGCATTGAGAGACTCCTCTATTGGCATGATGAATTGGGGATATTCTTTCCGCACTTAGTGAACAATAATGAGAAGGTGGATGAAGACTACTAAATTCCACTTCTTTTGTGTGAACACAAAGAAGCAGTTGATTGCCTTTCTTCCTTTGCTTAAAAGGAAATAAAAATCATCTACTAATTGAATAAATAAAAAAGTAGACCAATAAAATAAAGTATAGATCATTTGTTCAAACAATATTAGTATATAGATCAACTTAAGAACTTTTAAAATATTAATAATTCGTTCACTTCGCTAAATGAATAAGGCTATAATAGAATTCGTATCACCGAAGAATGAAATAAAACTATAATAGAATTTTTTTAATTGATTTTTTATTTAAATTGAGATATTTTGGAAAAAAAGATAATTTCAGTATTAAATTGTTTGGCTATTCAATATTTTTTATAAAAAGGATTCCTTATAGAATCGATATTACGATTAGGTGAACGATGTAATAGTCATTCACAAGGAATAAGGTTGTAATGGAATTGCAATTATCATGAAGCGAACGAGCAAAAATGATAATAGCACGAATATTAGAAAAGAATGAGAGATTCTTCTTAAGCTTGGTGTATATAGAACCTATTAGGATTAAGATTGATAATTTTCCAACTAGATAGGATAATTAGAGTTGATAATTTGCCTCCCAATTTGTCAATCCAAACATACTGCAATTATACAACGGGCCCGTGTAAGTTAAACTTAACATTAACATGATTAAAGAATTGGATTTGAATTCATTTAGAAATGAATTTAGTTCAAATCTAGCAACTGAACTGGTCTAATAAAAATACCATGACTAAAAGACCAATCATTTATAATGTTTGACACACAAATATATCCAATTTTATACTTAACTATTTACTTATTTTAGTTTGTTCTTAGTGTCTATTTTTACACCTCTTTGCTGCAATAATTAGATTTTGAGAAAAAAAAAAAAAAACAATAATAATAATTCTCCATTGGAAACAGAGTAGTTTAGGGAAAGAGAGATAATTGTAAATTTCTTGATTTATGTCCATAAATAAATGAATCATAAATACATTTTTGAAAATTATTTATACTATTTATGAATAATCTACTAATTATCTACTACACTTTTAAGTCATAGCATTTACCATTTATTCAGTGATTAATAACTTGATCACTAGAAGCAGTATTGGGGATTAGAACTCGGTATCTCAAGAATGGAGACTATAATTGGATGCTATTAGACTATATAACTATTAACAACATTTACCCTACTTCTTAAAAAAAACCTTATTCTGAATCTTCAACTTAGAATCAACTAACATCATCAATCCAGATCGAATTTTCATCAGCAAAAGCTTCAACAAGATACTTCTTAAAAAATGAGTGGCTGCAAAATCAATTGGCAACATTTATGAAGTCAATGCACTTCACGTTTCTCCTTATCTTCTTCTTTTACTACAACATTTTGTTGGCAAGAGATGTGGTTGTATTGTCCATTAGTATGAAATTTTGTTTGTCATTCAATATTTCTGGCCTTTATGTCGGTAGAGAAATTTCTTTTTTAAAAAAGATTATTATGTTATTTCTTTTATAAAGAAACATACCCGGTTTAGTGCTATATAACTAGATTTTGCATCCATTTTTTTTTAATTTGATTCAATAAACATAAGTATGAGTCTTTTATTTATAATCTTGAATTCATTCTTGAGTACAACCACTAGTTGCTCCAATCATGACAGTGCTAAATTATCCTTCATTATCGGAATCTCACGAATATAAACTTGCTCTTAATGGGAAGCACCATACAATGCAATCATTACTTAGTATTTTTTTTCTTAAATGGGAATTCAATAAAACAAAAACGGTAAACCTTCTCCAAGAAAAGGGTTAGAAAGAAGAAAGAATCATAAAATTCTTAATTTATTTCCATGGATGAGTGAATATAAATACATCGTACATGCAATCAAATTTCAATTCTATATACAAACCAATTTACCCTACATGTCTTCTTCAAATCCTAACCTTATTGGAGAAACCACTTTATATTGTAAATGAAAGCTGATGTCAATGCATGAATCAATTTTTGTTTAAATTAGTCAATATGTATGTAGTTTATTAACCTTTCTTGCTTAGATTAGTCCAATAGCATCTAATATTTAAATAAGTTGTTTGATTCTCGAGCTATCACATATTCATTTACTTTGTTCTTACATTTAGTCTAGAAACGTAAATGGGGTAAAGAACATGTCTATGATACATAAAAAAAGGGATAATAACATGAATACTACATGAATTTTTCAAAAATATTAAATGTGATACCCCGATTTTTATAGAATACAAGAATTAAACCTAAAATAATATAAGAATGTTTATATGAACTAAGTAAAATAATAGTTAGAATTGAATAAATAAGCGGAAGGGAAAACGATATTAAGAATATGATTCTTCTAAAAATCAAAAGAAATTATCAAAATTAGAAAAGTAATATAAGAATCTAAAGTCCAAATAAAAATAAATGAACAAAATTCCTTGACTAAATAAATAATAACAAAGGTAAATAGTAAATAATCAAGGTTAATAGTAAATGGTAAAATAAATAGTAAATAGTAAATTATGAAATAGTAAATTGTAATTAAGTAATAGTAATAATGAAAAGTAAATTAAGGTAAATTAGATATAGTCAAATCAATGAATAGTGTAAAATTTGGCTGAATTTATCAAATAAAGTCAAAATTAAAGTAGTAAAAAGACTAAAATACCCTTAAATTAACCTATCCTATAAAACATCAAAAATGGGAGAGTCAAGCTCCTATGAATGTCATAATCATTCTGAAAGCATAGAACTCTAAATTTTGGAAAAATTGAAGGAAAATTCCCAAAAAAACAACAATTTACTTAAAAAGTAGCAAATTAACCAGACAATTACCAAATGGAGACATAAACATCAATCAAGATTCTGCAAAAATCAGGAAAAATTGGGAAATTTCGTGAAAACAGATGGCAAACTTTTTTTTACATAAAAACAGAATTAAAATAATTGTGCATGCATGCAAATTAGGTGTCCAAATTTAGGAAAATTATCAAACATTTGTCAAAAATCACTGTAGATACCATAATGGACGTGTAAAATGTAAGGATTACGTGGTAATTTTTGCATGAAAAAAATTTGACACTTAGTAATTTTCATCGAATTTACAAACTCCGGAAATTCACTATAAATATCGCCCAGAACTTGTAAAATTCACCAAACCCACATCCGAAATCAGAATATCACCAAACTTGGAAGTTAGGAGTCTAACATTAAGATAAGGCCGTCCGACAACCTTAGAAGGAGCAACTTTGCCGTCTTGTGATGGCGCCGGTGAATCATAGCCGATCTCCGACGAGGAATAATTGCAACATCAAAATTTGTTCATTCGGCTCCAAAATTTTACAGTAAGTACAATATAATATTATTTACAACATATAAAATTTTCAGAATTTTTCATGAAATTTTGATTTTTAAAAATTACATGATTATCGCTGCGAATATATTAGGAATAGTGAAATCCGAACTTCTAATATAAAATACCTAAACGATCCCTAAAAATAAAAAAATATTGTATTATTACTCTAAGATATTCATACTGACATTATTGACACTTACAATTTTTTTCACATTTTTTTGAATATTTACACTAATTTATCAATTATAGCTAGTAAATAAAGAAATTATGAAAATCCTATTAAATGTTCATAACCACCTTAACACTTTGCTTAACTAAATATATTAGTACCAATAATGACATGCATACCCCAAATAAAAGGATTACCAAATATTAATGTAATAATTAGCTATAAAGTTTAAAGCTTAACAACTCTTAGAAACAATAACCTTGAAATTATAAACTATAATCATATGTCATATAAATTAAAATAACTTTTCTAAGCAATTCAAGCTATACCAACTATTGAACCATTTAGAATTCTTTCAAACAAAATTATAACTTTTCAAAAATTAATTAAGTACCTAAAAGTGCTTAATTTCACAATGTCTTTTAATAAAAACAAAATAAGCTCATTAATTTCTTATATGCTAACTTATAATCTTTTAATAAAGTCATTTTATTTCTTAAATAAACCTTATAATCATACTACAACTAACACAAGATTTTGCATCATAATACTAATTCATCTTATCAAAATCATTCTTTTAGGTAAAACTCCAACAATCTATTCCACACACGAAACCTATTTTAGTAAGTGGTTCATTTATATGGTAATTGTAAAAAGCGATATTATTTATATTATAATTGTTTGTGCTTGTAAGTTAGCTATAAAATGTGTGTGGTTGATTAACTTGGTTTGATATTGGATGTTTACTTATCTTATTATATTGGTGTGAGATATCTGTTTGATCGCCTAAGTAAAAATGTATTATTAAGAATATAGTGAAACTGATAACCGATCATGCATACCATATTGCATATTGCATCATTGCATCCACAAAACCGACCGTTCAGGTAGGAATGGATTTCTTCTTCTAATCTTTATTGAACTAAGTGACAAGAGAGGGGGTCGCAATAAAAACACAAGCTATTTGAGGGATAGTCCTAAATGGTTTTTTGGAGAGGACAGCGGTCCATTGCATATTCCCAGTTTTATGGAAAATGAATATGTGTTAAACTTGAAACCCATATTAGAGTGGGGTTAATTTCTCTAATCTCGTGATGAACCGGTCAACATCACGCGGATGGCATCCCGATTGACTGCACGATTCACTTTAATAATAACAAATGGTTGTGATTTGTCCTATAATGTTTATAATTGCCCTTTTTATATCCACTTGCTGAGTACGTGGAATTATGCTTACCATCCTACAGCTTATTTTGCAAGAAATCCATAAGAAATAACATAAAATACCTAAAATAATACCCGTAAGTACCAAAAACTTAATCCTAGTATCCATTTCTGTAAATATCTTTTAAGTGCGACATTATTTAGTGAGCCTAGTAATTATCAGATGTTTATGGACCATGAGTTGATCGAACTCTATAAACCTTTGATAATTACGGCGGGACTGTACAAATTAATTTTCCGGGAAGTGACATTTAATTTACTATATAAACTTATATAACTGTTATAATTGGTACCTAATTAAAACTTTTGGGGTAAACGTTCATACCTAAGTTAAATAAATATAATGGAGTTTGTACAATCGTAACGTTTATCCAATGAGTGAGTGACAAATGGCAAAAAAAAAAATTAATATTAAGATTCACGTGCTTTTGTCTCTAATAAGAGAAGAACAAGAGCAGGAATTAGACATTCTTCTTGACTGAGGCTTTCTCTCTCTACCCTCTCTCCCCTTACTCTCTTTGTCCCTCTCTCTAAAAATCCTTCTTTCAATCAAGCCGAATCCAGACAGTTACCGTAACCCTAACCAATAGAACACTAACCTATTGAATTGGGATCTCCCATTTTACACTAAACCTACTATGAACACACCAACCAAAGATTGGTAAACGCTTTGAACTAAGCCTATAAACCCATGCCAAATCACTCTCCGTCACCACAAAACCCGAATATCAAAGCCAAACCGAACTTTAACACCCACTCACACCACCTTTGCTTAGTCAACTCAACAATTGCAACACCACAGGACCTTTAATAGGAAAATCCCGACCTCTATTGAACCAAATAAAAACCACAAGTGAGGTCAACAAAACTCTTAAACAAAGACCTATCTCTTTTTGGTAAATTGTTAACCACGAGGTCGATAGAGAAATTAAAGACCTCTCTGTTTGCGTAAACTGCATCTTAGTGAAGAAGATCTATGCTTAACCCACATGTAACAAAGATGTTATAGGTTCTAAGCGCTTTCTTTTGTTTTCTAGAAGATAAGGATAGCGTTTTATTATTCATTCTTATCCTTAGAGAGAAAGGAGAGAGATGACGAGGAAAGTGAGATTATGGTTTTGCTATCCAAATGTTTTTATTTATTTGTATTCATGGTTTTTTTTTTTTATATAATTTTCTCCTCCCTTGCAATTTCCACGTAATTTTTTTGGCCAGTGTCACACATTCATTGGACAGATGTTGTGACTGTACAAACATTTTTATTTAACTTAGGTATGAATAGTGACTCGAAAAATGTCGATTAAGTACTACATTTAATAGTTTATAAGTTTAGGTAATAAAGTGAATATTTTCCAAAAGTTCAACTAGTATTCATAACCTTGTCCCTAAAAAAAATTACCAAAATATAGGTCATTAGAAAAATGATTATTAATCGCAATACAATGTTTAACTACTATTACTATCACTCTTTGGAAGCATGGTTTGATTTTAGTATGCATATCTCGCTTTTCAATTGAGATTTAGCAAGTGTTAAGAGAGCACAAAGAATGCCAGCTTCAGATATTGATATTCCTAGTACAAGCACAACTAATAGTAGCAGCAGCAAAACAAGAAGAAGAAGAGAGAGAGAAGCACAACTAGTAGAGAAATTGAATATAACTATCATCATCCTTCTCTTACCTCTTGATTCTCCTCTTCTCAACGCTCTCTCTCTCTCTCTCTCTCTCTATACTACAAATGTAGATCACATTTATAAAACGCAACATATGGTTAATACACGTCTTTTATATACCTATGTTACAGAAGTTTTTAAAGCTATATTTTGGTTATTAATTTTACTTACACCTTATTTGAATAATTACTTCCAAAAAAGGATCTTAAATAAGTAATAATTTCAATGCAGACCTATATTTACAAGTGTTTTTGTAGTTTTCCATATAGTTTGCAATTATGCATTATAGGCATTTTGCAATTGAGGACCATACTGGAAACATGTTTTTTTTTTTTCAATGGAGATTTGATAACCATAATATATACAACTGAATATATATTTTAAATATTTTAACTGAGAAATATGTTAATTCAAATGCGAATCAAGCTTTTAAAATGGGTGTATTTTGCGTTTAAGTTTCTAAACATAATAAATAAGCAGATGGTGCCTAAAGCTAAGATTTTAAAGCACAAATCCATCTACACTCCTTCAACGTACATGGCAATATAGTATAAATTAGTAGAATTTATGTCTACCATTATTATTTAAAAAATTATTAAAATATAAATTTTACAAATATAATATAAAAATTTTAGTGCTATATTACATAAAGAAAATAAGATATAAATTTCTATACTGATGTCACATATGGTAGCTATGATATAGGAAAAATATGTATATCGTATACAAAGGTTGTTTCTTCTATAGGTATTATACTAGAGTGGCTTTTAGCTTTATTACCAGAGTAGATTTTAAATAATCTAGAATACAGTGCAGCATGCGGAAAAGCTTTATTGCTGGAGCAGCATTTAAATGATATGTCCTAGAATACCGTGCAACACGTGGAAAAAACAATACATTATATCGCCCATCCTATATACGATAACACGACATCGACGTCGTAATTAGATCTTGTGTTATATATTTTATTTTGACATCTCGTTCTAATAATCGAATATAGAGATTATATTTTTATGAATTTTTATCTAATCAATATTTATATAATTTTTTAAATAAACTAAAAAATAATAATTATTGTTTTTTAGTTCATTTAAAAAATAATAAATTAGATGAAATTACCTGGTCTAAGCAAGATCAACCTATGGTATTATTGCGACTCCTCGATATGAAATAAATAATTATTGTTCAAATAAACACAAATAGGATGTCAATTAATTATTTATAATTTTTTTATCAAGTTATATATATTCATGATTAGACGACTAAGACATACTCACCCACTGACACAGTCCACCACTCGCGTACCAACGTCCGTAGAATTTTCTTGGAAGTATCAAAAGTTTCGAGGGCAGGAGCGTGACGAGTGTCGCAGGTTGGGACATTAGGTTTTGTTAATTGGTATCATGGTAGTCGTTCACACTACCCCCGAGGAAACAATGGTGTCGCGGAACAATTGGAGATTTTAGACCTACCAAATTACCATAAAGATTCCCCTCCATCCACTCTACTCTATGACACAGCACCAAATCCAAGTAGAGTCAACATAGCATTGCCTCTGTCCCTTCCTTTTGTCAATAACAGGTATAGAATTCTATTATTATTATGGCTTTAAGCAAGTCTAGTTAAAATAATGTTTAATGTAATAGTAACTTCGCACTTTGACTTGAATTCTTAAATTGTATGATATGTTGGAAAACTTTGAAAAGTGATGAATGGAAAAAGGAAAGAAAAGTAGTTAAATGAGAATAAACTTTTAAAATATTTTGAATATAAAAAATGAAGATGAAAAGATATAAATGGAAATAAAATAAGCGATTGACTAAAATGACCTAATTTTACTTTTGTTTCTCGATATTGTTAGAACTGGAGATTGGGAGTTTGTTCTAGACATGCTAGGGGTTGAAGATTAAGAGGTTGAATCGAATTTAATTGGGGCTCGGATCATGGTCAATAAAAAGTAAAAATATGACACATTTTGATTATGAAAAACATATGAATATGACATTACTCAATTGAATCTACATTTAGATTAAATATATCAATTAGCTATTAAATCCATATATGACATATGCCTTAAAAAGAGAAAAACCTAATACAATAAATATATTTTATACATTATACTATAATATGAATATACATTTAAAATTTTAGTATTTTTTTAAATTTTTTTTATCCAAGTCAACTAGGTCTTGGTTTGACCCATATGGATCGATGCAAATCTAGGCTAAATGCATGGATCGACCTACTTTTATAGCTGATTCCAACTAAATCGGGTTGGTCTAGGTTCGAGGACATTATTGTTCTCTTCTCTTTTAAAGGATAACTTAGTAATTTAAGGATGTTTTCCTTCCATTTTCATTGCTTTTATCTAACTTTTGGAGAGAAAGAAATAACTCGGCTCCTTCTCATTTCTATTGGTTTCATCATATTTTCGTCCAGCAAAAATAGATAGCCAAACACAAATATTCATCTCATTTCGCCTACCTTTCCTTGATTTTATTAGATTTCTACCATTTCAAACATAGTGTTAAACTCGATTGAGTTTCAACATTTGAAGCTCAACCATAACTTAGAGCAACACTAAAAGAAACTTGAACTCAATTTAATTTATACTCAACTCTAAAATTATATTTTTTATTACAACAAAATATAATATTAATATACAAGCTTAACTCTAACTTGATTTGTATTTAAACTTGATTAAGCTTAACCACATTTGTAAGCTAATCGAGTTATATATTATGAAACTTGTATTCAACTCAACAAATTACCACAATAGTTTGAATTTGAACTCAATCCAACTATTGTAAAGTTAATTTTAGTTGAACTCGAATAATTCATCAATAATTTGATTCGTACATCCCTTAATTATAAGGCTTTGAACACGGATATATTTTTTATTACATTATAGAAAATATGTGTCTATCTTGTATAAGATGAGGTTATATATAAAATAGGGATAGAAGCTCATTCGAATTACCTATCAATAGAGCTATGCATACGGGCTGACCCGTTATTAGCTAAAAAAAGTGGGTTGCAGCCATTTTTTTTTAGCTCGTTTAAAAACAAGTCAAAGCGGGCTTGCTCATGAAGGGACGGGTTGGCTCGCAGGCCAATTGTGTAAAAAAAAAGAAAAAAAGAAAAAAATAGAGAAAAATGTTTAGAACAACCACAACAACAACAATATATTAATGATTATTTATGATATATGATTGATTGATACACATATCACATGCATAATAACATTCTTTTTAAGTACATATTTATTAATTTAAATGTAATATTACATCTAATAAATTATTCAAAAAACTTTATTATATATAAGTAATTAAAATAGTAATATAATTAATTATTGAAATATATAAAATACAAAAATACATAAATATTCTAAATTTCTCATAAATTAATATAAAAATAAAAAATAAAATCATTTTGGTTCAGAGGTTGGTCCTTTTAGCTTGTGGGCCAATGCGGGCCCGGCTCAAACCAATAAATTTTGGTCCATTTAAAAATAGGCTAAAATAGCTCGGCCCATTTAACTAGCAAGATCGAAGCGGATCAGTCTGGTTTGACCTGTTTACCCTGCGTGCCCACCCCTACCTACAAAAAGCACCACCTCCATTAATGTTGCTGTTTAATCCAAGGTCACAAAGGAGAACCCAGAAAGCTGGAATCATGTGATGATGTTCTGGTGTCTTTTCGTAACACCCCAAACAATGTTGGACCCAAAAGCAAAGTAGCTAACTACGTATACCCTAAATGGTCCAAAAGATCTACGCCAAAAAATCTATGCCACCAACTACAACTACATCACAGCTATTGTGATACTGTCGAATGTCGAGGACTTTATAGTTTATTGCCTTTACCTTTCCAATTCAGCAGCATGATTATTGCCTTTTTCACTAAAATAGCATAGGATTGATTTTTTCAATTTTGTATTATGTGATGGAAGTAAAGCATTTGATTGATAAAAAGGAAAAAGAAGCTGTGAATTACTGTAAACTCTAAATTGTAAATTTGAAATTTTCAGTACAATGAATGGAATTAATTTTATTGTTCTATCATTAATTTTAATGAGATCGGTATTATCTCCTATTTAACGGTTTAGATTCATATTCAATTATGATCGCATGATTAAAACAGTTAATGTATCAATTATTATATTCATTTTAACGATTAGATTATTGGCTTGAGGATCCCGCTAACAAAACCGTAGAAGTTCCTAAGTAACTACATAAATAAAATACCAATGCATGTAATTTAATTTAATTTAAAAGAAATATTTGGGTTTTGAGATTTATTTTTTATCCAATGTTTAAGTTATTTAAATTTTTAAAATCAAACCTAACCATAACATTCCCGTTTATAATTTCTTTCCAATCTTCTATATATAAGCCACCTCCCCTCCACCCCTCAATACATATACATACATACACACAGTAGCAATTTTTCTAATATTCATCAAATTGGAGCACTGAAGTTACAGTGCGCAAATGCACGTTATTTTAGTCATCATTGTATGCTGTATAGAATTATAAAATAATAAATAAATTTTTATAGTTTTTTAATATTTCTCTAACATGTGAATACCAAATGGAAATTCCTACGAATACCAAAATGCGATATTTCGTGATGTATGATCGGTTGAATCTGGTATAATTCATACTTCGATCAGTTTTTCCTTTTTTTAGGGTGCTGAGTTCATATTCATTTTATCGAAAAAATGATATTAAAAGTGTCCATACTTTATACAAATTAGTATCTGAATTTTCATTCTTTATATTTATAGTGTCTCTACTTTTACTTTTTTTTTTTTTTTTTGCCATTTTAGTATCTCTAGGGACACAAAAAATATGAACAATGAAAGTTTACACAAAATTTTGCTCAAAATACCAAGTTAAGGTACTTTAAATGTCTTTTCTTCCCATTTTATCTGTTTATTTATCAATTAAGATAGTGTAGAATATCATATTGATAATTGAGCTTGAAGCCCAATTTAATGTCATCGACTAATATTTTAGGCAAGTTACAGGGCTTAAAAGACCAAGTTCAATAAAGGATATCGTAGGAAAATTTGGTTTGGTAGGTTTGAAACAGAGATCGTTGAAGCGGTTCATTCCATTCTTGGCCTAATTTGATTTTCTCGTGCATGAAAAGTAGGCTCCAATATTATCTTTTTGGGCTAATTTAAGCTTTATTTAACTAAAATATGGCCTATATAAAATAAAATAGGTTTATTTCTATTTTATATTAAAGATGGGCTATTTAAATAAGAAAAATAGACTTCTTTCATGTTATAAAAATCCTCATTCTATTCCAGACTCATATTCAAAACCCATACCCATACATATAAAAGAAGGGATAAATTCTAGCTACTGGATTCATAAAAAAGATCCAATGGTTGCAGGAAATGTTTCATCTTAACTATTTATCCAGAAGTCATCCAATGGCTATTATTAGTTTCTAACATCTACAAATAAGATACTTCTCTTCTCATTTCAGGATCATTCTCCGTATTACTAAGATTGAGTATTGTGGAAGTTTTGACGAAATAACTCAAGAAAAAATCGAAACAACTACTTTACAAAGAATGAGTCAAGAATGATCGAATCTATCTAATCTGATCTTCTATCACACTCACGCACTCGAAAAACCAGGTTTGTCCATTCCTCCTCCCACGCCTCTTTTTATGATATCTATACATGTATCATCAGTTCAAAACTTCTCTCAAGTCGACCAACCCAACACGTCTATTGCAAGTAATCGACTAACTATACCAACCCCACCATACAGACAGTAAAATTTATGTCTATATTAAGAGTGAAAATATTAAATTTGAGGTATTTTATGATCTATAAAGTTTATAGAAGATGCAACTAATTTTTTTTCAGTAGAAAAAAAAAGAGAAAACACGCACACATAAAATATTGGTAATTATAAGAGAAAATTACAAATTATCCCCCTCACCAAACTTTCACTTAAGTGTGTATTCACTCCTTAAACCTTCAAAGATTACCTTGCCAGTGGTTTTATGCTTAGTGGTATCTCCCTTAATCTCTTATATAAGAAGTTTCAGTTTTCAATATCCCTCATATGTGGTAATTGGCCCAAAACAAAATTTCAAAATACATTTTTAGATTCCTTGAACTTTCAATAATTAACAAAGTCAAAAGACAATTAATATTTTTCATTAAAAAAATAGAAAATTGCAAATCACACCCCTTGGCCATAACTTCCATTTAAGTGTAGAGTTACCCACTTAAACTTTCAAAACGTATTTTTAGATCTTTTGAACTTTCAAAAGTTAGCATAATTAAAGATAATTCTAATAAAAAATGAGAAAATTGCAGATTATCCCTAGAACTATTATTTATATGTAGTTTTATTCCAAAAACTTTCAAAGTATATTTTTTTAATAAAAAATGTTAATAATTTTAATTGTGCCAATTATTAAAAATTTAAAGGATTAAAAAAATGCAATTTTAAGTCGCACTCACATGAAAATTCACCTAGCTAATGTGCAATTTTTTCCAATTATAAACACTCTGGTGGTCAAATCAATCTTTGGCAAATGTGATCTTCAGCCGAGCTTCAACATCTGGCTTCAATGGCTTCATTTTGGGCTTCCACCTCCGTCCCAGCCCATATCATAAAACAAATAAAAGCCTAAAAGGATATGTGGTCAAGGTTTTAGTTTTCTGCCAACCAGATGATCACCTTTCAAAATGCAGAAAAGATCACTCGAAATCCTAAAGCTTTACGTCACATTCGATCGACTTTAAGCCAATGGAATGGAAGAAGTAATTTTTCTTTTCCACTCTATTATTAGGTTTGGTTTGCGAAATACCACCAAAAAAAAAAAAAAAAAAAGGAAAACGAAATAACACCCAAAAAAATAAAAAAACAAAGGGATACACATGGGGAATCTTATAAGATGCCTGAAACCAAACGTTATATATTAACACATAAGGATGTTCTACAATTTTTATGCGAATGGATTGGACAAAGGTTATTGTACCACGTTTAGTTTATAAAATATATCTGGAACTAAGCAAAACTTTTTTAATGAGACGTCACAAAACTTAAAATTTTTATCCCTTATATTTTAAGGTACAAAAATACTGGAACATAAAAAAAAAATGCTTAATAAGGACCTTGTTTAGGGCTATCCAAAAAAGTGCATACCAAACATAGAACAAGAGAATTGTATTATCCGATACTTCTTATACTGTGCTGTCCAACTCTCATTATCCTGTTTAGTTATTACAACCAAATACTCCCTTAGATTCTACATGGTTAGGGTTGGGTTTTGAAAAAATTAATACATGATAGATAAACAAAGTTCCATAAGAACAATTTTTTAACATATTTAATATTTCATGTTATCATATTTCATAGGCTTTTATTTGAATTTGTAGTAAATATATGCAATGGATTATTTTTTTGTTTGTGAGTGGGTCCGTTTGTTTCATCATATTTCGTTTATTTCTTATTTCTAACTTGTCTTCTTTCTTCAAGGAATCTTCCCACACTGTCTTAGCCCATTCTCGATGCTTTAGCTATTCTTGTACAAAAATTATAGGGGCGTGAACTAATCCATAACTCAGTTAATAACAAAATCAAATCACAATACAAACAAATGTCAAAAAAGTTTTTATCTAACAAACATATGCAATGCACACTCATCCATATGATATGCATAGTTTTGATGACCGGAATATAAACTAATGGAGATTTATACCCTTTCTTGGAGGTTGAAGGACCAACTCAAGTCATTCACACTTAGGAGAAACCGAGAATTAAGGAAGGGGGTGTGTGCTCAATTCATTACCATTTACATATTTTTATTACTAGCATAACCTAAAACTCCTCCTTACAAAGAACTAAGAGGGGAGGATTTCATTTTGAAACTCATTTTGTAACTCATATATATATATTGCTAACATAACCGCCACTTCACCTTAGAACCTCAGAAACCCTGTGAGTATTAATCCTTAAAGCCAATCCCAACACATGTGACTTCCTTCAAGCCAACTTAATTCTCGTAGAATTGACAACCCTATGATAACCTTAACCAGATTCATTGGACTCTTGAAAGTATTACTGCAAAATCGAAATATTAATACGTAATGTGAATGCCATACTAATGCAAGTTATGCTTGTAATGTAATGCGTGTCTGATTAATTTAAGGGTAAAATAAGATTTTATCATATTATTTAATGACCATACTAATTTAAAACAATTAACAATGCATATTTCAATATTAACACAAAACAAATGTTATCACTTATAGTTTAGTGAGTTAATAACCAATTCAATCATCAAACAACAAATGAATCCCTAACCCCCACATATAATAAGTTATATCACAAACATAAGCAAGGTGATGTGGTTGTTGTTACTCACCTGTTCTCCTGGCCAAGTCAAGCCACAAAACCTTATGAGAAAATCCAAGGATTATCTTGTTCATCTATGAAAAGGATATAACAAGCATTTACTATTTTTCTTAGTATATATCTTATTGAACTTTAATAATTAAACCCATTTTTAGCAAATATACATTTGAAACAACAAATTCCCTTTATTATTTAAAGGTTGACAATTTATATTGATATTTAAGTTATATATAAGTTAAGTCTATTATAGTTTAACTTAATCAAGTCGATTAGGCTCAACCACTTAACCCAATCGGTGATTCATATACAAAATCCATATTAAATTCAATTTTATTACTAAGACCCGTTCACTTATTCGACCAAAAAATTGTTATATATTCTATAAGATTTTAATCTAATTCAACTATGTCTGTCCTAGATCTTTTTAATTAAGTTCATTTTAGAACTAGCCATTTAGTTCAAGTCATTTATAACCATTAAATTCATTCTATTAGTTTTATTTATCATTCATCTATTTCATTTTAATTTAGTGAAGTTCACTTGGTCAAATGGGACTTAGATATATTACTAATTCATTTTATATCTAAGATTCATGTTAGCTTAAGTCTATGTTAACTCAATCTTAGCTAAGTTGATTGAAATGAATCATTTAATCTAGCTACTACATTCTATTCAATTTTCTTACTAAATCTTTATCATGTAGCTATTAGATTCTTAATTAATCTAGTTTATTTTAATATATTTAGATTTATTAAGTCAAATTGGACTTAGGTTAGTTAACCAAGTTCATTTTATACTTAAAAATCATGTTAACTCAAATCAATTACTAAACCTCTTAATTCACTTAACCCATTTTTAATTATACAATATTAATATATCATGTCTATTATTCATTATTCTTTTATTTACTTTTTAAAAAAGGCTGGAATCAGGGTATACGACTTGCTGCATGGCCATGTTGAAGGTCGTATTGGCCTACATGGGCATGTACACGACCCATGCACACTAGAAGAAAAAAATGACCAGACCTTACCATGGCCTTCCATACAAGCCATATGGATCAACAGGCTCCTACACGCCCTTGCAGCCTCTATTATCCCCCGTCACGCACTCCCTTACTTCTCTCTCATAATTTTATCGACTTTTACACATTTAACATCAACTACAATACCATAAAAGCAACATACAACTCATATTCACAACTTTCAACACTTCTAAACTCATTTTACTTCATCAAAACATCTTCAGCTACAATATCAATCCCCAACTTCACATATGCATATACTGATTAGGTTTTTATTTTCATGCTCATATCTTCCTTGTTCACAAATTTTATCACAAACCTAACTTATTTCTAGCTCTACTTCATCACTTACATGTATAATCAATAATCAAACAAAGGAAAACAATAACTTACTTGTTTTAGGGAAACTTTAAGTAAATAAACTCTAATACTGCTGCTCCCATTGTCGATGTAGCTTCTTTTAAACTTGTTTCCCTACTTCTATTTTGATTTTTATCTTCCATTTCTCCTATAATCTCTCTGGAATTGAAACTTTAAGCATTGGGTTTTAGGGAAGGAAAGAAAGGAAGTGTAGAAATAAAGAAGGAAAGGAGAAGGAGGAAAGAAAAGAAAAAGAGGAAGAAAGGAATGACAACCTAAGTCAAAAGGAAAATTTTTTAAAAAGATAAGGGTTAGCAACTTTAAGAAGATTTTTATGGATAAGGAGTATGGTTTAAATCTTTCAGATGATGATATTTAGCATTAAAAACAATTAGGAAGAAATTTTAGATTATTTAGAGATAAAATTATTAACTTGAATGGGGAATCTAGTGTAGAAATTAAATTTTGTAAAAACTTGATATTTAGTGTAAGTTTAGACTTAAATTTGATATTTATAAGTAAGCACATGAGTACAAAATTTATGAGGATTAAGAAAATAGAATTTAGGTTATAAAAGGCTAATTTAAGACATTTCATAAATTTAAATAAATGAACTTGAGGATTTTGGGCCATTTATAAATGAATGAAAATGGAGTTTACGTTAATGATCGTAAAGAGTTTAATAGTTTATTTCATGGGATGAACAAAAGCCCAAGAATTTGCTAAACATTTAAATTCAATTTTATAAGGGTTTAGAGGTTTAATATTGATAGAAAAGAAATTTAGTTTGAGAAAGACAAAAGATAAGATAATTTGATTTATGAAAAGAATAGTTAAAGCAAATAAATAAATGAAAAGGAAAATTTGAAATCTTAATTTCAATTAGATCTATTCATTAATTTGATTACGTCGATCTATCTAGTTATATTATATAATTTGATTTACTTGATTTGATTAAACTATTTAAGCTTGATATCTAGATAAATTCTGTAGATGCGTGAATTTGATTATAAAAGGCTTTAAGCCTCATTTTTATTTTAGTTTAATTATTTGGGCTAATGTGACAGGGCTTAAAGAGTTAGGCCTAGTTGTTTTGGGATGATCAAATGAGTTTTGGGATGATAGACTTAGAGTAAAGCCTATTGGAATTGGCCTGCCTAATTTCAATCTCTCTCAAATTGGCTCACACACAATACAAATGAAGGCCTCAGTGGGCTCGGGTCCATAAAGGAGCTCACTTCTATATCCATCATGAGAGGTACTATATTAGCCGTTAGTCATTTGTCTCATCTGATGAACGACATCAACGACTAGATCTCTATAAATACCTCTAGTCCCCACCTCATATGGATAAGTGAAATTTTGTACAAACGTCGTCGTGCTACTAAATTCTCACACTGATGAATCAAATACTTGATTTACTCAAGAATGCACACGATCCTATAGTACTTAGTGAGGTTGATGCTTCCTAACTCTCTCATCTGTCACAAGTGTGTTAGAGTCTACTGAAACTGTCCACTCCTCCTCCCTACTCGATTCTCTCTTGATTATCCTCATATGTGTTGTTTCCCTAGGTTACATGTAGCGATAGTCACGCAGCACACACGTGATTGTTGCATCCAGAATTATATTAACACAATTCTAATAAAAATTCATAATTATCCCTCTATTTTATTAGTTAATTGAGCTATTTCTAACCTAAATAAACAAATATTTTAATCATCTATTGGTAGCTAACATTTTATATTAACTTTAAATTTTATTAATAGAAAGCTTTCAATCATTTTAAGATTTATTCTTTCATTTACGTTTCCATTGTGCTATTCTAATTAGTGTAGATCAAATTTTGGTATTATGTTTTACATTTGTTAAAACTTGAATTATTTGGTGTTATTGTAAAGCATTTCAAGACTCAGTATCATTTTGTGATTTTCTCCAAGCTTCAAATTGTTTATTTCATGTATTATATGATTATAATGTTTTATTCTTTAATTGTAATGATTTGGAGTTTCATGTCATTTTTGTTTTCATAAAACATCTTAATATTTAAGTTATTTAGATTTAGTTCCATTCTTTAATAATTATTTAGTTACTCATCATTTATATCTTTAATTATCCAAAATTTTATATTTTATATATTTGATTATTACATCATTCGGTTAAACTTTATTTTCATTCGTTCATGCGTGTATCTCTAATTTTATCCTTTTTATATTTGTGGAATTTTATCAAGAAATTATTTAAGAATTTTACCTTGGAATATGATAATTCAAATTGTTAAACAATAATTAAATTTCTCATATTTTAATATTTTTAGATTGTGAAAAAAAAATTGGAGTAATTTTTGTAACTTTTCTTAAATTTTTTCAACATTTTTACATCATTCACTTAATGATTATTTATTTGAGTCATGTAAATTTGAGTGATTACAGCTATCAGTGCTCCTATTGAACTTCCTATCAAGTATTATTGTGCAAGGGTAAGCACATAGGATTTATGAGGCGATGAAAAGGCTTTTGAGTTTACACTTAATGCAATCGCATGCAAGACGAAGTAAAACTCTTCCAATGGTTACCCCCTTCATTTAAGACTTTCTATTCCATGATTGATGTCCTCTATTTTTCTTTGCAAAGCAATGGAGGGAAAGCGCCGAGGATGCTTTACGAAGTGAAAATCTTTTGGTGGTTACCACTGTACAAGAATGATGATTTGTTTGAATAAGTATTTAATCAAGTGCAATGAAATTCGCATACCAAGGATGCTTCATCAAATCGCTAAAATTATTTGTTAATTACAAAAGGTAATTTTTAAATTGAAGCGATCAAATGTAATGTTTTGTTTTGACTACATATCATATTGTTTGATCAATTAGTTGAAGTTATTTTTGGATTGTATTAGAGTATTTGATCAAGTGTAATGTCATCTTTTAATGTCTTAATTAGCTGAAAATGATTTGTACAGATTTTTAATTTATTCATTGGTAGAGTATTTGAATGGCAGATTGATTGTTGTTTGATTTTTGTAGAAATAATAACGAAGAAATGTATTGATTCTTGTGTAGCAAAGCCTCAGGATTGTTTACAGATTCCTGATTTACGACATTATGCACCTAGTGTACCAATTGCTCATGTTGGAACGAAGTTTAGTGAGTACATGTGGCTTGATGCATGTGCGAGTTAAAATTGGATCCAACAACAGAAGTTTATGCTTTGTAGTAGTTGTCGTTGCCGTCGTCGTCAGGGCCCTACTAGACTGAATTGGATGAACAAGGTATTGTTGGTTGTATTATTATTGTCCCACATTGGAAACAAAATGTCAAAAGGTCTCATATGTAAAGTGCAATCATATAAGTTGTGATTGAAGAAGTAAAACCTATAATGTTATGGTCTTTGGGTCTGTTTGTTTAGCTTTTTTTTTATAGATACAAACACTTTTTTGAAACTTTTTTCTAACAAATTGTATATAAAAAAATCAATACATATAAAAAAAGTTTGACGGTTCTCATGAAAAGATTAAATAAAGGTAAAATATAGATGCAAATTGAATATATTTTTACATATCGTTTCTATACAGATACAGATACAGATACAAATGAAAAACAGACAATCCAAACAGACCCTTTAATGGGCTAATGGATTAGCAAACCCAACTTTCCTTTTGACAATAAGTTATTTAAATATAAAATATAAATTGTGTAACTGATTAAAATGAAATAAGTAAAATATAATATTCGTCTGATTAATAATAAATAAAAAGTAATTGTGTGGAACACTACTATAGGTTGAAAGCACCACATTAGCTAATGGTAAGTGAGGTGCCCTAAAAAGTTCAATCGGTACTGAAATTGACTTAATTGCACTTTTCAGCAAATTTACATAGGTCCATCGATTAATATTGTTTTGTCGGTGATATTTTAGATCAAGTTGACTTTTATATATTTGTTTTTTTCTTTCTTTTTCTTTTTTATTTTCATCCCCTACATGGAATTAGCTATAAGTTTTGTTTAAGGGTGCAACTAGAGCAGGTTTAGATGACCGGAACCAGACTTGGTTCCGTAAAAGGTTTTTATTACTATACCTAAACTTGTTTCCATAGGATATCAGATCAACCCACTCGTCCCGTTTGAGCATAATCTAACATACAATCAAAACCAAAAATTTTTCTAATCCCATAAAAAATAATGAAACTCAAGTCAAGCTATTAAAATAAAGAAAAATATCTCCAAATATATGGAAAAAAGAGATATCTCTCATTTGCAAACAAAAAATTAACATATTATTTGTGAAACTTCAACTCTTACACATGGCATAACAAATAAAAGATATAATGTACTATACACTATGAATATTAGTTTAACCTAGATAAATATTGAATTATCGGTTAAACTTCAAAGATAATATCACAATTAATAATAGTCAAGAGAGAGAAGAGTGACGAATATTCTAATTCTCTAGAATTTTCTTTTGAATTTTTATTAGATTTTAGCCGGTCGGGTTTCATCATATCATAATTATGACAACAACTTGACTCTAAACCTTGTAGGGTTGTAAAAAATTTTTCAATGGTGCCCCTAAATCCTATAGTATTTTTAACAAGTTAGGCAAATCAAACACCCTATAGCGATCCACCTGATTGCATCTAAAGTTGTTTTATACCGACTAATAAGGTGAGTTTTATTCTTCTATGAGAGATTGTATCCTTTATAAGGAACATTTTAACACTTAAAGAGATGTGTTGGATTGGATCTCTGTTACCTCAACTTTTCATCAAATAATCCTACTGCATAAATCCATTTGATTGATTTAATTTTATATAAAAAAAAGGAAATATACATTTTTAGTCCTTAACATTTCATCCATTTTTTTTATTTAAGTCCTTAACCTCTATTTTTTTTCTATTCGATTCCTTAACATTCAATGAATCTTACAAAATTAGAATTTTTTAACACTATTAGCTTTTCTGTCAATGTTAGACACGTAATTAGATGTGATTCATCTACATAATTATTTTAAATAAATAATAAAGGAAATAAATATTAATTAAATAAAATAGTAAATATATTTAAAAATTTGGCAAAATTAAAAATTAACAAATATGGTGTAGAAATGCTTAAAATCATGTATTGCAAGACATGCACCTCACGTAATTCCAAAAACCTCTAGATATGATTTGTTTAGAAAATTTTTAAGGAAGGTTAGGAAGGGATGTCTTGCAAAGTGTCAATCTTTAAGATTTGCTTCGGTTGATTTAGATTAGCAAGTGATTGATTATGTAAAAGATGATTCAATTAGAAAAATGGTGCACTTATTGATCGAAATCAAAGGATAACTGAGAATGATTTGGGTGTTTGGTAATTTGCTGCAGTGCGTCTGTGGGCATTCAAGACCCCTTTTTCCAAGAAAGTTCAAGGAAAGTGGTGGAACAATGGCAGTGGACTTCTCACCTTTTCTCCCACAAAAATAATTTTATTTATGAATGGCTGCACCCTACCCCTAGGTTACCTGATCAACAAATTGTAACAGCAATTTTTTTTTCCTCAAAAGATATTTCAGCATTTTTTTTCAATTTTTTACTATTTTATTTCTTATATTATTATTTACTTAATTACATAGATTAATCAAATTTAACCACATGTCAAAACACTAACGAAAAAATCATTTGTGTTAAAGAGTGTCAGGTTTTGTAAGATTTATTAAATGTTAAGAATCAAAATAAAAAACAATAAAGCTTGATGACTCAAATAAAAAAAGGATGAAACATTAAAAACTAGAAGTTGTATTTTTTCCCTAAAATTTATTCATATTAGATGTACTCTTTTACTTCTATTTATCTATATTTCATTACAGCAACCAGAGGTATTATTGTGGACTGTCAATTAAGTTCTAAACCTCTTATATCTACACTTTAAATGCTCAAATTTAATAGAGGAAAAATAATAATAATGATTAACAGATTTTCTCAGATGCCACTTTAGCACTTTTGACGATCTTTATTGCACCATTAATAAAACCATGGAAGTGGAAGGTTTAAGATTTAAGCATATCATTCAAATGGTTTAAGACTTGATTAGCAATTTCAGGAGCCTTTTCAGGTAATAATTATAGTGATTGCACTTTGAACGAAAAAAGCAAATTTCGTCTCATCATGTGCCAATGGCCAAGGAGGCTAAGACATTGCGGTATCCACTAAGCAAATCACGAATCAAGTTGTAACTTTTTAGCACCCACAGTTGCATTCCATCCTGATTTTCCTTCAGCTAAGGTTGCTGTGCATTATAATTAATGAACAAGTTATGAGAAAAACAATCAAACAGCTTACGATTTGTTAAAGGAGCGCAATTCAATTTATGTGATTATTGTATCGATATAAAGTTTATAAAAGACTAATGGGTCTATTTCGATTGTCTGATTTTTATTTATATCATATCTATATCTATAACTTATTTATATATAAACTAAATCATGTTATTTGGTCAGTTTATGAATAAAACTGTTAGTCTTTTATCAGTATTTACGTTTTGATAAATATCTATTTAAAAATGATAAAAATATGCTGTTAAAATAACTGGAATACAATGAAACAAGCAGAAGCATTATACTATGTGTTCGTGATGATGACTGAAGAGGAAAGGCATCCCTTGCCAACCATCCGACCACATATTATGGTGATACACACAAACGATAATGAAAACTCTAGGATTGATGTTTTGAACCTGCCAACGTTTTATTAGCGAAAGAGAAAAAAAAATTATAAGCGAAAACAGAGAGGCATACAACACACAAAAACACAAGTACATTTTGTGCACTTATAAGGGCAACATGCACGCCCGCATCCTGTAGTTTATGGATTTACAGGAGCCTTTTCTTGTACAAAGTTTTCGAGCATTGCACAATAAGAAGGTACACCTACAGGTAGAACAACATTGTTTTTCAGTGACTGAACAAAGTTACAGCAACGTAGGAAAATTAAAGAGGAAAAAGAAAAAGAAAAAGAAAGTCTTGAGTCAGTCCCATGATGTAATCAGATCTCAATTGGTTGGATATGAAAATGAAACACCCAAAAAATAAAGAAATAAAAATACAAGGAGAAAAATCGTGGAATTTAAATTACACACCCAAAGGTGGAGCAACTCATCGCAAATACATTCAAAAAAATAAATAAAAAGGTAAATACCTCAAGAACAAGAAGCTTTAAAAGGGAAAGAAAAGTGAAATCAAGAAAATAATAATAATAAAATTGATTTACAGATCTGCTGCTTATACAAATGTGATGATGAAGAAGAAGACAAAACCCTTTAATTAGCATGTCAACCCTAATCAAGCCAACGAATGATCCCATCATCATCTCCTACAGCTGCCAAAATTTCAACATATACTTCAAGTACAGCCTGCAGATGCAAAATGGTGAACCAATTAATAGATAAGCAACTGTGGATACCAAAGTACTAATATTTTATTAACAGTCCATTTACTTAACATGAATAGCGCTATTCATTCCCTCCTCATTCTGTTTAAACCTATTATTACGGTATTCACTAGAGATGAGTGATCACTCATGCAATTACCTTCCATTTATAATATAGATAAGAGGCATTATAGATATTTTACTTTTTACTTCAATAATTACTTGCTTTATTTTTTATACTAAGTATACAGTGTAATTAGTTAGTACAATCCTATTACATTCATGTTGAATTGGATAATTCCCCTCTTATTCTATAAAACGAAGTGAACGAGCCATAAACGTATCAGCGTGGAAACGTGGATATGTGTGTGCATTCAACGCAAAAACTGGTCCATGATACAGCCATATGATAGTTAAGAAAGGAATGATTAAAGGAAGTGGTACAGCTAAAGTGGCAGCAGCACTGCAGGAGAGAAGGGTTACTTCAGTCTAGTATTCTGTCGTAATCTCTCACAATTCAAAGCATTTCCAAATTTCAGTCAGAAAACAATGTTGAAATGGAGCTGGATGGACGCTTACCTGTGGATTTCGACAATTGACCAGCCTGCATTCGTCTAAAGAACCTTCAAATGTCCAGCTCTCCCAAACATCAAAGCTGTGACTTGCAAACACAAATTCCATTCTTCGATTTATCTGTATTAGAAAAAACCCAAAAAAATAAGCCTGAAAAAAGGAAAAAATCTGCATAGGTTATAGCAGTTTGCACTCAATGACAAAATTCAATGGGCTGGACTATATTAAGGACACTAAAATCCACCAGAACTTATATTGCCCTTAGCCAACAACGCTAAATCCTATTCTGGCCTTCTTGTGGAGCAAAGTATGAAGCCTTTCATCCTTTAAGGAAACACACCTCTCCTCTTTGCAAATGATCAACACTCTAAACACATACTGAGCACTATGTCAGAATTGCTTTGGCTTCAAAAGTGCTATTGGCTCAGCCATATTTACTTAGTTATAGCAATGCTGAGCCTGGAAGAAAACGTCAGCACCAGAATGCTAAAGAAACTATGCATAGGGCAAACATGCAGATCTACATATTATGAGTACTCCTAATGGCCATTTGCCAGGCTTAAGAATGTTAATGGGGATGTTATAAGTGATAGGCAATGGCCATAGGGAAAAACAAGAGCTAAAAAGTGTTTCATGAAGGCATCAAAACATATCTATGCACTTTTCTGAAGAATCTACATTACCTGCAGCAACTTCCCACCAGCAGCAAATGACCGCAAACCAACTGTGTCCTGAATCAGGGTAACACAATATTGTATCAGCAAACAAGCCCACAACTCAAACATCAACACACGTCTACCAATTTTATCAAAGACCAATGCAAAAGCAAAGGCAAAAGCGATAAAGGAAAAAAAAAACAGTCCACTGACCTTGCCTCGTAAAACAACAAGAAATTGTGCAGCAGGATCTCTTTTAGTCACATTTGACAAGGTGTCTAGGAACCAGCCACCACCTTTAACTCGTTGTCTTGAGACGTGAAGTGAACGGCGGTCTTTTGCATATAAAGCAACCACATACCCATCTTTCAGCAATTCTCCTGGTCCTTCACCCAGCTTCCTGTTTAGCTTTTGAGGCAGTCCTGTATAAGAATCTTGCATTGATTCCATTGGTATCTTCCTGCTTCTTGATTCATCAGGGGAAGCAAAACGAGAACTAGAACTTAATACTTGATCAGTGCCACTCATAGCAGTGTCATCTTCTCTATTTGAAGTACTTTCTTTTCCTATTGAAGGCTCGTCAGATTTTTGGTGTGATTTTTGACGACCATGCCTCTTCTTTGCCTTCTTACCAGACCTGCTGCGTCTTCCTTCTGATCGGGAGACTGTAGGAACATCTGAGACAACTTGAGACCTGGTGTTGGCTGGGAGATTCATCTGGTTGGTTAGTGCTCCTTTGCTGGGAACTTTCTTGACTTAGTTGAGTAATGTCTGTTAGTTTTGCACCCAGAGAAGCCTGGGAGTACTTTCTTTAAGTGGCTTATCAAGCTGAGTGTTCTCATCAGCTATCCCACTTTCCTCCTCATCCTCATCCTCGACAGCATCTTTTGGAACAACTCCATCAAAAAAGTAAGTCTGTAAGATAGATATCGCCTTTTCCCTGATCTCCATCCAGACTTCTTCACTGTAATCAGCACTACGTGGAAGGACCAACACATTGGGCATCTCTCTTACCTAAGGATGGGATGGCAAATGGATAAGCAATATGACAAAAATCTGAGAATATGAAGCATGTTTCACCAAGCCTGTTGCACTCTTAGAACACAAATAAATCATGTATCACTTGCAACACCAGAAAGACACAAATCAGAATTATCCCACATTCAGTGTGCACCAACAACTCCCTCTTCCCTCACCCCCACCCACCAACCCCCACCCACAACCCCCCCCCCCCAACACACACACACACACACACACAAAAAAAAAAAAAAAAAAAAGAGAAGATCATAAACAAGTCATCATACCCATGCTTCCATCCACTGTGGTCCTTCAGCACCATCCAAAGCACAGCCAGCAAGGTTCCATCAATTAGAAGCTGCTTCACAGCACAATCATCCAGCAGCTGACTGCTACCCTGTTCACGAGGAATGCCCCTGTATAGCAGGAAAAATCTTGTAGTTTCATATCCTAAACTAAAGAATAGATACCAAAAGATCTGAAGGCACAAGTATCTCACATCAATGAGACCATACCAGGCTTTACATGCTGCAAACATTCTGCATTAAGAATCTGAACAGTTTCATCAGTAAGTGCACAATGAAGGGAAATAATATCACTAGCAGCAAGCAAGTCATTTAGTGTCTCCATTCTTCGAGCAGAGGCAGGAAATGATATAGAGGATCTGCATACTTTCCATTTCCCTGAGAAAACAAAGCCAAGAAGACAAGGATAAGTACATTTAGCTGTGATAAAGTTTCAAGATGTAGAATATGTTAGCAACCAAAAAAGTCGTAGTTTTCTATTTGACATAAGCTGAAACAGTCACAGCACAAGAAAATTAAAACGACTAAGAGCCACACATAATGTAAGTTTTGAAGATAGCACTTTAAAACCTAAAACTCAATCTAACCCAGCACCATCAAATGAATGACAAAACAAGTGCTGCCAATCACCAGTAGCACTGGCAATTGATAACACAACACACCCAACACAAGACACAACTCAAAGATACTATTATGATATGAATAAGGACAATCATCTTATAACTTAATTATCTGTCATCAATAATTAATTTCATGTACTTTTGGAACTAATACTAATTGGACACAAAAATGGCCCGTTAACACAAACTGCCTATGGTAATCACCAATGCATATCAGTTAGCAATATGGCAGGACTTCAATCAGATAGAAATTTCAAAGATAAACACATTAGTATCTAACTGCTAGTAAGTAACTTTGAAAACTGAATTCAGGCTCCTACTACCACTAAAGGGTAATTTCCTTACAAGAAGAGACTCATAAAATCAACTAGACAAAGTACCCAGCACCACAGTGAGTCCGAAAACTACATATGACCGAAGCAACCAAGCATAATGAATCCACACTGTACCTAAACCAGTCCAAACCTACACAACCAGAACCCAAACAACACCAGCAGAATATAGAAAGCACAGTGATATTGCAAACCGCTCCAGTATCCGATCCAGCAGCACCTCAATTCAATACACATCCGGCATTTTGATAATGATCATATTTGTACTTACTTCAACATATGTTAATTCATCGTAACCATGTTTCGGTTTCAAAAACACTAATCTTTAGCAGAATATCACCACAATTCAGTAAAGTTAAAATGCAAAAGAAGAACACAAATCCTCAGTTACATATAACTGAACAGGTAACTACTATAACCGAAAATTCAGTTAACATAAATGGGTTAGTTATTCTCGTTTACTCACATCAACCACATCGAAATAGAGCACGCTCATCTTAAACGCCAAACTGCGGCTCGCGAGTGACCGCGCCGAAGCTGATCTACCAATGATCCCCAAAACCAAACCCCTACACCTCCTCATGCCACGGCACAGCGGCTGCACGGCGCCGAGCCATCCGGACGCTGACAGTGTGTGGCGAGAGAGCAAATGCGTCCTCCGGAGCAAGCACAGCAAGAGCGCCATCACGGTGTCCGCGATCTCCTCGGCGCGCGAAGTATCGACATGGACAAGCCTGAGTCCGAGATCGGAAGCTAAAGCGGAGTCGACGGAGCGGTCGGAGGAGCCGAGACAGAGGATGAGGTGGTGAGGACGGAGGCGGCGCTGGGCGGCGCGAGGGAGGTAAGCGAGGGAATGGATAAGGACGGCGGAGGCGGATTCGATTGACTTATCGGAGGAAGCGAGGCGGCTGAGGGGGAGGTGTTCGACTGTGGCGACGCCGGAGAGGGAGGATTGTTCGAGGGAAGGATCTTCGATGCAGTTGAGAGTAATGACTAGGGGAAATGATATAGGCAGTGCGTGGTGCGTTGGTGCGGTAATGAGATCGACATTGACATTGCGAAGGCGGTGGTGGTAGTGGTGGTTGTTAGGGTTTCAGTGTGGTGGTGATGGTGTTGGAGTGTTTTTTAGATTTTCAATTTAAATTTTGGGGAAATGAAATGGAAATGTGGATTGAATTAATTTCACTTGCATTTCATTTTGGTGAGTTTCGTATTAGAGAAAAACTCGAGAGAGAGAGAGAGAGAGAGAAGGGTCAAGAATTAAGAGGTTGTTCAAAACTCCCGAGGTTGAGGAATACTATTATTGTTTGGATGCAAGATCCGACCTCGGTCTTTGTCTTCTTACTTGCGACACTTTTTGGTGTAACTCCTTGTATTCACTTTTCTTGCCCTTTCCCTTTTATCCTACCAACCTTCTGAGATATAGACCCTCTACGAATGGGCTTCAGATTCATAGTTGTCTTTTCAAATTTTAGAAACTACCCTTCGTTCATTTTAATCTTCTACGGTTAGCAGCAGCTATAACGACACCGGTCTTATCATATCAATAAGTGATTCAAAATTTTTTCAATCGATATAAAATTTATTTGATTTTCAGATGAGTGAAGGTACGATCTTAGATCACAAAAATTCCCTTAAATTAAGATAACTATTCATTGAAAAATTCTATTATGCCGCCATTAATTTTGATGAGACTAATCCTGTTATCATCTAATAATTCACGTCATACCCAACCATGATCGAATCACTAAAATAATCACTAAAATAATTAATATTTCAGTTATTATATTTATTTTAATAGTTATTTTATTGAAGACTGGATCATAGATATTTCCCTATTCATCACTTATACATTATACATATACCTGCAATTGAATCTTTTTTCTCTTTATTTCATAAAATATTTATTTTAATATTCACTTAACTATGAATAACCATATCTTGTCAAACAATAAATAGTTATTTATGTATTAGATAATTATAGCGATGTATTTTCCAATTACCCCATCTATTTATTTAAACCATATAGGTTTCACTAGCTTTATAAATTGTACCCATATTTTGCTACAAAAATTTTGCCCATTTTTGCATTCAATTATCTAAACTTTGCTCAATTTTATAGCTAATTACCTAAACATTACTTATTTTTACAATTAACAACTTCATTTAAGTATTTTAAATAAATTTGAAAAGTCCGTATATAGTAAATTGATATTTTTAAATTTCAAATAATTAATTGTACAATTTAGTAAAGTTTAAGTACCAAGTGTGACATTCACTTTAGAAAATAACTTCTATAAAGTTATTAGTGCCGCGCACACACACCCCACCCCACACCCCGCCCCCCCGCCCCCCCCCCCCCCCCCCCCCCGCTTCTTTTGGTTTGTTTCTAAGTTTGGGTTTTTGTTCCAATGAAAAGGGTTTGGGTTGGTTTGGACTTCTGTTAAAATGGGGGATAGAGTTTTGATTGGATATGCTAATTAAGGTTTCGAAAAACGACATAATCAATATAATCATTTGAAGTTGACTCTCCTGAACCTGCTTACATTTGTTTATTATGGAAAATTCCTTTTACTTAAATTCGTGTCAAAGATCATACTTAACTAAATTTCAACAAAGCTTGATATATATTTCATTATAAGATACTTAAGTAGCTCAAGATTAAACTAAGCTTGATCATAACTAAATTGAACTCGAGCAAATAATAAACAGAGCTCGAGTAATTATGAGCTAGTTGTTCATTTAAACCAAAAGTATACATTACCCCAATTTGTTTTCATATCACTGTCTTATTTATATATGACTTGTATATATGATAAATCAATATCCAAATTGAAATGTTTCTATTTCTCCTTTTCTTATTGGGACTACAAAAGTGAAGGAACAACATCTATTTTGATAGGAACATTCAAGATCCTAATTGAAAGCTTGGGACATGATATCCGCTTATGAGTTTTAGGCGGTTCACAAGAGAAAAAGGTTTAGTGCATATTTGGATTTGGTTTTCTTCATGATTAGTCACGTGCGACCATATGTTAGTACGTTTCAAATGATTTCAAATAAGTGTTGAATCAATGTCACACAGGAGGATAACATTGGAGGCTAAGTGTTCTTTGTTTGATTAGATGTTCCATCCTTAAGAGCAAAATTTTGATAATACAAGTATACATGCATGACAGTCTAAATTCTTAATTGTGACAACTAAGAAAAGAAGCTACTTATTTGTATATCATAGAGCTCACTATTGTTCATTGGATGACATCAATGAGCAATGAGCAAATAAGCTCTTGCAACATCTATAAAATAACTCTAAGAAACAACAATTGAGTTGTGACCTCTTATTATAGATTTTTCTTTATCTTAGGACTCCATGGTCTAAACCCATGAACAAGCTGTTTACTAAGTACATAAGCTTGCTAAAAATGGTTGAAAGTGGTTCATTGGTCTAGCAAAATCCTAGTCCAAGGCCATTAGTTGAATTCTCTTCTAAATAATCCCTTTGCAATAGACTTGATAATTTAATTCCTATATTGTTGGCACCAAAGTTCTATAAGTGGAGATAAGCTAATTTAGGCAAAGAATGCAATGGACTTATAAAATAATTACAAATTAGTAAGCACCAGGGGGATTGTCCTGTGACTACTTCGACGGTCAAGTTAGTAAGATAGCTAAGGAGAAGAGTGAAGAATACAAGAGACAAAAGTATGGGCTGTTGAACTTAAGAGTTTAATGTGAATTTTTTATGAGACAATATAATGCACAAATAATCATTGATTTGTGTAAACTACACTTAATTAGTCATGAATATGTGTGTGTGTTTTGTGCATGTTTGTTGAGTTTTTCTGTAAATTTTTAGCAAAACAGGAGCATATCAAGAACAAAATAGGAGCATGTCAAGGGTAAAATAAAAGCATGCCAAGGGTAAAACAAAAGCACATCAAAGGCAAAACAAGAGCATATCGAGGGTCAAATTTAGGCCTCAACATATCAAGAGTTAGGGCTTGATGTGCTAAAAAGTTAAGGCTCGACAAAGCTAAAGAAGCAAACAGTGGTATCGATGGTTAAATTTAGGCCTCGACATATTAAGAGTTAAGGCTTGACAGGTGCAAAATTAAGGCTCGAAGAAGCGCATGTGTGTGAAAGGATATCGAGGGTCAAGGTTAGGTATGACAAGTAAGGCGCGACAACTGTTTTGAGGCACAACGACTTTAAAATGAGGCTTTTTTTTCTTTTTATTTAAAAAATGAGGCTAATTGGCAAGAAAAGAACCGTTGGAGTGTATTTAATGCTTAGTAGGTTATAGACGTTGTATCTAATGGGCTTTTGAATTTCAAAGGTTGTTTATATGCAAAGTCCCAACATAAAAAGAATGAAGTGTCAAATTATTTTACGAGCTCATTAATTGTGATCAAACAAATTTTTTTCTTTATTCTCTTGTACATAATATTTATAGATATTAAGAGAGAGAAAATTTACTCTAGTGCTTAGTTTATATATGTTGCTATTCATATAAAAGTACTTAGCGAGAGAGAAAACATTTTATTTCTTGTGGGTATAATATTACTTGTTTCGAGCCAACTCTTTGATATTAATATAGTGGTGGTGAAGACCTCGAAAGAGGTAATTGGTGGACCGTAGAGCATAAGCAAAGGGTTGAACACCACGTTAAATCTTGTGGCTTGATTCTTCTCCATCCCTCTCTTTTTATTTGCGCTTTTATCTTTTGTTTATTTATCCGCTGCAAAATTATTTGTTTTTTGATATGTCAAAAGCTAAAATTAATTATTTTGAAAGTTTGGGCAAATACTCAATTCATCTCCCCCATCCTCCCCTCTCTCTGGAGTATTCCTAGTATATTTTTCATGGGCTTAAATGTTGATTGTTACCCAATATTTTTGAAAACTTACATTAGCAATTTCTCAACTAAATCTTTTACTTACAAAGGCCCAATTCCTTAGCTAAATACCAAATCCATGTTCAACAATTGCCATTATAGAACAATACAACAAAAGTGAAAACAAAGCCCTCACTTTACTTTTGTCATGACATATGAACAAGTAACCATTTCTCTCTCTCTCTCTCTCTCTCTCTCTCTCTCCTCCCTCCCTTAGCTTTTTTCAAGTAATTATGCAAGAAAAGTGATTAATGTTTTATCAATCTTTAGGTTATTATATATTTTTTCAACTAAAGATTATATGACTAGATTATACTCTTTGTAATCTATGTTTTGATTGTAATTTGTAATACTATATTGTTTAAGCTTTGAAAACTAATCCAGGGTTTCTTTCTATGATGAGAGTTATAAGATAAAAAGAATAGTCACTAGACTTCACGCTAAAGCAAACTCAAGTAAGAAAGAAGGAGAGAAAGGGAAAGCTGTTTTTTAGGTAATTGAGTCTTGAGATGCCACTCCCATGTTTATATTGCATACATCTTTGATAAGATATATTGTTAATGATTGTTGATTCTCAACCAAATTAAATATGTTTGTTTGTATTTTAAATTCTTATTGTATGCATAAGAATCCATGGAGAAAATGTGCATGCTAAAGTTGAACATTATGTAATAAAATCCTTCAAATGATAAGACTTAGTCATATCACTCCATTAAGTATTATATATAAAGGAAGTACCTGAGACGATTGAAATTAGTAGAGTTTATGTCATAGGAGCATGTTCCTAACATTGTAAGAACATATAATGATCCACTAGATTACGCTTTGAGTTTTTTATATGTGGGTTGGTGGAGATAGGCAAGTCAGGCAACGATTAAAGGAGAAGCGACATTGGTGAGCATAACCGAGCCGGTTGAGCCACTGCAATGGCATGATGGATTAACTTACCATCTTAAGTTCATTCTACTTGTTCAGGAAATGGGTCACAAAAGGCTGTTCTATAGTGAAAACAAGTCAGTCGATGCCCAAATAGGTTGGAATGGGCTCTCATCAAAATGGGCCTAAGAAGCCCATTCCCAAGACAGTCTAACACTATAATAGTTTAGGAATTAATCCAACTTAGTTTCAATCAAACCTAAACCAAATTAAACAAACTTTTACCATACCAAGTTGAAACGAATGATCCAGTTTCTAACCGGTATAAGTTAAAAGGTCATATGGATATATACATATCATTTCTTTTTGCATAAGTTTTATCTCTTCATTAAAAAAAAAAAAAATAGTCATTAAGTTAAATCCAGCCACAATCATATTTGACAAGATGAACATTGTGTTTGGTTGCCTTATAGGAGACGAAAAATGATGAAAAACAACAGAAAGAAAGTTGCATAAATGTTTCCTCTGTTTTTCGTCCAATTTAAGTGGAAAATTTTGTGAGACAATAATGGAAATGTTTCCTTGCTTTCCGTCATTTTCCACCGCTTTTCGTCATTTTCCACCACTTTCCATCACTTTCTTTCATTACTAAACACACACTTTCTGCTAATTTCTATTAGTTTTCATTGCTTTCTGCTCCTTTCTGTTGGTGGCAAACACAGTTCCGTTATCACGATACATGTTTGAATTTTACCAAATGTAGCACGCACTCAAAAAATGTAATTATCTCAAAAATTTGCGTTCCTTTGCATATGGATACAACCGGGCGGGTTGTTACAAAGTACCCGATCGGTTAAAAACCCTATAGGGTTTTGGGTCAAGTATATGAATCCAATAAAAACCTAACCCGATAAAATTTTAAAAAATTCAAAACATTAACAATAATACACATATACACATATGATCCTTCCTCAACCCTAGTCACATTTCATACATAAATTCATAGAACACATATACAATACTCCGTAAAAATTAAAAAAAAGTTCACATATGTCGTCGTGCTAATCCATGAATCGACGTTAATTATTTTTTAAATTGATGGGATAAAGTTATTGAGCATTGTGAATATTATATCTACCACTAAAACTTATCTTTAAAATCCACACACTTAGTTTTTGTGTGCTTTAAAGTTCGATGATTAAAAAGCTATCAGAATATTTTATATATATATTTTTTAATTTCAATTATTTCATACTCTGGTATGGAAACCTGCAATTTGGATGAATTCTTATATCTTTAGTTTGTTATAATTATTTTGAAAATGGTGGTAACTGGAAAACGTAATCTATAACATTAAAAATCATGCAATTATAAGTAAAATAATCTAAAGAAAAAAAGTTGATACATTTATTTTCAATGTAAACTTAAAAAAGAAAAAAGAAAAAAGCAACACTTGTTTTATTATCGGGTCGGATCAGAATTGAGTTCGTCATTATCGAGTCGGGTCAGGTTCTGAGACATCTTATATCTAGTCGGGTTGGGTTCAGATTTGCATGATCCATCCAAACCCGTCTCCAGTTGCATCCCTATCTTTGCGTGCTAACGTAAAATGCCAAAATATAAAATGATTAGATAAATGCTGCTCCCTTTTGATGTGGAGAAAATTATTGCGTAACCAATATATAAATATATATATAACTAAATAAATAAACAAAAAGAAGATTTTTTAAAAGAGATGCGAGGTTTGAAGATTAATCTACAGTTGGCACGTCAAGGTCATGGTAAATCAATTACGAATAATGGTTGAAACACACTAATCTAATTGAAGATATCGGACATACCCGAAAATTCGAGTCTTAAATTTAATTTGGGTTCACGTAAACTCATCTAGGATGGTTTTTTGTTTGAAAAAAAAAAAAAAACCGAGAAAATAAAAGGACGCAACAACCTTATATTTGTTTATATACACCTAGTCTCTTATTTATATAATTAGAGGAGTTGCTTTTGTGTTTTTTATGCTTATAGAATCTATTTATTAAAAAAAAAAAATAAAAGACCCTTGAAGGTAGCTCTATGGAAACAATTCCATAATATTAGAAGAGACGACATGATCTTAATATTTTCAAAAAATTTATTATACTAATTAAATAATAAATTATATAAGTTACAACTAATATTCTTAAATTTTTAGCCGAGAAATATAAAAAAAACTATTTATTAATTATCTACTTGCTTTTTAGTATCCGTAATATGGTTTTGATAGTTACTTAAAAGATAAGTTCACTAAATCTTTAAAAAAAATATTTTTTCAATTATATACAGAATTATTTTCCCGCCTGCAAAAAAGAGTATCAACATTTGAATATAAATTTATATAATTTCAAGCGGTTAAAAAAAATCAATATTTTATAAAATTGGTCAAATAAAATATTAATATTTTAAATTATTAAAAAAATAAATTAATATTCCAAGTGAATAATAAATAAATGCTTAACATATCACTTATTTGTATCACTTTATAAGAGATCATTCATTTTTTTATTAACTATTTAAAACATTAATCCTTATATAACTCAATTTGTAAAATATTGATCCCCTTTTTCTTTAACCACTTAAATTTTCATATTATATAAACTTACTTATAATTGTTGCTATCTTTTGATGTAGTTTATTTCATATATATCTTTAATTTTCTTTTAATTTTATCCTAATGATAAAACAACAAAAATAAAAAAAAAAATAATATATATATATATATATATACACGATCTCAAAAGAACTTATTATGGTATTAGTTGAATTTTCTATTTTTTCAATAACAAAATCCCAAAACTGTAAGCTAGAAATGTTGAGAAAATCTTGCATCAGACATCTGGAATTACGCGCCAGGAATATGCTCATCGAGAGTAAGCATATCTGAAGACGCTTCCGATGAGGCCAGCAATGGCCCCACGTCACGGGAGGTTGGGTCCCAAATCAAATCGGCATAGGTTAGGTCCACATCAAACGATTTTTCCCATGTCAATCAACTCGATTTCAAAGAAATGATTAAAATTTTTAATGAATTACTTACAAAAACATGATATATATTTTGATTAATTTATATAAACATAATTTATATTAGTTTTTTAATAAATAGATAATCCAAGTTTTATATAAAAACATCAATATTATTTAATAATTTTAAAATGATACATGTTGATATTTTATTGATCATAAAAATCAATTTTCTTATTTTTTAAAAATTAATTTTTGATATTTTACTTATTTAATAATATTTTTTATTAAATTGGTTTATTAGATCAATAAAACTATAACATATTCCTTTAATACAAATTAATTATAACAATATTTTTGTACAAAATTTGAATAATCTATTTATCAAAAATATTAACACGAATCATGTGTTTGTAAATCAATTAAAATATAGATCATATTTTTTTCAATCAACCCTTTTTTCAATCGTAACTCAAATGTATGATTTAATGAATTTATGATTTTATAAATCTTTTATTACTCAAAATAGATGCAAAATCGATTTGATGCAAACTTTACACCAAATTACATAGAGGTTCTACAATTTTATAATGTCATCAATTCTATCCAATTCTGCCGATTCTATACATTAAAATTAACAACCATGGTCGAGACCAAGTTTCCTCCATCAAATGATATCCTGACCATATTCTCGCCAATCGAATATTCTCAGTCACGATAAAAAAGAACATAGATGGAGATACTTTTCAGTATTCAGGAATGAAAACCTTTGTCCAGACAACAAACTAGGGTTAGAATGTAAATTTTTATCCTTAATGAATCATTCCAAACATCACTTTTCTTTCTCTTGGAATGCAGGTTTATGCTTTTTCTTTGGGAAAGGAAACCAAACCTGCTTCATCCTAATGCTCCAATTTCAAATAAAAAGTAATGAAGACTGCAAGTCCGCATACATAGAGAAAATTCTAGGTAGCATGGATCACTCGGACATCATAATCCATGCCATGCAGCATAACTTAAGGAATTGAATTTTGTAAGTATTGCGAAGAATAGCAGTTTAGTATATATATATACACATATACTAGCATATGATCCACCTGCATTGTGTGTGCTAAAAAAAAAAAACAATTAAAAGGATGTGTATGCACGAAAAAAAAAAAAAGGTAGGAACAGTTGAAAATATGCTTTTAATCCAAAGTGTCCGCGAAGAGAGAGAGGGACAATAACCATCACTTATCTTATAACCACCTTAAGATAAGAAGAAAAAATAAAATAAAATAAATATTTTTTTTACATGATTCGCTTTATATTATTAAATATAGTTCCAACTACAACTTCCATCACTTAAAATGCAAAGCTAAACTACAAAGACAAAATTGATCTTTGATTGCATCATAGAAGATCCCCACCGCACAAACATTAAAACAAAAGAAAACCCAAATAGCAGGAGAAAAAAAAAAAAATTTCAAGCCATAAGCACAGAAAGATTACTATACCCAGCTATCAGATCTGTTTCGAATGCAATAAGAAACAAGTAACAAACCGAGCCCTTGATTATTTCACATGCAGCAAAGACAGCAAATGTGAGGAAATCAACAAAAGTTATGAACAAATTTTACAGCTTGCAACTAATTAAGTAAAATTAAGATGAAAATTGAAAACTACCGAAAAGACCACACATTATAACTACTTACAGCCTATATAGATGCTTCTTCACGGATAGTATACACTCAAACTTAAGATTCTTGTTACCAGTCCAAGATAGTGCCACTGCCTCCACAAGGTCCATGGGTGAAACACATCTCATTGGATCAAAGATACACCGGTATATTCGCACCAAGCCGATCTGCACTAGTAATGCAGTAACCTCTCCTAACATATATTACAAAATTTCCATAAGAAAGAAGAGCTTCAGGAAGACAAGACATATTGAAATCAAACCCTTCTCCTCGAAGCTTCAAGAGCAGAAGACTGGAACAGCCTTGAAAATCCAAAAACCAACTCCGTTACATGCATTTGCTAAAACCAAAATAGCTCTTGTTATTTCCCAAGGTCAAAACAGATATACAAGCTGAACTATATGCAGGTTTCCAAGCACATAATGAATCTCATAGGAAGCGTCTCCTGAAATTCCTCGTGGTTGCTTGATAGGAGCGCATGAGCAGCCCAACCCCTATTCCAATCCCAAGGCACATACCAAGGCCAATACCAACGCCAACTCGTACACCAGCATTAAACCACGAAAGTTCACCATCCTCACCAGTATACATATCCTCTGAGTAAAATGGGTGTCTGACCAATTTTCCATCTGAATCATACCCATCGTTTTCAGTCAACGCCATCTGTCAATACCAAAACAAGCTTAAGATTAAGATTACAAAAGAAATGCATAAAGGGTGAATCTTACATTGGTAAAGACATTAATTTATGGAGATTCAAAAAAACACCAAATTGAAGTAACATGGCAGCTGCAAATCATTAAACTTGCAAAATGAGTAGACAGCCGGCACAATAAAATGCACAGGATCACAGCTACTGGCTGCTTCCAGTACTTCGATGCAACAGATAAACATCAAACCAAGAGCATGTTCCATTGATTGTGTGATATCCAATTCTAAGGGTATATTTTATCCCTCCATCAGCAGAAGAGCTCAAACTTTCACATTTTTGCATTATTAGGTGTAAAGTATATCTTTAGTTGTTTTTAGACTCTGTTTGTTTCATTTGTTTTTTGTTATTTTGACATCTTATTTTTTTTGTTTTAAAATAGATGTTTATGAAGAAACAAATATAGATAAAAAACAAAAAATTTTATCCATAAACCAATCAAACAGATAAGATGGAGATGCAGATAAAATATACATAAGACATAGATGAAAATGAGGCAATCCAAACAAACCTAACAGTTTTACAATTAATCATGCCAGCATTGTTTAACAAAGGTTAACATCAATTACTGCAGAAATGGAGATATGCCTTGATTCTTCAACCTGCAATTAGTAATACCTCTAAAGTCCACTTCTTCCCTATACTACTACCGTGTTTGGAATGCCCAAAATTATGGAAAAGGAAAAGAAATTGAGAGAAATGGGATGAAATGTGTGTGTTTAGGTATGCTTAGTGGGCGGAAAACGAAGTGATTTGAAGAAAACTCAAAGGAAAAATGGCTGTTTATATTTCCTCCAAGAAGAGAACAAACGTAAGATAAATTAAGAGAAAGTGATGAAAATGGATTAAATACTTTTATTTATCTTCTTTAACTAATATTTTATAAAAATAATATAAGTATAATCTTATTAATCATTGACTTTATTACTCTTCTTTTCCTTTCATTGCTTTCGTCACTTACCAAATACAAAACAAACATTCTTCTTTTTTTTATTTTCCTTAAATTCCCTTTCCATTCATTTCTTTCATTTGATTTCCCTTGATTTCCTATTTCAAAAAACTAGCCAAACACAGTGTACAAGCGAAAGAGGGAACAGTTCCAAGTCAAATAGCAATGACTCGAAGCACCTTTTTATCATTTTCACACTATTTTAGAAGCCCAATTTCATCACCACAGATTATTATCCGAAGTTATATTTAAGGTGCCAATGAAGTAATTCTAGTATACCCTATTCCTGGATTAAGTTGAATCAAGCAAGCCCAACATGTAACCAACAAGGTCTAATTGTCCACACGGTTACCGCCCATTCTTGCTAAGGCTCGAGCTACAAAAAACATTCCCAATCCTACATCGCATAGATGATCAACTACATAAGCATTATGTTAATAACCGCCTCCCCATTAATCTAACAAAGCCAAACCGAATCATAAATACACAACTCAAACTAATGCTACAATGAAACCAACTTCATGAAACTAAACGCTCCTAAGAAACCAGTAAGGAGCAAAACAATCCAAAACAAATCAATCAAATCCACAAAAACTAACTAGTTGATCCAAAACAGGTTTCCAAATGATTAATGATCACCTGCAAGCTCCGATGCGGACTCAACCCATTCTCAATCCGAAACCTCTCTTCCTCCTCCTCCTCTTTTCCAATCTCTTCATCCTCAGGGATTGCATCCAACGTCCCATTCCCCAGAATTTTCCTCCTAGAACTAACCTTAATCGTTTTCGTCAATATAACCGGAACCCGAGAACAACACCCAGCAATATAAACCTCAATCGAAGGCGAACCCGAAAACGCACTCTTCGTCCCTCCCGACCCACTAAACCCTAAATTAGCAACATAGCAGTCCATAGACCAACCCGAATAACTCGAATTATTCATATTATTGACATCATTACCCTCTACACCATTCCCTACATTCCCATTACTCCAATTATCATCCATTCTCTCTAACGAACCGCACAGGATCACTTCCTGACCCTCTAGGACCTCGAATTCGACACCACCCGTAATACGAACGTTGTCGGTGCTCACGTAGGTGACTTCTAGGGTTTCCTTATCAATGCGATCGCGTTTTAGGGTTAGGGAAGCGGGATTGAGTTCGGGGCACGGGAGCCGTTGATCTCTAGGGATACACCGAGCTCGTGGTGGAGGTGGCGGAGGGTGAGGTGGTTGGGGACGGTTTCGATGGCGCGCAGGGGGAGATTCGGACGTAGAAGAGGCGGATTTCAAGGTGGATTGGGTGGTTAAAAGATGAAGGTTTGGATGATTTGGGGATTGCCATAATTGGGAGTGTGTAAGGATAAGATTGAAAGAGCTGGGCGGAAATTAGGATTTTCTTTTTTGTTTTCACATAAAAAAATTGGGGGATTTGTTAGGGCTTTGAATCGAAGAAGTGGAATTGGACAGAGAAAGACAAGACATAATAACAATAAGAAGGTTTGAAAAACAGACTGTGTTTTAATAACTGTGTTTGTGTTTCTTAAATCGCGAGGAGGAGAGAGAAAGAAGTTTCTATTCAGTAATCACCGTACAATTCCAACAGCAGTTGAGCTCAATTTCTCATTAATTGCAAAACCACCCCCAGGAACTTTTAGAATTACAAAAGTTCCAACCTTTTTACAATTGAGCACCTTATGGACATTTTTTTTAAAGTTAAATGGCCTATATGAAAAATTCTTTGGTGTGCACTTTATAGTATCAAATACAAAAAGACAAATCTTATTTTATTTTTTTTTATCTTTTTTTCAGCAACAAGGCGTTTGTTGGATATTATTGTAATATACAAATAAATAATTTGCAAAGAAGAGTAAAAGTGTCAATTGATATAAAATAAAAGGATTTTATGGTCCAAAAATATAGATATTAGTATTATGATCACCTGGCAAAGACTGAATTTAAAATGAATTTTGACAGGCTAAACTTCGGCTTCAATGCCTCTGGCATAGGATCGAGCGCTGCCGGAGTACATTGTTGTGGCTTAAGCAGCGTAAGGCCAGTGTTAATTTGTGAAAAATGGTCAGAATTGTTATGCCGCCTGATTTGGAATCTACACCGTTGATACAAACTTGAAGAAAAATGATCCCGAGACGAATGGCAAAGTGATACGTTGCCATTGTTGACGTTTACATCGCTGGCGTATGTTTTAAAAATTGCCAACGTATGTTTCAGATTTTGAAAAGTTGTATCAAATTCTTTATATCCTTCTCTTTGTTCCTTTTCCAAAAGTTAACCTAAAACCTAAAAGTTCTCTCTATTAGTGCTCATAGCTACCAAGAGGATTTGGTAGTCCAGATCAAGTAATAAAATTACTTTTTCCTCTATAGAATTTCATATATCTATTAGAGTCTTATGGGTTTTTTTTTTTTTCGAAGAAGAAAATTTGAGAAGGTTGTTGGAGATCTGGATCCGATGGTTTAAGAAGCAATTTGGATCAAGTTAGGTAAATATGACAAAAAGAGTTGTTGTTGATTTATGGTACATTTGGTTTGAATGGAGTTCTAGGGTTTTGGAAAAATTGTTGAGGAAATTAATACCGTTGGGGATTTTATATTCAAACAATGAGTAAGGTTTAGATTTATGTTTATTTTGGAAATTAGGGTTTTATATGATATAGGTGATTGGAGTTATTTGACAGTGTATGTTATTGAAATTGTTTTTCATATTATCGAGTTTTGGTGATTTAGGATTGTGAATCTAAAGGAGATTTGGCTATTTTTATTTCTGTTCCTTGAAATTTGATTCAGATACGACCTGACCTTGTTTGTTGTATGTGCTTGTAGGATTAAATATGTTTGTTATATGTGATGTAGGATTAGAAATCCAAATTTACTTAATTTTATATGGCTTATTAAATTATTTTGTTAATTGTGTTTGGCTGCGGTTAGTAAAGACCACGCAGAGTGTGATAGCAATGCTGGCAACCTAATGATCTATGTGTAAGGTTGTCCCAAGAGGACTTGTGCATAGAAATGATTCTGGTAGATTAGGTTTTGATAGTATGGTCGCGGGTGTGTGGGAGATTCCCAACACTAATATGTGTATAATTATCTATTTTCTATATGCTTGTTTTTATGGAGTCATGAATTACTCCAGTTTTAGGTTTGAACTACATATGGTTCTAAACTATATTGTTTGCTGGCTAATTTAAAATATAATAATTTGTATCTATTGCGTTAGATTAGTTGCACATGATTATATGCTGTGTGTGCATATGCATTTGTATGTGGTTTGGTATATTGGGCTTTTTGCTCACTCCTTTCATTTTTCAGGAATAGGAGAAGATCAGATAATCTATGATCTTTCAAGATATGATATTTTTGTAGATGATGGGGTGGACATTAGTGAATTCGATTTACTAGCCAAGTTCTAGAGTTGCTTTTGAACAAAGATAGATGTGGAAGACTAAAACTAATATTTTATGTGTTATTTTTACAAGTTAATATTGTTCAAGAGTTTTTTTTACTGTTATGTTTTGGATTTTGTTGGCATTGATATTAACCAACAAGATATATTTTTTTTTCATGAGATGTTTTATATAGATACCCTTTCAGAGAGTTTTTGAAATTATGTTTTTGTTTAATTGTGGAATAGCATTTTAAAGCCTTGGCGTGTTCTATAAAGTGAAGGATACGTGATGGGTTGTAATGTCTTTATATTAGGGCGTTACAATTATTGTAAACATATTATAAATGCAGAGATTTGATTGTAGTAGTCACATGCATACATTATGAATCTCGTAATTTATAAGCGTCATAAGATTGATATGAAGTAACACATATAGATGACTTTGAAAAAGAAAAAGTGAAAGAGAGAAATAGAAAAAATCCTAAGGGTTGGAATGCTTGAGCGAGAAGCGTAGGAATTATAAAGTAACATCCAACTATCCTGAAGAGGGCCTTTTGAATATTTATAAAGTTTTGACCGTCATCCAATTTCTTGAATTATATTGTCAATTGATAGCCAAGATGAGCTTTCCTTACGATAGCCTCTTTATATGAATTGACCTCCTCTAGAAAGGTCAGTGTAAAGGTCGATCTAATGGTCTTATTTCCAAACTTATATGCTATTTTTTTCTAAATTATAATAAATTATGAACTTAACTTGATAAGTCCTATCACTGGTCCAAAGAGTAACTCTTAGATTATTGCTAAGTTTAAATCCAAAAATCTTGTAAATCAAACTTAACCCTCTACATCTTGTGCCTATCCAAAATTCTTCATACAAAGTCGATGAAGATTGGGCATTGGATATATTTTGCAAATAGTTACGATATTGCTTAGCACATTTGTGTTGTGAGGATGCACGTACATTACGAAGATTTTATCTCGTTAAAGAGTTCATGGTGTCTGAGATTGGGCCAATTTAGTAGTATTTTGTTTTGATAAATGAACCTTGAATGTATAAACTAGCAATATTATATACATACACATACATATTTACACATTTTTACATATACATTAAACTATGATTTTGATTGAATTAATCATATATGTGTGTGTGTGTGCAAGTGCATAGATATATTTATGTTGGTTTAGTGCTTCGATCTTGAAAATGTTCATCAGTTTAATCCAAAATCCTCAATCGTATCCTTGGAACAAACACTCATAAAAAGAATTTTTTATATTCACTTATCATGACAATTTTAATTATTTTATCTAATAGTTTGAGTGTGTATCCTATACACATTAAAGTGTCAGAGGTTGTATGTTTGAGTAGTGATGTAATCTTTTCTCTCTTTTTGCATTAATCAATTAGTTAAGAATAAATGACACAAGGAACTTTAAATGCTTGGTTAAACAACCTTAAGTAAGTGGTTGGGCATTAAGCAGGCAAAAAAAAAAATGAAAAAAAAAAGGTTTCGGTATTGAATCATTTATGTTTGTGTTTCCTTGCTTTTCCTTTCATTTCATTTTTCACTTAGCTTTAATATAAATAGTGCCTTTAAAACATATCATTTATCAATTTTGTTTCGAGGTGTTAGGGTACAAGTATGAGGTTAGAAAAATCTCACATGAAAAATATGAGACTTATGTGAAGGGTTTATAAGAGGAAAGATCTATTAATTTAATACCTTAAAGTTTTTAGTTATAGATGGTGTTAAACCCATTTGTGTATTCCTTTACAAAGATCGTTTGAAGAATTTCTCCCAGTTAGAGGCTTTCGCCTCTATTAACAATTGGTATCAAAGCTAATGGTTCAACTAGGAAACTCCCTTGGTTATCCCTCCATGTGGAAAGAAGAGCTTTATGGTGTGACTCGTTTGTGAAACCATTCATGTATGGTGAGTAGGTGGAGCAGACCACTTATAAAAAGCAGTTTAATTGAGTCAATTTGACAAGCTCTTGCTGGGGGGGGTACGGCCTAGCCCATTCTGGAGACTCATACTTAAGAGGGAAATTTGTTAGGGTATAAGTATGAGGTTGGAAAAATCTCACATGAGAAATATGAGACTTATGTGGAGGGTTTATAAGAGGGAAGACGCATTAACCTAAAACCTTAAGGTTTTGAATTATAGAATAATATTAAACCCATTTGTATATTCCTTCACAAAGCTTGTTCGAAAAAGCTGCTATGTTATATGATTTGTCTTCTAGTATTGCATCTGATAAAGCTCAGCAGAAATCAAGCATGCAGGTGGATTAAGATTGATGTAGGTTTTACACTAAAGCCTACTTCTCAACCTATATCACAAACACAGGGTGATGTTGAACCTTTGCAGACCAACTAAAGTGCTTTCTAAAAGTGATGCTTATTACATGTTGACAATCACTGATGACTTCTCTAAAAAACTTTAGATGTTCTTCTTGAAACAAAAGACTGATATACTACCCATATTTAAAGAGTAGAAGATCATAATTGAGAAACAAATAGGGAAGCAGGTAAAACATATTCGCATTAATAATGGTTTAGAGTTTTGTTCTAATGAATTTAATGATTTATGCAAGTCAGAAGGAATAGTGAGGCATTTGACAGTTCTTGGTACTCCACAACAAAACAGTGTGGTAGAACGAATGATTAGAACAATAATGGATAAAGTTCGATGTATGCTTTCAAATGCTCATTTGCCGAAGTCATTTTGGGCTGAAACAACTTCTACAACATGCTTTCTAATTAATTAATCTCCTTCGACTGCTATCGAGAAAAAGACTCCACATGATATATGGTGTGATGCTCCTATTAATTATTCAAATTTAAAAGTTTTTAGATGTCCTGCATATGCTCATGTTGATAATGGAAAACTTAAGCTATATCTATAAAGTATATGTTCCTTGGTTATAAGTCTGGTGTCAAGGGATATAAGTTATGGTGTCCAGAATTAAAGAAAGCCATAATTAGTGGAAATGTTGTTTTTTATGAAACTACTGATATGACGACTAAGTCACTTCCTATAGCTAAGTTTGAGCATTGCCTGGACTTAGTTGGTGTTTATTGTTGATTTATCCCTTTAGGGCTTTCTGGAAGAGATGGGAATGCTTTTTTTTTTTTTAAATGTTTAAGTTTGGAGTTTATGTTTTTGCTCTTGAATTCATGTCAATGTGAAGATTGTTGGATGTGTGATCTGAATTCAGTCCAAAGCCTCTAGCCTTGACTAATACATTGCCGACCTTGAATTGATTTCCGAAGCTGAGGTTTAGGCTAGGCCGGCACTTACACCACCCGCCTATCCGTGTACGCTGCCGGTTTTTTAGTTTAGGCCATGGCCTTGAAGGGCCGACCTCAGCTTTTAAGCCATTGGCTTTAAGCTTGTAATACACATCTATATATGTGGTTTATTAGGGTATGTGAAATTAGGTCATTCTCTTATAATCACACCCTTGTACTCTTTCTTCAACATATAGTGAATTCTATATATGTGTGTGCGCTTTGCGTTGTTTTGACATTATCTTTATATCCTTTTGTAACACAAGTGAAAAAAAATGCATTTCTTGATGCAAGTCAAAGAGCAAGGGTACCAATCGTGTTTAGGTTCCATGTAGAAGATAAGTGTTGAAGAAGTAGTAGTTCATCGAGAAAAAAAATTACCTTTATGAAAAAGATGACACAAAGGCATCTTAGGAAGTAATCTCTGTTACAGTAGTACATGTTAAGTTTTTGTTAATGGCAAAGCATGCATAGCAAGATTCACACCCAGTGGAGGGAATATTATTCCATAGGTGATATACATCATGTGTATGTATATATGGTATATAGCTACCAATTATATGTTAACACATGGACGGGATAATGGGTAGCTTTCAAAGTAACTATTACTCATATGGTCACGTGTTAGAAAATCATTGATAATTACACGCCATATATACATTACATGTAGTGTGTAATGCCTATGGAATCTTTTCTCCTGGTGAAGAGTTAATACACTTCATGCCTTAATTTTTTACATGTTGTAAGGGGATAAGGTGTAGCAACTCCCAATGCCTCCACTTACGTATGTTGTGATTAGAGTGTTAAAGGGATACATGCCATGAAAAGAGGATTTTGTTGCTAATTATCTACTTTCTAGAGACAAGCTTAGCCATTGCCATTGTGATAAGCTGGGGCCATGCCATAATTGTCACGGTCCTAGACTTTTCACTAGCATAATAAAACTGTGCGGCGCTTACTGTCCTACCTCAGTAGTAGTAAGTAAGCCTAACGCAACAATAATTGGTTAACGATCAACTTTAATATCTGTAATCAACACACGAAGGTAACAATAAATAACTAACAATAAGTAAAAAGAGACGTTGGTATGAATCAATCTAAAAATGTATCACACTTTATTAATATCTCATACACAAGCAACAGTAAAGTGTGTATGAGGTTTGTGTAAACTGGGATATCATTGACCGTGGGCAGTCAATTGATGAGTAAGAGCTTCTATCCAGAAGAGTACTCACACCCCCATAAAGAGCTTTATTAGCTTTTGTGGTTCTGGCAGGAGGAGACATTAAAATTGGTGAGGAGGCAATACTAAAATAAAATAAGTAAATAAAAATATTTACAATAATCCCTCCCATATACTCCTAATATACAAGAGATCGTCACACCCTCCCCCACTTAATCTATTGACGTCCTCGGCAAGGTGTGCTAGAGCTTGATCCTAATGCTTGAGTCTTCATTGCTTTAACTGCTCTCCTCTCAGCATGAGGCATAAGATCTTCTTCTATCTCCCAGCTGTTATTTTCTTCTTTACGATATTTCCACTTCACTAAGTATTCAGTATGTACTACTTTAGTGTTTGGATCTTTGGCGCTTCGTTCAGCAAGGATGTCTTTGACGGCTTCTCTGATGTTGAAGTTGAACTTGATATTCGGCTGCTTTGACTCATTACGCCTTGGGTCCTCCATGTTAGGGTAGTATGGCTTCAAAATACTTACATGAAAGACAGGATGGAATTTCAACCATTTAGGTGGCTCTACTTTGTAGGCCGCTTTTCCAATCTTGGCAACGATGGGAACTGGACCAACATACTTCTGCATAAGTCTTTTGTCTTTATGCTTCAACGGTTTGATCTGGTTTGGAAAAGCCTAATGAGGACTTGATCTCTAACATTAAATTCTATGGGTCTTCGCTTCTCATCTGCCCATTTCTTCATGCATTTAGAAGCTCTTTCAAGATAGGCTTTAGCAACTTCAGATTTCTGCTTCCAATCCTTTGCAAACATATAAGCCTTTGGGCATTTCCCAGTATATAGTGCTACCACTGTGTGGGGTAACAGTGGTTGCTGACCCATAACAATTTCCATAGGGCTCTTGTTGGAGGAAGAGCTCCGCTGGATGTTAAAACAGAACTGGGCAATATCTAGCAAATCCACCCAATTCGTCTGGTTAGCACCAACAAAGTGCCGCAAATACTCCTCCGGCATCCCATTAAACCGCTTTGTCTGTTCAACACTCTGAGGATGGTGGCTGGAGGACATATTGAGTTCGGACCCTAAAATGCTGAATAATTCGGTCCAGAACTTCCCTGTGAATTTGGTATCCCGATCACTCGCAATGTTTCGATGCACATTCTAAAACTTCACAACATGCTTGAAGAAAGGTCGGGCAATCTCTGTAGCATTCGAACTTTTCGTGGTTGGAATGAAGGTGGCATACTTTGAAAATCTGTCTACCACAACCAAGATGGATGAAAGTTTACCCACTTTATGTAGGCAAGTAATGAAATCCATGGAGACACTCTCCCATGGGCGAGAAGGCGCTGGAAGAGGTTCCAACAATCCTGCAGGTTTCTGCCTCTCAATCTTGTCCTGCTGACAAGTTAAGCACGTTCCGGTGTAGTTCATCACATCTTCCTTCATATCCGGCCAGTAATAACCCTACTTTAACAAGCTCATCATCCTCTGCCATCCGAGATGACTACCCCATAATGTATCATGGCACTCCCTCATGAGCGCCTTCCTCTAGCTCCCCACCTTGGGAACATACAAGCGTCGACCTTTGGTGTAGATCATATCACCTTTAACCCAAAATCCGCGAGTCTTACCCTCCTCAATCAACTGCTTCAAGTTCTTGGCCAACAGGTCTTGGCCTAAGTGTTCTTTGATCTATTCTTGGATAATACCAGCAACTCGACTGGCAGACTGTTGGGCTATCTCGGCCAAATAGGCTAAATCTTCTCTTCTACTTAAAGCATCTGCTACCTAATTTGTACGTCCATTGCGATACATAATCTCCATATCAAACTCTACTAGGAATTCCTGCCACCTCGCCTGCTTGGCTGACAATTTCGGTTGAGTAAAAATATGGTTGGCAATAGAATTATCAGTTCTCACAAGGAACTTTGACCCTAAGAAGTAATGCTTCCACATTCTGAGGCAGTGCACAATAGTTAGCAGCTCATTCTCCTGTGCTGAGTATCTGCACTCAGTGGGGTTCAACTTTTGACTCTTATATGCCACCGGATGGCCTTCCTGGATCAATACCCCACCTAAGGCGATATCGGAGGCATCCGTGTGTAGGGATGCAACCGGGGCGGGTTGTTATAGGGTACTCGCCCACCCAACCCATTAATAACCCTATAGGGTTTTGGGATAAAAATTAAAACCTGATAGGTTTTTGGGTCGGGTTTTGGGTTATACATGTAACCCATTGGGAAAACCTGACCCGACATATATATAAAATAAAATATAAAAATATTAATCATAATATGTAAAATTTAATCTTCATGTTTCATTCCCAATTTCTTATTCGGTGGGCACTGGCAGTGGGGTTTAATATTTTTTATAGAATTAATATTGAATTGATTCAAATTCAGTCAAAGGATAAAAATAAAGGGTAAAAAGGTACAAGACAGCTCACAAGTGACAAAACTACAACATCTTCAAACAAAAACCTTAGCTGCAACTCCTCAGTCAATCCTCACTCTTCAAATCACTCTCACAGTCTCACTCCAATTCATTTCTCACAATTCTCAACTTAACTCTCTGTCTCTCTCTCTCTATTAATGCTGACGTATTTCCATTCACAAATCACTTTCGCTCTCTCCATCTCTCGTCTGTGGTAGTGCGGAGTGGTCTGTTTTTGTCATCATCATTAGCTCATCTCGTCGTCATCGGTCTTAATGTCTCAGCCTCTTTTATCTCATCAAGCGATGGCCGGTAATCTCCCTCCCTCTCTCTCTCTCTCTATCAGGTAGCACATACCAGTTTAGAACTAGGCTTGTGATTTCCAACCCATAATGCACATGGATCTGTTTAGATTGGTCTATTCCTCATGGAGTGTTTTATTTGAAAAGTGGGAGGGGAATTTTCTAGACAAATAGAATATTTATCATTCATGTCTATTTGAAGTAGTATGGCTCTGTTCTTCATGGGCGTATGGGTTTGCTTAAAGTCGACTGTGACTCTGTGCTTCATGGGGCGTAGTGTATAAGTCTGTTTGGAGTGGTCTGTTTAACCGTCTCTGTTCTTCATGGATGGCGTGTATGGGCCTGTTTGGAGTGCTCTATAGCATATGGGTCTGTTTGGAGCAGTTTGTTCTCCATGACTTTCGACATGTTATTTGTTATGATTTGTTTTTAGTTTTAGGAGGATCAAATCAGGAGAAAACAAACATGATTTTAGTATGTTATGGTAAGCATTAGATGAAGAACAAGCTATAAAAAAATGAAATATGTAATTTCTCTTGATTCTATATATAACATTCACATGGATTCATAACTTTATGCAAAAAATTAAATTTTTGAAATAAAAATACAACCTTTACTTAAAATATTGGAAAGGCAAAAGCATATTGCATACATATATCTGTAATGTCCAGCATATAAATCCACTAGAAGACTTAGTTTTTTTTTTATAAGTGATATGCTTTCATGACTTTTTCCTTGTCTTTTCATGACTTGTTTCTTGTTTTTTTGTTCCCGTTATGATCTATTTATGGTTAGATATAGATGAAATTGGTGTTGTATGTGTAATGCAAGGAATATGGATAGTGTTGAAAACCCTCTCATTTACGTTTTTGTGCATTTAAAAAAGTTGCTGGAATGGAATGGCCTGATGTGTTGTGATCCTAGGATTTCTTGCAAGAACCATGGAGGTAAATTTTCAGGAAACTGGAAGCAGTAAAATATTTCAATACATATATATATATATATTCCCTCTTTGGTGAATACTGCAGATCATTATATATTTTACCTCTTATATATATGATCATATTAATTCATGAGTATTAATAATTTTCACCTAATGACTTGTTTAACAATCCTATGTGTGTTGATGCTGTTTATTGTTGCACAACATGGTGATGATGTAACTTGGATATTTTTTAACTCTTTGATTCAGGTTTGAATGTCTAGATAACCTTAACATCCAAAGAAAATAGGTGCCTAAGAAAGTTTGAAAAAAGGAGGAAAGCTGTTGAGAAGAGATACACTTCTTTTTCCTTGTTTTTATATCCAAATTTTAATAAATTTTTCTATTGGCACCACAATTTTTGAAGTGGAAAAGTTTTAGGAAAAATTACAGATTTTTGTAAATTTTAATCTGTTGTTGGTTTTCACGTGGGATTCTCTATCTTGGATGTGTAAGTCAACGCTAATTGTCTAACAAATAAAAACTGGAATAATGGGTGATTTATGGATATATAATTTGTTCCTTGTCTTTTCATGACTTGTTCCTTGTTTTTATTCATGTCATGATCTATTTATGGTTAGATATTGCTAAAATTGGTGTTGTATGTGTAATGTAGGGAATATGGATGGTGCTGAAATTCCAATTGACATAGAAGACAATGCTAATCTTAATGGTGTTGAGGAAATTCCATTTTTGCCTGAAACTGAAAAGGAGGTGGCATCTGAAAACCGAACAAATACTTGAAGCTTCAAGTAACAAGTACTGCAGAAGAAAGTTGCAATCCAAATAAACGTAAGTGCACTTCTGTTGTGTGGAATGAGATGCTAAAAAAAACTATCAATGGTGAGGTTTTTGCTTAGTGTAAACATTGTAAAAAACAATTAAAAGCAACTAGTACAAATGGCACCAAACATTTGCATAATCATTTGGGAGGTGTGTGCAGAGAAAAAAGCAAGGAGACATTAGGCAATGTCTTTTATCAATTGAGAGAAAGAATATTGATAGTGAAAGTGGTTTTAGTAGCAAATTGGTCATTTAACCAAGAAGCTGCTAGGCAAAAACTTGCAATGGCAATTATTGCTCATGAATACCCTATTTCAATAGTAGAGCATGAGCATTTTAGGGAGTTTCTAAGCACATCCAGCCCCTATTCTATAATGTAAGTCGTACCACAATGAGGAAAGAGATTATGGACGTCTTTGGCATAGAGAAGGAAAATTTGAGAGTCCTACTAAAAGGACTTAATTCTCGAGCCCAAAAAAAGGGATATATGACGATTACAACACATTTCATCAATAGCAATTGGAAGCTCCAAAGTCAACTATTGGAGTAAGTTTTCTTATTGCAATATTTTCTAGTTTCATTTCATTGTGATTAAATTTTTTTTTCACTATATCTACATTTTATTTTGCAGGTTTTTGTATATTCCAGGTCCACATACAAGTGAGGTACTTGCTGATTACTTGTTCAGCTCTTTGATGAAATGGGGCTTAGATAGAAGGATATCTACTATCACTGTAGATAACTGTTCAACAAACGATGCGATGATCAGAACTTTAATGTTGAAGTTGCGAAAGGATGAGCTAATTCTTCGTGGAAAGGTACTCCATATGCACTGTTGTGCTCATATTATAAATTTGATTGTGAGAGAGGGTGTCAATATTATAGAAAAAGCAATAGAGATGATCCGTGATAGTGTCACATTTTGGTCAGCAACACGATCACGTGTGGAGAAATTTGTAGAGGCATGTAAGCAGATAGACGTGTCATATAGTAGAATGCTTTGCTTAAATTGCAAAACACGATGGAATTCTACATATGATATGCTTGTTGTTGCCATTTCATATAAGGAAGTTTTTTATAGAGCTCAGCTTATGGATAAACAATATAAGTGTCTTCCTACAGATGATGATTGGGATTTAGCAGAAGAAATTTGCAAGAGGTTGAGAATTTTTTATGAAGTGACTAATCTTTTTTTGGTTCGCAATATCCAACTGCAAATTATTTCTTTACAAAGGTGATTGAAATTAGGGAGGCATTAATTGATTGGAAGGGCTCTATTGATTTGACTATAAGTACAATGGCTGAGAAGATGTTTGAGAAGTTTGAGAAATATTGGGGTGATGTGCATGTTATCATGGCTTTTGGTATAGTTTTAGATCCACGCTTTAAGTTGAAGGCCATTGATTTTGTATTTCCAACTGTTTATGGTGAGAAGTCGCAATGGAGATAGAAAATGTTAAGAAAACTTGTTACGAGTTAATTCAAGAATATCAGGCAAAGGCTAAGTCTCGTAATAATAAAGGTATGAGTGGTTCTCCTATGGTGCCTTCAACAAGTGGTGATGGCCGATGGCCAAGTAAATGTGCAATCGAAATTGGTGCAATACTTGACCGCCATCTCTAATGATGACCAAGTAAATGTAAAATTAAGCTAGACCACTACTTAGACGAGCCTGTGTTGCCTTGGTCTTGGAATAATCATTTCAATATCCTTGCATGGTGGAAATTGAATGGAATCAAGTACCTCACATTGCAAGCACTAGCTAGGGATATGTTAGCAATTCCTGTATCTACAGTTGCTTCTGAATCTGCCTTTAGTACAAGTGGACGTGTAATTAGCTCACATAGAAGCCGACTCCATCCAAACACAATAGAGGCCTTGATGTGTACCCAAAGTTGGATATCAAATGGAAAAATAGGTAAGAAGTTTAACTACTTAATGTTTATTCATGAAAGAGATTTTTATTTCCTATATCTTCCATTATGTTTTATATGATCTTTCTTATATTTTTGTAGGTTTTGACATAACTCAGATAGAGGATGAGATGAAAAATTTGCATATTGAGGATTAAGAACAAGTAAGCAAATATAGTAGGTTCTCTAAAGCTATTGATTTTTTCTCCCTTGTACTACTTCATTGCTATGTATTACATTATTACTTTTGTTGTTACTTGACTAGATGGCTTTAGCTTGATGTTGTTGGCTAATTGGTGACAACTTTGAAGATTGAGGATGGAGTTTTATCTACTGAGAAGGAAGCCAGCATTGGAATCTTGTGTTTCTTTGTTTTCATATGGGATATTTTCTAACTACTCCAAACTTTTATTTTTCTTTTTGCTTGTAGAAGCATTATATGTGGGTAATGCTCGCTCTATGCTTTTATTTGTTAAAGGATGGAGACTTTGAGTTTATTTGGAAGTGTTTTATGCAAGACTTTCAAGCTTGCAAGACTTGTACTAATTAATAGTGATGCATTTACATGTTAAGTGAACATGTTGGATGAACAGGTTCTACAAGAGAAAGGACACAAGAGGGTCTAAGAGCATGTTATGCTCTCATTTATATTTTGTGTGTTAGTGGAAATTACATGTTTGAATCTATAATGCATGAAGAAGCTTCTTAAGGCAGTGACAGATTGAACTTGCAGGGTAAATTAAAACCCTCTCCTTTATGTCTTTGTGCCTTTAAAAAGGTTGCTGGGATAGCTTGATAGCATGATATATGGTGATCTTAAGATTTCTCTTTTATAGGAACCATGGTGGTATTTTTGAGAAAATTAGAACACAAACTATTTTCTAATGACTCCAATGCAAATTTAACGGTTGCAAATATAGCATATGACATGGTCAATTTGAAAAAGCAAGTGAATACTCAAAATTACAAAGTTTTCGTTTTAAATATTTAAATTGTCATGACAAAAAATATATCTATATATTTATATATATATATATTTAAATTGCAAATCAATACCTATTAACAATCTCCTGTTGTTGATGTACACTAGTCCCATTTATACACCAGCCCCATACCATGTACAACAGGTGAAGAAATACATATATTATACACTCATAAATTAGAATAATTGCTTATCGGGTCGATGTGGGTTTATAAACGGGTTCTTTAAAACCCCATAGGGGCGGGTTCTGGGAATGATGTAAAAAACCCTATCGGGTTTTGGGATACCATCTAATAATCGGGTCGGGTTCGGGTTGTAAATAACCCGTCCCAAACCCGCGCTGGTTGCATCCCTATCCGTGTGGACTTCAAAAGGTTTGGAGATGTTAGGTAGGGTAAGGACCGGCTCCTCTCTCATAACCCGCTTCAACTCTTCGAAGGCAGCCTGACACTCTCATTTCAAGACCATACTTTATCCTTCTTCAACAGATTGTAAGGGGGCAACCCTCCTGGAATACCCTTCTACAAACCGTCGGTAATAATTGGCAAGTCCAAAAAACAAGCGTAGGTTGGTGACACTTCTTGGAACAGGCTACTCTCGAATAGCATCTACCTTGGCCCCATCCATCCTGATCCGCCCTTCTTCAATCACATGCCCAAGAAAGTTGATGCACTTCTGGGCAAAGGCACATTTTTCATGCTTCACGTATAAATGGTTATCCCTCAACTTCTGAAATACCATTTGCAAGTGTTTCACATGGTCCTCCAATGTCCTGCTATACATAACAATGTCGTCTAGATAGACAACAACAAATTTATCCAGATAATCACGAAAAACATTATTCATTAAAGTACAAAAAGTTGCAGGAGCATTAGTGAGACCAAATAGCATTACCATGAATTCGTAAGCCCCATAGCGGGTTACACAAGTAGTTTTGGGCTCATCTCCCTCGGCAATGCGGACTTGGTGATAGTCTGAGCGAAGATATAATTTGGTGAAGTATTTGGCACCACTCAGTTGATCAAACAAATCAGCAATAAGAAGAATGGGATAATGATTTCTCACTGTAAGTTTGTTGAGAGCCTGATAATCAATACACAATCTCAAACTCCCATCATGCTTCTTCGAAATAAGACAGGAGCCCCGTATGGTGCTTTCGATGGACGAATGAAACCCGCCTTTAACAACTCATCAAGCTGCTTTCTCAATTCTACTAGTTTGGAGGCGACATTCTATATGGAGCCTTGGTAAGTGGCTTGGCCCCTGGGATCGGCTCAATTTCATGATCCATTGCTCTTCTTGGAGGTAACTCCTTCGGGAGCTTGTCAGGCATAATGGAACCATACTCCTTCAGGACATTCTGAATTACCCCCAGAATCTTAGCATTCCATCCATCCTCCTTCTTCGTTGAGACAGCAAGGAATGTTGGCTCTTGGTGTTGGAGCCTTCGCTTCAACTGGAGCGCCGAAAGTATCATTACCCTAATGGCCTTACGACTGCTACTCCCATTACCAGCTTCCCTCCTCTGAATGGGCACATAACATGTCTTCTCACCCACCAAACACTAGGCAATCAGCTGCTGGCAAGGAAGCAACTCGAACACTTCTTAGAAATTATATCCCTAGGACTATTCTGAAGTCATCTAAAGGGACAGTAGTGAAGTTTAGATTCCCGCTCCAATCTCCAACCTTCACCTTCACACTCTTTGCAACTCCCTGAACCGGACAGGCCTTGGAGTTTACAGTATTAATTTGGCCAGAATCATCAGACAACACTAGCCCTAATCTCTGTGCTTCGGGCACATCAATAAAATTGTGTGTGGCTCCCGAATCAATCATTGCATTGGCAATCTTGCCATTGATGTGCAACTGAACAAACATCAGTTCATTGTCAGTCTTGGCTTTGCTGGGCTCTGTGGAGGCCTTCCCAACGGTTGACAACATGTGTAAAGCTCCCATCCTGGGCTGTCTTCACAATCTTCCTCAGACTTCTCGTTCGGACAAGCACCTTCTGCCTTCTTTGTTAGGGCATTAAGTGCAGCCTTAGTTGGACATTCTGCCACCCTGTGAGGTCCGTTACACAGGAAACAAGCGAGTGTTGGCTTCTTGCCACTGCTTGATGCACCATTTTTCTCTGTCTGTCGAGAGCCATAAAATTTCTTTTGGCCCCTTCCATTACCGTGGTTGTTAGAACTTGAGGCTCCCCCACTTTTGGGTTTGCCCGACTTGCCAGACTTTCCACCATCGCATCCCAATGACACACCCTTCCCTCTGGAATCATTGGTGTAGTCTGTCAAGCGCTCAACGGCTGTTTGTGCTTGAGTCAAATTCTCTACTTGTTGCCTTTGCAACTCATTCTTGGCATATGGCTTTAATACCTCCAGGAAATAGAACAACTTGTCATCTTCCTCATACTCTTGATATCAAGCATAAGTGCCAAAAAATCTCTGACATATTGCCGGATGTTATCGCCATGGCCAAGCTCACGTAGCTTCTTCCTGGCATTATACTCAACATTCTCGGGAAGAATTGAGTTCGCAACTCAGTCCTCAATTGTGCCCATGTATCTACATGTGTCGTGCCATTCTGGATCTGCTCATATTTGGTGCGCCACCACAATTGGCATCACATATTAGGAACATAGTGGCTATGGAGACCTTTGTGCCCTCGTCATTATGTCCTATAGCTGTGAAATACTGTTCCACATCGAAGATGAAGTTCTCCAACATTTTGGCATCCCTCACATCAATGAATGGTTTTGGCTCAGGCACTTTAGGTTGAGTAGCAGGAGCTTGAACATGGGCTTGGGCGGGAGCATTTGCAACAGCTCGCATCAACAATGCGATTTGCTGCCTCAACTCTTCCCCTGTTTCTACAATGGCATATCTCACCAGCCCATTTATCAGCCCTTCAACAACTACCTGAGATTCCTTCGAAGAGTGGCAATAGCAACCCTGAATTCTTCAGCTATCTCACCAACCCTCGTAGTGATTTCTTGACTTGATGTCTCTACATCAGTCATCCTCTTATTCAGCGGCAGTAAGGCGTCAAGACGCCGATAAACATCCACTACCTGCACATCCAAAGCATCTAGTCTTCGAGCAAACTCTTCTTGTCATGTCATGGTTGTTCCCACTAGAATAATCTAAGCTCTGATACCAATTGTCACGGTCCTAGACTTTTCGCTAGCACAATGGAACCGTACGGTGCTTACTATGCTACCTCAGTAGTAGTAAGCAAGCTTAACGCAGCAATAATCGGTTAACGATCAACCTTAGTATCTGTAATCAACACGCGAAGGCAACAGTAAATAACTAACAATAAGTAAAAAAGGGACGTGGGCACGAATCAATCTGAAAATATATCACACTTTATTAATATCTCATGTATGGGCAACAATAAAGTATGTGTGGGGGTTTGTGTAAACTGAGATATCATTGACTGTGGGCAGTCAACTGGTGAGTAAGAGTTTCTATCTAGAAGAGTACTCACACCCCCCGAAAGAGCTTCATTAGCTTTTGTGGTTCTGGCAGGCGAGACATTAAAATTGGCGAAGAGGCAACACCAAAATAAAATAAGTAAATAAAAATATTTACAATAGTCCCCCCATATACTCCTAATATACAAGAGATGGTCACAATAATGCCATTATTTAATAAACCTTGAGTTCTGACGTTTTTTAGAATGGCCATTGAAGGAGGGCATTGTCTTGTCTTAACTTTAAGGGGTAGAGCATGGAAATCCTTGTTTATATAGTAGACGTAAAGTAATAGATTTTGGGTTAGAGTCATTAATGACAAGGATCTTAAGTCCTTTGTAGCATGGATATATCTTTATTTGAAAGTATCGCCAATGCACTTATTAATAATACATATGTGTGTGTACTTGCGCATCAGCACGCATGTGTTAGTGTACTTGCTTACATGCATGTGTATTTATTTATGAGTGTATGTGTGTGCATGCACGCATGCATCTGCATTTTTGTTTTCATGTACATGTGCGTATACATCGTGTTTATGCATAGGCATGTATATGTGCATGTGTATACTTGCATGGGTGTGTTTGTGCATACTTGTATACATTTATATGTGTATGTTCACGCACGTCTGCGTCTATGTGCATAGGTTGTGGTGTTTGGTGTATGTTTGTATGTATGTGTGAGAGTGTATGCTTGTATGGGTGTGTTTGTGCCTATGTGCATGTGTGAAAATAGAGGATGATGGTTAACAAAGTTAAAGCAATAATAGAGAAGTGGCTATTTGATGTTCTGTTGGTTCATAGGGGAAGGAGGATGGTGCTAAGTAGCTTTAGAATTGAGGGAAAATTAAGTATTCTTTGCTCCATCAAGGAAAGTGTGTGAATAATTTTGTCCCTTAAAATAATGTTGTATAAGTCACTCATGTGTGTTCACTTTGAATGAATAATATTCCATTCTCTCCTCATTTCACGTGAAGATGTTGTTAAGTTGTTTAGTTGTATTTCAAATACTGAATAATAATTCTTTATTAATTTTTAATACTTTATTCATCATCTTCTCATAAATACTCCTACAAAGAATGTAAAATGGTTAAATTGATATAAATAATCAATGCTTAGGAGTAAATTTACATACGGTGTTAGCATGTCGAATTGTTAAAAAAAGAAATTAACATTTCACAAAATGAGTTAGATAAGCGATCAACGTTTTAAATAGTTTAAAAATATATCAATGTTTTAATCTTTTTTTTCTAACTTAAAATATTGAATTTGAACTTAGTCTTAGCTATTGGTGCCTTCCAATTTACCTAATGTAAAACATATTACACATTACAAGCATAATTGATATTTTGTTTTCATTTTAAGTAGACTTATTACTTTTCTTATACATCTGTGTATATATCAACATAACGACATGATAACCATCATAACTATATTATATTCTTATTAAATTATAATATAATTTTCCCTTATCTCATATAATTAAATAAAGTCGCCAACCAAAGTAGCATATTAATTGCTAGATTAGAGAGAAACTAGCCATTTCTTTTAGGGTGATCACAATGGTTTGAATTTCTATTTCACCTTTAAATCTATAACCACTAATCTAGCTTTTTGTAAAGAAGACTCAATATTACCACACGAGTGCTGTTAAAGCTTGATAGTGATTTTTAACTTTGTACTTAGTACGATAGCATGGCAAAATTATTAGGTCTTGTATATGTGTACACATATGAATCTATTTGTATGATCAAGACATGAACATGGACATAGGATATGTAAACCATGTGAGAAAAAGAGCATATTGATATGAAAATAAATGCATATGGGATTCTTTCTTTCTTTTTTTATCTTAATCTAAGGGTAGTTTAGCATGTATATAATAATATATTGGGATATAATGAATCAAACCAACATGTAAGATATTAGGTTTAGCTTAATATTTATATAAGTTTCATTTAAATTGTGTCAACTAGTGCTCAAATCTCATGATATCTGTCTCAATAATCTTGTAAGATCAATTGAATTTGAGTTGAGTTTTCATATAGATTGATTTCAATTCAAAGATACTAATATTACAAAATATTGTCCACCGAATAAGATGAGATTAAATAAACCTAATTAGCTAGAGAGCACGTGCTTGTGAGTGGCATAACAAGTCAAGAATAAGATGGGGAAAAAAATTCACACTTTTTAGTTGTGCTTGAGTTCAAGCTTAATATCGTTCTACTTAAGTATATTTGTTTATACTTATAAAGAAACCTTGCAAATATATTCAATAACTATTTAGGGGCCTAGACTCGTGATATGAAGAAAACAAACTAGCTAAAGGAGCTAGGAGTCAAGATATTTTAATATCATATGCACACTCCCTCTTGCATAAGATTATTCCAATTGACACACACATTAGCTTCTCCATGATAAAAAGGACATTTATTCATATGATTTATAACAAGAATAGCAATTCAATTCATCATTACATAATAAACCTTCCTAATAATTATAGTGAATCCTCATATTGAAAATCAACATGTATGATTTGTACAATAGAAACAAATTAGTGAAGTGGAGGGCTACTGGCATAGTATTTATACATTATATTTAGTACACTGCATTTGCATAATTCAAACTTTAACTTACAAATGAAGGAAATTATTTCTAAGATATTTGAATTTGATTGATTATTTACTTAAATTTAACACAAGTACAGTCAATTCAACCTTGACTTCAATCTATTAAAGTAGTTAATTAAGTTTAATTTTTATAATACTTAGCTCAACTAGCTTGCAAGCTAATTGAGCTTTAGTTGATGTTTAGTCAAATTCAAACCAAGTTTAAATAGTTTTATAATCAAAAGAGAATATATTTTTTTTAAAAATTCAAATTTAAAGGAATTTAATCTAGTCAAATTACAACTTACTAAAAATGTCACTTCTAGTTGAATTAAAACTCAAAATTCTATAATTAATTAATTTTTAACGTGATATTATCTTGGCTTGATTCATTTATAGCAAGGGCAATAAATAAGCCAAGCATAGCCAAGCTTTTAAAGGCTTGGCTTGACTCGTTCAAAATTTATCAACCTCAACCTTGAGTTAAGCTTTTAATCGAGCCTAAAATCAAGGCTCGAGCTTAGTTCATTTAGTTAAATGAACTTTATTTTAAGTTTGAGCTCAACTAATTTACAGATTGAACTCAAGCCAATCAAACCTTTTATGGAGCCCACTAAGCTTTTTATAGAGCTTACCAATTTTTTATTGAGCATAGAATTTAAGTTCGAATTCAAATAGTTTAAATCGATGTAGTCAAACTCGGATTGGCCCGGTCGGCTCAACTGGGTTTGAATAGAATTGGCAAGGATAGCAGGCTAGTTCACTGGAAAAGCCTGGATTACTAGAAACTCGATGAGAATTGGGTAACCCGGGCGGTTGAAAGGCTAACCGCACAACCTGGTTGAGTCTTTCGAGCCCCAGGGCATGCTTTTCCAAGCAAGCTCTTCTTCCTTGTCCATCATCATTCATGGATTTCGATTGCTGTCACAGTTTTGTCTTTCTCTTTCTCAAACTCAATCTTGACCTTACTCCCCTTACTCTATTATGACAACAACACTAAAACCACATCATACATCTATTTGAGCTACATTCCCACTACATGGAGCCGCTAAAGTCAACCCATAGCTACTATAACTTGGCCTAAGAACAAAGATCTGGAATATTTTTCATACTATAATTATGGCCTTTGGGTTCCGAAAAATGAGTTTAATCGTAGCAGAGAGAGAAAGAAAGAGAGTTTTGTACTTTGTTTTGATGCAAACTGGGGGTAAAATAAGATGTGTTAAAGTGATATTTTTTATTGAGTTATCAAGTGATGTATCGTTTGGCCAAAAAAAAAAAAAATATTCAAGGTGATGTATCAACCATGTGATGAGTTGATTATTAGGATTAGGTAAGATGGACTGTTTTTCGTTTCTTAAGAGTTGAAAGTGGAGGGATGATAGACCAAATTGGTAATCTAGACTTTCCAAGTAAACATGCTTCTAACCTGTTTGAATTGAGTTGTTGTTGTATCATCATCATCATTTAACACTATTAGAAATTTACTAACCAAAATAAACTTCAGTAATATTGATAGTAAAATAATAAAAAAAAGGATAAAAAGGATTGATTTGTATTGTTTTAGGAATTCTTTTTTTGTTCGCATTTAATTTAGGAAAAAAATTGTTTGACCAATGAGGACCATAGTGAAATTAATTAGAACTTAAAATAATATCTAAGTTTATAGTTTGTGTTTTGAATATGTATTGTGTGATTTCAATTTCATATACAGGCTGTTGGAGTAGCTTAATTATGGATTTGATTGTGTAAATTTTATTTATTTGTTTTTTTTTATAATTATGATGTAACTTAAAATTTCATTTTTTATTGACTCTAGTTTGACTTCTGATTAAATCTAGTTTGACCCATTGACCCTTAATCCCCTAGTATGCTGGGTCAACCTCTAGTATGGTTTTGACAACATTGGTTCAAGTAGTTCATTTTTCAATTTTTTAATCTAACATTTTATATAAGAGTTGCTAAATGTATATAAATAATTAAATACATATTATATAGAAATTAGTTTTTATCGTTTTAATAAGATAGTTATATATAATAAATTATAATTATATAATTCTCAAATCTGCAAACAAACTTATTCACAAGCCTGTTAATGAGCCAACTCATAAGCCTATCGATGAGCTTACATGAATTTATTCACAAGTCGGCACGCGAAATTATATGGAATATCAGGCATAAGCTCATTTAGATAAATAAATTTTATCTTAAATTCGAGTTTAACTCGTTTGCTTATCAATTTCGAGCCAAACTAAGCTTGTAACGAGCTAAACTAAAATAGCTAACGAGCTGCTAACTCGTTTTCAATCCTTGTTATAGCCTCTCTCACAACCGATGATACACCCGTATGTGCTACATGCATCCAAATCCATGCACTCGCAACCACCCGCATGTCCGAGGTTGTCTTTCGGATAGTCTTATGCATGGCTACGGCCCACGGCTATTGGCTATGTAGCCTATGTTGTGCTTTCAATTAGTGCTTCTAGTGTGAATAATCAGAGATGGGTATTTAAACATACATTTTTATATGGGTTATGTAATGGTAGTATTACTTGCTTTTTTTTTTTTTATATTTTGATGTACATCTAAAGCTCAATTTCTAAATAATCAAATATGTTTTTAGTAAAATATATAGAAAACGTGATATTATTTTTTTGGGCGAAAATGCTCCATTTATTGTCATTATTATGTGATAAGCATCTTATATGAGATTACTCGCCATATAGTGGGCTTTAAAGGCCCAGTAGAAAGATATTAGGCTGGCCCAGTCCAATTCCATTAGTGTACATTTTCTCCCCAAAGGGAGATTGTTTGATATGTGGGTGTGTGTTTTATTTTATTTTATTTTCATTCTATTTTATATATTTGCCAATGTTTAGTTTGTCTTGAGGGGTATATCCTTTGCAGTAGGGTTGTTGCAGTGCGGTTCGATTTTCTTTTAATTTCGAATTGAAAAGAAACAATTCGGTATGGCTAAGTTTGTATATAATTCGTTTTTTTTATTCTTAAAATAATTATACATTTCATAAAAAATTTTCAATTACATATATTTTTGTTACTAATGCAAAACGAAATAATGGTATTTGAAATTAATTATTTATCTAAATAAATATATATTGGCCAATATATATATTATATATATATAATTTACAATGAAAAGAGATTTCATCAATCATAATACTATAATTATATATTAGTCTTATTTTCTTGAACTATCCTAAACTATAATGACATACAAGACTCGAATAAATAAGAATATGCTATCCTAATAAGAGGTGCAAATTTTAATTTGTTATATTTCTAATCAATTAATTGCATAAAGCAATAAATTATTTAGAAGTGGATCGATTAATAAGACAGAGCAAAAAAAGAATCTTTAGAATATGGGAGGTTAAAGCCTAGAAATTAGTTTATTTATAAACACACTTCAATAAAATATGAGATGGCTAATATTATTTCATTCCCATGAGGGATACGGGTTGAAATAATTTTTTTTTAAATAATTGAATTTTTAAAAAATAATCAAAAGCAAAAACAATATGTTTGAATTTTCAATTTTTGTAAATACATTAAACAATTTGGGGTCTTGAATTATGAACCGTTTACCTTTACCAAACTAAACTACAAAATTTAACCATTTCAAAATGAAAATAATCAAAATTTTGATTTGATTCGGTTTGATAAAAAAAAGTTAGCACCATTTTCATTTTTGGAAAAAGAAGTGGCAATGCTGATGTTATATAGGTTAATAAGCAAAATTGTTATTATCTGTATGTATATTTCGTTTTATCATTGCCCATCAATATTAGTCAAATGGCATGTATCAATTTTTAATTGATCTATAATAATTATATAATAACATAATGTTATTAAAATTACCTAATTGGTAATGTCATAAAAGGTTAAAAGTTAAAAAGCTTTATGGTTTTGCAAACCACCCGAAAAGCGGCAACTTAAAAAGGTGTCATGCTATGGTTAATAACCAATCACCCACCAAGTTAAAATGATTTTAATTAACCAATCTTTTCTTTCTATCCTTTTACGAGCTTTCTTGAATTCTAGCCCATGAAGAACTTCCTAAGCAAATGAGTCTATATGAAAAGAATGAAAAGAGATGGACCATATAATAATTTTTATTATAATCTCACTATATCAAATCTCTCTTAATCATCCTAAATTATTGATGAAACTATCTTGCCGCTATTTTATCCATAGCTGTTCGACTAAAAATATTATAATCTTATAAATCATTTTACCCTTTTTAACTTTCTACGAGGCAGTTAGATTGATTCCATCACGCTATGGAAAGCAAAAGAATGAAAACTGAAATTGGCATTTTGATTTTTACACATTAAATCTTATAATTAATAAACTAAATATCCAAAAACAATAGAAAAAAAAAAAAAAATATGAACACATGTTTTTGGGGTTAAGGACCAACCCAAGAATTAGATAGAATGGCGACAACATCTAAAAAAAAATCTTGATTTTGAATTTTTATGTATTAAATGAATATTTTTTGTCTACAAATAAAAATCATTTTTTTATGTTTATTCATCTAAAGCATAGGTAATTAAATGTGTTAACCTATTTGTTACACAAATTTGCTTCAATATGCATAAGACTATATGAGGCTTGCTTCATAATAGTCTAGTTGAATTTGAATTAGAGTTTCATAATATTTAGGGTTAATTACGAAAATATGATTTGCGTTTTGACCAATTTGTAAATATTATCTGTGCTTTTTTTTTACATATAGATGACCCAAGTTTCATAAAAAAGTATCATTATAATTAATTACTATTAGAAGGATGTGTATTAGAGTTTTATTAGTATAAAAAATTAATTTAAAAAAAAATTACTAAATAAAATATAAAAATTATTTTTTAAAAAAAGAAATTAAAAATATATATAATATTTTATGACCAATAAAATTTTGACATGTGTCATTCTAAAATTATTAAATAATATTAATACTTTTCTATCAAACTCAAGTCACTTATTTATAAAAAAATGAACGCATATCATGTGTTTTCAAATTGATTAATACACAGGTTATATTTTTGTAATTAATGCTAATATTTAACTCTATTAGTTTACTATTCAATCAAGTTTATATTGAATTTAAATGCCGTGTTCAAATATAATCCTATTTTACTTGAATTAATATGTGTATATATTCTCCTTCCATTTTCTGTTTTTCGGAAAAAAAAAAAAAAAAATTAGAGAAACGAATTTAATTCGAGTTTATTAATTACTTTTTTTTTTTACTCTAGGCTGTAGTAAAAATAACAACATGGTATAACAAAGCTAGAGGTGTAGGTTCCTAGGACCTAGTCATCGTATCTATTTTTTTCCCCCTCCCTCCTCGTTAAGCACGTTCATAAACAAGCAACAACAAAACTAGAGGAAAAAAAGAGGATAAAGACACGATAAGTAATGCAAGTGATAGAATTTCCCAGCCTCTGATCAAAGAGAGTCATGAAGTGAATATGATTACTTAAACTATAGAAGAAATAAACACTAAAACTTCATTGGTTTCATTAAAAAAAGATAATAATTGAAGGTCTAGAAGTAATGATGATGGGTGAGCGATAGAAATCAAAAGACAAGTAATGATTAATCAATTGAATGATATTCAACCATAGAACAATTAACCAAGATAATTAATATCTATTGGCTGATGAAAAATACAAGGTGGAACACCTTCTTTTTTATTATTTTAAGTAAAGGGATATAAACCAATCTATCACATTATTTTAAGTTGGAGATAGAATTCAATAAAAAAATGAGAGTACAAACACAATTTAACTCGAGTCTAGTTAGGTTCAACTTTTTCAAACTTGACTCGAGATAGTGCTTAGAGCAACTTTAACTAGGTTACTTGACATGAGAATCTAGGTTACGCAATCCCTTTATGAGTTGCTTAATAAATAAAGAAGATTGCTTAATTTTGGTTCTTTTGATGTTAATTTTGCATAATTTATATGATGTAGGATACGTAAAACTTTTAAAAATTATTTAAAATATCTTGCCGAAGAAAACCATGGATAAAGTCGAGAGCTCCTTAGTAAGAAAGGTTATTTAAGATGGTAACATGGGACATTAAGTAACTTTCTAAGTAATTTATCGATGAAGATGGTTTTAGTAAGTTTGAATTCTACTCAAATAATTTGTTTGTTTATTTTTTTCTTTTTCTTTTCTTTTTAATTTGAAACTTATTTTCATTCTAACTATTTTTCTTAAATTCAGCCAAAGTCTACTTACACATAAGTTTGAGTTGAGATTGACTAGGGTTGGGAGTTTATTGAGCCATTATCATTAGATTCGAACTTAATTCAAGATTAACTATAATCTAGTAGTCAGCTTTAGATAAACTCCAAATATTAATCATTGTTACCATCATTTTTCTCTTTTTGTATGTGGGGGCCATCCGAAAGTGGAATTTTCTGCAATAAATCATAAAATAATCATCCGAGCTAGTATGATTATTATTGCAAAAATAAAAAAAATAAAAAAAAGAACTCATGATTATTCATTTGAATTAAGTAGATACGTTTATCTATATTAGTCTTTCAGCTCTTGATATTACCATATAAATTTCTGGATCTTCTGTAACATACCTCAAAAGCATCGAAACATATGAGGCACGAGTTTAATGGACAAAAATAGACCACAACGTAGATTTCAGGGAATTCAACCTGTTTTACTAGTTTTTTTTCATGGATATAAATATTTTTTAAGCTTTTTTCTAGTAAATTATTTATCAAGAAAAATATATTAAAAGGAATAATTCTTATAAAAAGATTAAATAAATTAAATATAATTACAAATCGAATATATTTATACATATTATTTCAATATAAATACGAATAAAAATCAGAAGATCCAAACAAATAGCTAACTCGATTTTCCTCGGAAAGCATGTGAATATCGTACTAATAATAATCTAGTGCTGGAAGTCGTAGACCCAATTAGATGTTCCTTATTTCATGGTCCAGTGACGACCTTGCTCGTCTATTGGAGGCCCAATGTATCTTCGTAGGTGATACTAGCCTATTAAGGATGCCGAGGGAGTTTTCGTACTTAATATGACCTAACCTCATTAAAATTCCATGTGGCTTTTCAATATGAGAAGTTAGGTATGATTTCAATAAGATTTGCACCAAAAATTAGAATAGGGGCCAACTTTTTTTTCACACAATCCAACTTGGTAGAACAAGACACATAATATACCTTGAACAAATTTCACAGCCAATTATTTGCAAAAACAATTTATTGTAATTGAAATTTTCTATTGCTCCTTGAGTGTATCTGATGGGATCGGTTCCATTAGAGTACAATTGATTATTGTTGTTAAACTATGTTTTTAAGAAAGGATTACATAGTGTTGATTGACTTGAGTTTTCTTATAAATGAGAAGAACATATGATTTATTTAGACAAATGAATGAATGAAATATGTAAATGATACTAGATTTGCAGAAGTGTAATTTCCAAAACAACTCAAGTTAAAGATAAATATTTTTATACAACTTATCATCTTATTAGGTTTTTTTTTTAATCTTTTTATATCTCGCAATATATTTATTTGTTTAAAAATTAGCAAGATACATGAAGATATAGATTTATTAACATAATGTTGGTGGTTTGGTTTGTCCATATAGTTTTTTTGATTAGGACTTCTAATTGGATGGACTATAAAACAATAACGAGTAAATGAGCACTTGAGGTTATCTGGTCAATCATTCTGACGATCAAGTTAGTATAGAACTTAAGATGGTGAATAAATGAAAAGACAGTGTAAGTCAAGTGTTACCGACTTGTCTTTAAAAGATGTTCTAATAGAGTGTTTATAAAGTGCTAGCAGTTGAAGGTAACTCCAAACTTTACTTGTGAAAGTAGTAAGGAATCATGGAAATTGCCTGCTAAATGGTTGGCCAGCCACTAAGCCACTTCCTGAAAATACAAGGATCAATTTTGCCTAGTGTGGATAGAAAAAGTTGATAGGAGTGGAAAATTCATGGACAGGCGAAGTGGACATCACATTAGTTCGACCATTTTCATCATAGCAAATCGAGGGAGACACAAGGGTCAGTAGGGGAGTTCAGTACCATTCCATGTTGTAGTTAGGGTGGACCAATCGTGAGGAGCTCTTAATATCAATGGTGAAATGAGCATTGCTTTGATGGAAATGGTGTCTTTGTGGTGAAATGAGGATTGCTTTGATCTTTTGGAATAATATTTTTTAATCTCAAATCTAGAGTCCTAAAATTTTAAAGCATGCAAAGCTAGAAGTATGATTGTTTCATATCTTATTCTTTATTTTAACCATGCATCTTCGAAAGATTTAATATCAATACCTGAATATACAACGCTCAAAGTTTAAGAAATGATGATGTGTCTTACTATTTATATTTTAATCATACATTTTTAATAGATTCAATTCCAACACATGAATATAAAAAATCTTAATGTTAGCAAAATTATATAATACTTATACAATTAATGTTAAAAAACGAATAAAGATATAAATAAATATATGAATGAATAATGAATTGACATTAGATTATGTATTACATATTTTATGTTATATAATATATATTATCTTATGTTATATACTATATATGTGTGTGTGTGTGTGTATTACATAGAAATTAGTTGCTCACGAGCAGCACATTTACAACCCTAATGATTGCTATTAAGAAAGTATTTGGCACCGATTAGATATTATTTTTAGTGATATTAAGAAAGTATCTACAATGATGAATATATAATTTAAATGCATTAACCTTTCAAACTATTTATTTTCCATATAATAATTTACATATCATAGAAGTACCATTAGATTTATATCACTACTAGCTTCAAGAGTAAGCAAATCATAGATAAATAACTAATAAGGGAACATCACTCAATGCGTTTAATTGTAAATAATTTAAAGTAACCACCCAAAATGATTATTATCTTACCTTCTACCATAATTAATAAATAATTATATATTATGTTATATGTATAAGATGTATACATTAACTTATAGATAGATATAGGGTTAATTACAAAAACCCTACCTGTATTTTTGCTTTTGTATTAACTTATTTGATAAATCAATTACCTAAGTTTTATGTATAAGTGTCAATATTATTAAATGATATTTGAGAATATTACTAGATAAAATTAAATAAATAAAATTTTTTAAAAATTTAAGAAACCAAAAAAATTGAAAAAATACATATATGATTGATTTTCTTTTAAGAGCGCTAAGATTTGACATGTGCCCTTCTAAAATGTTAAATAATATTGATACTTTTTAATTGAACTCAGGTCACCTATTTGTCAAAAAAAATTAACAATGGTCATATATTTCTAAATGGGTTAAAACATATGTAAATTGTTTGTAATTAATCCTTAGATATACTTATTAAAATAGTTAATTTTGCACATTATGATACATGATATATAAAATATGTATATAGTACATATATTACATATATAACATCATATTATTATTATTTTGTTACACTACATAATATTTGCATTTTGCACATAAACAAAAAGTGTAATATGTATTACATATAACTTTATATAAAATTTATATATTAAAATTAAATTTAATATTATACGTTGTTTTAAATTATGTAGTTTACACCATATAGAAAGGATGAAATAGCAAATGTGAAGTAAGAAACCTACAAAGTAGGTTAAAAATAAACGGGACTAGTTTTGAAATTTTTAGAAGACAGAAGGTACCATTGTAATTTTTCTTCGCATTGTTATTCATATTAATTGGCTTTCAAGAATGTTTATTTTTAGGCATAAAATGTGAAATTCAATATATTTAAAATATATATGCTTGTTTGTCTCATCACAACCAAGATTACACAGGCTATTTGAATTCCAAAATTAAGGAATCTAAGAGGCTGAGTTATTATAGGATACTTATCTGCTAAAAACTGTACAGTGTAAGCTCTTATAGAATCTTTGACTTATTTAATCATTGTTTTGAAAACTTGTAAGATTTTTGATCCGGTGGCAAGTCTTAAATATGACCTAATGAAAAACCCAATGCAACAATATAATTGGATAGAATTCTAAGAAATAAAAATAATGATCCTATTATTATATGCCATATTTTACTAATTACACTATTGTTTGTCCCTCCCTATTTATATTTACTCATTTTCATCCTTTTATCAAAGAAAAAAAAAATCCTATCATTAATTATGAGATTTATGTCATTTTAGTTCTGTTATGGGAAGGGGATAACCCCGTATATGCATATTTATATACATACATTTTTCTCCCTATAAACAATTGAAAATCGATAGGCTTGGAAGAAAATGTAGATTGCCAGTATGTTTGTAAATGTCACAGCACTTATGGCTATATTTTTTTTCTGAAAAAAAAAAACACATAAAAAGAAGGCAGAGATGGTCAGAGCGAGGCAGGATAGGATAAGACAGGGGATGATGAGTTTACAGATTCCCATCCATGCGGGACATGGGCATAGTAAATATATATACACACATACATACATATATATATATATATATATATTCTATAGGAAATTTACCAAGTTTAGAGAAATCTTATATAAAATTCTTTGGGGGGGTTGGGGTGGGGGGTGTCGGATTTTATACAACGCATTTTAAACTCGCCCTGAGCGCATCTTTATATAAAATGGCATAAAAAGTATAACATATAATCGGATGTAACGTAGCTCTACTAAATTTACACAATAAAATTATCTAAATATCAAGTACATAATTTTAACTACCAAACTACCAATACAAAATCATATATAAAACATAACATTTTGGTTCTAACAATGAAATCACATGTTTAACATGACATTTCAAAACTTTAACACCTTACAAAATTTCTTATTAAACATGTGACTTACTATAAATAAAAAATAAAATCACATATTTAACATGCGATTTACTATAATTATAAAATTTTACTATTTTTACAAAAAAAATCATATATAGGACATGTAATATTCATAGAAAAAGTAAAATCGTATCTTATACATGTAATATTTATATCGATATTTTAATATTTTTTTAATTGATTGATATTTATATAAATAATTTTCTCACACATAATCAGCTAAGGATGAGCATGGATCGCTTTGATTCAGTTTTTTCTAAAACTATACTAGACCATAATTTATGATTTTTTTTTTCCATTCCATACTAAACCATTAAGTAACAGTTTGATTCAAATTAGAAATTTTATAAACTATTAAATAAACATTTGGCTCGGTTTGAATTACAAATTAAATCAAAATTTTAACTAAAATTTCTCTTTATTCTATTTTTTTTTTTACATTTGTGTAGATACTTTAATATTTATATCACTTTAAAAATTTTATATTGTAAACTAAGATAAAATATTTTATAAATTGATCATACTTTTAATATATAGTCATCTATAAAATTATTTATCCATCAATAAAATAAATTCACTGACCAATACATAGTAAGTTATATTTTATAATTTTTAATAGAACCATTAAGTCAATCATCTACCAATAAATTTAGCCAAAATAAAAAAATCATTTATCAACTAAAGTCATTAATGAATGAAATCATCCGCTGACAAAATATAATAAACAATTAATACATAATAAGAGTTTATAACTAAATAAATAAATTTTCTACTTTATAAAGTTAAAAACTATTAAAAAACTAATAGTTCATCATCAACAAAAATATATATATCATGAGCCTAAAAAACAAATTTAAAAATAAATAAGTTGATTTTAATCAATATTCATTAAATAATAACTATCAAATGAAATCATATAAACATATATGACTTTTAATAAATCATCATAAAAAATCTATAGTTATAATTTATAAGTAAAGTATTATTATATATTTTTAAAAAGATTTGATTCGGTTTTACGGATTAGTTTAATTTACCCATTCCAAATCAACCATAAATCTGTGAATTGGTTCGGATTGAAAAAATTTTAAATTAAATTATTAAAAAATATTTTTTCAATTTTATTTGATTCGGTCATGAATCAGTTCGGTTCGATTATAATTTTTTATTTTTTTTCCACCCTTAATAATCACAACCTACACATATGTTAGTGTCATCCTAATTTAATGGTCAGAAAATGTATTTTTCTATTACAAAATAGCAATGATAAACGCTTAAACATAAAAGGCCGGTAAAGGTAAATCTTTTACTCACCGTACCGGTTGTACTGTAACTGGAATACTATGCTGCGACCAAAGATTCGACACGCGTCGTGTATTTACAGGATGAGTGACCAATCGTCTGTATGCGCTGCCGCTGACTGTAAACACTTTGGCATGTGCGTAGTGACGTGGAAGTGGGGTCCACTCCATTCAATGGCCAACTTTCAATGATGTTGCCTCTAACCTGCATCTTCGGACGCCGCAGCGTCACGCGCCACTTAAAAAACTTATTATTTTAATGTAAATTTCAATTTCACATAAGTTAGGTCCACAATAATTTAATTAATAAATACAAGGTCTAATGTTTGTGATGCCATATGTCTAATGCCGACGGTGCTATCTTGATAGTGTTATTATATATTGTCTAATGGAGGCTGTGCAAGAACTCCTAATAATTCCTTTTATAAATCTCCCAACAAAAAAAAAAAATTACTTATATTTGATTTATTAAAATAGAATAAAACTATAATGAAATAATAATTTTTTTTATTTTATGATTAACAATTTGTCTAGAAGAAAAGATACCTTTTTATTAGGAAAGAAGAAGAGAGGAATGGGAATGTCTCATATATTCCACGTTATCTAAAATAAATATTCGTTATGGTATAATTTCTTATAAACAAAACAAGGAATAGCTAATTCAAGATAATAAGAGCGAAATACTGATTCTATTATTGTAAACCAAACGTAATGTTAACTATTAAGGAATGATGCTATATTTGCTATTTGAGTTTTGATTATTATTTGAACTTTGAGATTACTAATTTGAATGCTACATGTACATAGTCGAAGCTATGTCTCATAAAGGAGAGCACAACAAATAATATAATTATAAAAAAATACTATGTTTTTCTTTGACTATTTTTATTTTTATCAAAATAATCCTCTATAGCATGATAGTCCATAATAGATAAGAAAAATGATTAGATAAACAATTCAATATGAAGTTAATATAAGTGGCGTAAATGACATGGAAAACTCTAATTAGCTTCAAAATTGATAATCTGGAAATACAAAGTAGTTTTATGGAATAATCCACCAAAACTAAGGTAGCAACATTATATAACCCATATTAAATATCACTATAGTGATTGAAGAGAATGTAATTATTAGTAATTTTTAGTGATAACTAATGATAGGAGATAAAAAGGCAACTCATTGCTGGTGCTTAATCTTCATGAATGGTAGCAAAGATAAAATAGAAAAAAAGGATATCCATATTCAAAAATGGCTAAAGTTTATGGGTAAATAATTAAATATGACATTTGTCACCTAAACTTTACCAATTTATATTAATTTATTTATCTATAATTAAAAAAGTGACAATTATTCCATAGCATTACTTCCATGATCTTGGAAACACTGGTGACCCAAGAAAAGTCAAAAGTCCTCTTGCTTATAGTTCAATTGGACATATAGTTATATTTGTATTTGTTTCGCAAGTGGAACCATTGATGATATTGCATCATTACTAATACCTACAAGTTTTTTTTTTTTTTTTCAGATTATTTATAGTAGTTGGACTAATTGCATTAAGGTAGATAATTTTAAGAATAGTCGATATTTACATAGTTAATCATAAAAGTGAACTAAATTTGGATAGTCAATTGAAAAATAGACAAATTTTATGTAACAAATCGATATTTTTAAGCTCCAAATAGATGATTATATACATGGTAAAGTTTTAGTACCAAAAGTACCTTTTTTATTTTTATTTTTTAATTTTCCATTGATTATAATCACCACCATTAACCAGTAACTAATATTGTCTTTCGTTATCACATACTACATGAACCATGGATATCCATAATCCCTTGATATTATTACAATAATATATCGCAATTGTCTTTATGGATCTATTTGTTTCATTTTTTTTTGTCATTTTGATATTTTATTTTTGCCATTTTCAAAAAAAGGTTTCTCAAAAAATAGATATAGATGAAAAATAGACATTTTGACTCATAAACGGATCAAATATATTAAATACAAATACATTATATGTACAGATCAGATACAAATAAGATACATATAAAAATCAGACAATTCAAACAGACCCTACAACAAATACCAAAACAAGTAAAAACAAAATATATATATTATTTTAAATTAACATATACTAAATAAAAATTTCCACTCCCTATATAATATATGGTTTTTGTTGGGGGATGTGAGTGGATCACAAAAAAAGGGGTTTCTGTAAGGTGTACTATATATCGTCGGCGCAAAATTAGGGTATTGTTCTACGAGATAAATATAGTGTCTCATTTTCGATCACACTATGGGATTCTCATTTTATTTTCTACAAAACAATCAATTTCGAGGAAAGAATCCCCACAAGTAAGAACTTGGACTTTTCTCTATATATGGCGGGGGACCAAATATCACTATTGTGTTAACTAAAACCAGTAATAACTCTTTTCGAAGAAAAAGGCTATAATAAAATTACTCTTAGGCAAAGTGAACAAATAGTCATAAATTGATAGTCTTATTAGATATCTAAATCCTGTTCTTGTCCAACTAAAAAGTAAATTAGATTTAATTACAATACTTCAAGATTCATGTCTTCATGGGAACGGAAAAGAAAAAAATCAACAAAACTAAATGATTTAAATAGACAAACTTAAATATTAAAGACCTAAATTACTTCTAGTTTAAAATTAACATAAGAAAAGGTTATTAAGGTAAGATAAAAGTATGATTTTTATCCCCATAGTAATATAGTACAGTAAATTTATTTAAAACTTTATTTGCGTGTTGAAAAATAAAAGAAGGAAAAAATCCTCAACACTCATTGGAAAACTCCTCATCAAGCTCTCACTAGGTTCGGTAGGGTCGAGCAGCCTACGAAGTGCTACCTTATAATTCTATTTGAATAGCTAAATTATGATGAAATGGCTAAATAGGAAACCAATGTTTACTAATCCTATAAAAAAATTATCTAAATATAAATTATATAATTTTAATTATTAAAATATCAACATAAAATCATATTTAAAATATGTAATTTTGATTTAAACAAAAAATCACATTTTTATCATGTGGTTTACTATAATTGAAAAATACCACTAGTTTCACAAAAATTATAAAAATTGCATATAAGACATGTCATATTCATAGAAAAAATAAAATTGTATCTTATATATATGATTTTATATTAGTATAATTGGTATTTATGTAAATAATTTTTTGAACAATTGGTAAGCCAATGATTTTTTCTAGTAAAGCTAGATCACAACTGGAGGCAAACCATGTTCACCGACAATTTGTTATGGACGTTTGACCACAAAGGTTGTGCTTAAATAATAGGGGTTTATGCTTCTTGCTTTGTTGGTTATTTTGTTTTATGTGTATTAGGATTTAAATATATTAAATATGAGTATAGCACATGTTTACTAATTTTTTAAAATAATATTAATACAAATCACATAAATACAAAATAAAATCTCATCTAATAGATGCAAGTTACTTTAAATCAAAGATATCACATGTAATACATGTAGTTTAAGAATTTCAGTGTATTGTAAAATCGTATGTTGAACATGTGATATATATATATATATATAGAGAGAGAGAGAGAGAGAAAGAGAAATAAAACATATTAAACATGTGATGTTTGTCTGTTTGTTTCACCATATTTTGGTCATTTTATTCATTTTCAAATAGATATTTTTCAAAAAATAAATACCAATACAAAATTGACAGTTTTACTCATAAACAAACTAAATAAATACGATACAGATATGATACAGATAAATTATAGATGCAGATTTGATACAAATATGATACAGATCAAAATTAGACAATCCAAACAAACCCAAAATGGCAAGTTCGCATGTTAACATGCAATTTTACAATGGTATTTGTATGGTTATTTTTATGTAATTAGTATTTACATAAATAAGTTTGCAATGAATCGAAAAACAAATAGATATCTCTTAAACACCATGTATGCAAAGACAAAATCACATATTAAACATATAATATTTATAAAAGAATAAAATCACATCTTGAACATGCCTCACACATATAAAAAGCATATATTAATATGGAATTTTGCTATGATATTTATGTAATTATTTTTATATAACTAACATTTGTGAAAATAATTTTACAATAAAAATATCTCTAAAAAATACTTGTGCTCATTCACTTCATTATGATAGTTACAATCTTATTCCCTATGAAGAGCTATTACCATATTTAGTTTATCAATGATCTCTGTTACTAAAAATATTAAATAGTATTTGGTTACTCAAATTTATGAACGACAATTTAATGCTGAAATAATTTTTTTCCCAAAATACCCTCAATTAAATAAAAAATCAACAAATAAAAATCACATTATAACTCTATTTCATTCCTTAGAAATCACAATTTCATTATAATCTTATTCATTCAGTGAAGTAAACAAGTTTTAATTGCAAGAGTACCGTAGTTTTGTTATTCTTTATATTACAATATTCAATTAAGTTTTTAATTAACTATAATTTAAATTTTCATCACTCTTGTTATTTAAAATTCGGGTAAATTCTATGTATCATGCTCCCTTCTTTTGCTTGTCTCTCCCATCTATCACGTGTTATATGGTTTATCTAACAAAGACTTGGGATTTCAACATATCTTAAGCCAGTTTGAGATGTAAGTGAAGGGTCACAACATAATTCAATTTTGATTATGATGGTTAAAATAGATATTTACACATATAATTAAGACAATGATAGAATATTATCATGGTATTCTAGTGGAGAAATCATTATATGTTACTGATTCTAAATCATCCAATTTTATGTAATTTAAGAATGGGTGAGAATTCATGTTAGCAAATCATATTTTATATCTTTATTTTATGATTAATTTGTATTGATGGATAATCACAAAAATGATATCTGAACTTTTACAAAAAAAAAAAAAAAGGTTTCTATAAAATAATTAGGTACCTAAAGTTTGATTATGAATAATTTAGTATTTAAACAAAATTTCCATTGACTTTTTTCATACCTGAAGTTTAGTTTTGACAATTTTTATATCCGACCGAACTTTTAGCAGACTTTTTTCATACCTCACCAAACTTATTTCAAGTATAAAAGAAAATCAGCGAAAATTTTATTCAAGTACGAAAATTATCGAAACCAAACTTCAGATATAAAAAAAGTCAATGAAAACTTTGTTCGAATACCAAATTATTCGGAATCAAACTTTTTGTATCTAATTATTCTTTTTTAAAAAGTTCAAATGCCATTTTTGTCATTAACTCTTGTATTGATGCAAAACATACATAAATTACTAGAGAACCCAAATAATCAGTTTAAGTTTATAGTGTAACCATTCTTATCATGTTCCGTATCAAGTTTCATGTTAATACTTTTGTATCTTCTTATAATAATTGTATTTTCTAATGTTATATTCGTGTTTTATGTTATTTATCTTGCTAGAGAAGTGTTAGGCTAAGCTTAAGAGTAGAATTAAGAAAGTGATAAGGAATGTTTCAAATAAGATTAAAAGAGAAAAATTGATGATAATACTTTTCTCATTTGACTTTAGTTTAGATAAGGATGTATCATATAATAAACTATATATTTTGTAGATCCTCATGCTATATATGGATTTCAATTTAATAGATATACTTAAAAGAATATTACAATTAACATTTTATCCACCATTGGTTGACTTCACTTTAATAGTGGGCAAGGTTTTGTCGTAATAAGGTAGCTGTATTTCTGCAAGGCCCTAGTATATAATTATTCTAAATATGCATTACATATATATTTAATAGGTCTTTTACATTTAAATGAAATGTTACAACCAATTAATATATTACAACAACAAATTATAACTAAGTAAAATGTGTTAATAAAAATGTATAAGCTTTTGCAAAAGTATTATAATGCCTCGAATTATTGGAAAAGGGTAAATCACATTGGAATGTCACAACACTTAAGGATAAGTTCATTTTAGATTACAATGTTTGAAAAAATATTTTCTAGAATTTAATTAAATATTTTTCCTATTAATATATATCAATGGAACCGTAACAGAATGGTTTTTTGAGTTTTAATTAAATATTTTTCTTGTTACTCGTGTCAATAGTGACATTAATTGATCCACTTCCCTAAATCACTTTTTTTTTAATCACTCAAAAATGTTGTGATCTAAATTGAATTTACTCGCTAAACGTTGTGACTTCTTTTGAATTTTTAAAAACGTCATGATCTAAAACGAACTTACTTCCAAATGTTATGACTTTCAAATATAATTTAACCCATTGAAATATGATATTATATATTAAGAATTTATTCGTCTTGCATTTCTAATCTCTTGAACATGGACATATAACTAAAAAGGGAAAAGCATTTACAATTGTCCAAAGATATTATTAATGAAAAAGTATCCAATTCTAAAAAGCAAAAGATTGACTAAAAGTTAATAATAATGACAACGTACAACTCACAAAGTCATTCATATACAATAATTAATCAATTATGGTCTCCAAGAACTGTTATAATTTCGAACGGATGCCATGTAACTCTGCATCTAAAAGTTTGCCTTCAACAACCACCAATTAAACATATTTTATCATTAAAATAAATATAATTATTAATATATTAAATATTTTAAATACGACTAGAATTAGATATAAATTTGAAGTATCAAATAACTACCAGGACTAACCATGTTTTAACATAACAAGATGGTAGAATTTTCCTGCTTCCATATCAAATGTTAAAATTGCAGATAGTTTGCATCAAAATGATCAAGAGGAATTAATAATAGAGACGTATCATAGAGGACAGCCCACTAGAATTTAAAATTTATGTGTGTGTGTGTGTATTTGCAGTCGAACCTCAACAGGACAGTAGGGACCTTTTTATTTTTTTCGTGAATAACTTAGTACTAGGTGATTCATCACGAAAGTGTCAATGATAACTTCGATCTACAAAATCAACCTTACTCTTGCTTCTTGGACTCCTAATTCTTGTGCCTTGATTAATGATTAGTCAGTTTAAACGAATTTTTCGACCATGATTTGATATATCTGTTGTATTTATTCGTTTTTTATTATTCTCGATGGGATTATAAATAAATCAAGTCAAGAAGATGTAGTTTTAAATTTGAATTTGAACTTGAAACGAAATTTTGAGGACAACCAAAAATTACACTAAACAAACTTGAGAGAATTTCTACAATCGCGATCAATCATTTAACTATTAAATTAAATATAAGAATTAAATAAATATTTTAATAATATGATTACGTTGGACTAGCTGAGTATGGATCTAACCTACTAAATAACTAATAGGATTGGATCGTAATATATATATATATATATATATATACACAACATTCAATTTTTCTAAACTTGAAGTCCACTCAATTGATATTATTTTATAGGATTGAGTCATCTAAAATTTAAGTTTCTTTTAATTAAAGTGATAATAATCAAAGTCAAATCAAATTTGATCAATATTTGAACTCAGGTTATAAGATCCCAAGTTAATTGAACAAAAGCTCAAGCTTTTAGTTTTCTATTTAAGTAATCTATTACTTAATAGAGCTAAGTAAATGGTAAGCTGAGTTGAATAACTGGTAAAGAGGTTTAAATCATTTAAAATTTAAATTACCATGTCCACTCTTTAATTTTTTTCATCATCATGGGACCAAACAGTCGATGATGATTATGTTTCTTGCGGTAAGTCAAATGAGAATTCAAAACAGTTAAAAATTCCAAGGTTTGGTCTTTCATGTTGTAATTCTGAGCCTCATTGTCAACGACAACAAAACATAAACTTTTTGAAGCCATGAACCCATGTGCTGAAATATAAGCAAAAGAAAACTCTTCATGAAACTCTTCAATACGAATTAGGCTTTCTATCCCGTCGTTTCAATGGCGGCCACACCAGCCAGCTTCCTCAATTCTTATGAAACGTAGGATAAAATAATTGTGAATAACAATTTTATTATAATCTTTTTTTCATAAAACATGTATAACAGTATTTAACTGCATTTTAAACCAAAATTGGCAATTTCACAAGAAATCATAACTACAAAAGAACATTGAATAATCAATTACTTAAATTTATAAATAATGATAATTTAATATCGAAATTAAATTCTTTCAATAAAATACTATCTTAAAAAATCAATAAATAAAATATTATTATAATTCATTACATCCCCTATTAATAATTATTATTATATTACAATCTTATTCCATTCAACAAATAGAACAAACAATTAGTTTTCCCTCATTATACATCCATCGAATCAATACACATATAACTATATATATTGCAATATCCCTCAAATATAGATAGTAGAACTTTAATCACAGAAGCGCCTTTTCGGTGTAAGGGCTTAAAGTTTGACAGAACTCTAAAGTTAAGCACGCTTTAAGTAGAGCAATCCTAGGATGGGTGACTCCCTGGGAAGCATTGGCACCAAAAGGACAAAACCATGCGGCGTGTGGCCAAAGCAGATAACACCTCTGTGGGTAGAGTTCCGAGTTGTTACACAATGTCTCTGGTGTCCTGGTTATGCCTGAAGGTGCGCTAGAAGGGCCAATGTACCTGGTATCATGATCCTTGCCCAAGATAGCCTGAGGGTCTAAGGGCACTCCCCTTCATTGCGATGGAGCCTGGGATGGCAGGTCGTGACTAATGGTATCAGAGCAATGGTTCTGAACTTATGTAACGAAACTGACGGAGACGTCAGTTCTATAAGTAGGGGTATGCAATACCCCTCAAATATAGATGGTAGGATTTTAATCATAGAAGCTTATTTTCGTTGTAATGGCTTAGAGTTTGACAGAACTTTAAAGTTAAGCATGCTTAAGATAGAGCGATCCTAGGATGGGTGATCCCTTGGGAGGCACTTGTATCTAAAGTACAAAACCGTGCGGCGTGTGGCAAAAACGGACAATACCTCGATGGGTAGAGTTTCGAGTTGTTGCATAGTGCAGTTAGTGTCCTGGTTATGTCTGAAGGTGTGCTAGGAACGCAAGTGTACCTGGCATCACGATTTCTACCCGGGTGGCCCGAGGACCTAAGGACGCCCCCTCCACTGTGGTGGAGCCTGGGATGGCAGGTTTGACTTATATATGTACTTATCATCTTAATTTAGATGAGATAATTCAATTTTATCATATGATTGTTAAGATGAAAATAAGAACTACTAATATAATAATACCTCAATGGTCGAATGGTGGACAAAACAAGCTATTGATTAAACCCTAGCATAATCTCGAATATTTTATGTTATTTTGGATAAGAGTAAAGGGGCGGCCTTCATTTTTAGTTACGTTTCCAACTTTCCAACGAATTCCACACAAGTCCATGCGTGCGCCTTCCTGTTGGAATCGGGCTACTGCCGATTTTCTATTTGTACCATTACGGTACAATTTGTTTGGAAATGGAACTAGGGTAGGTTTTATATATAAATTCAACCATAAAACAACATCCTATTTCACTAAGGTCGTACGATATTTATTGTAAAACCACGTTTTTCTTTCAATTACTTGACTTCCATGTATCATTATTTTTTCATTATTATATTATATTATACTTTTACCACGTGACGGCCATACAATTTACAACAAGCTCGTAGTTTATGGGTTTTTATAAAGTATGATAAATAATAATATAGTAACAAGAAGTAATTGAGAGAAGTGGAAAAAGTAGTGCTTACGTAGAAAAAGAACCCATCAAGGGAGAATAAATAAATAAATAAATAAAACAACCTAGGACCCTAGAAAATTAGATAGTATCACTACTATAAAATTAATGTTATGAGGTTATAAATTCATTGATAAAAACAAAAGTATAAATCCAAGTTGCACAAAGTGATCACCCTTAAAAACTATACATTAATCCTATATAATGTGGATTCCTTTTATAAGAATCCTAAAAGATGTTTCATATATATCTTGTATATCATAGGGCTAAAATATGAATGTAAATAAAATAAGGCAAAATTAGAAAGTTTGAGATTAGCTATCTGGTGACCAATCCATCAAATAGGACCATAGATCAACTATAAAGAAATTCTAAAATATAGATAGAAGCTGAGGGTCTGTTTGTTTTGTTTAATTTTCATCTGTATTTAAATTTGCATCTTATCTGCATCAGTATCTTATATGTATTTAGTCTGGTAAAAATTTTTATTTTTTATTTGTATATATTTTTTAACAAACAATCTAAATTAAAATAATGGCATACCATCAGCACACTAACGAACAAAACAAAACCTAAATCAGCAAAGGAATTTTAATGAGTAATGACAAATGTGTCAATAAATCCCTATACCACATGCTATATGATTATAGAAATTTAAATGTTTGAGCAATAGTATGATAAGCCTATTGCAAAGCCGGTATGATTTAGTGTTACAAATAAAAATCTTCTGAGTAAGATATATTAAGTCCAATTTCCTTCTTCCTATGTTGTAATATGTAAAATAGTGAGCAAAAAATTATTAAAAAAACTTAAAAACCTTTTTTTTTCTGGGTGATTATAGCAAGGTTGAAGGTTCAAACCTTCAACATCCTTATAAGAGGACAATATTTGTATCAACTGGGTTATAAAGTATTGACAGGATGTCATTACAATCTATACAATAATGCCACCTTGCAATCCAAATTGAAAATTGTGGATGAAGCCCACTTGGCACTGGTGATTGGTCTCCATACAAACCTCTGCATTGGATTGCATTATGACCAATGATATAGGGTTTGCCAGCGTGAACTTAACCCCTAAAATAAGCCATTTTGTGCCCCAGTTGTGAGTGGCTATTGGCTAACAAGATCCTTTGTGCGAGATCGCATGGGACCTTTTCGAGAAGCAATTTTCAGGTAGAGGTCCCCAACAAAGGTGATGACCCCCGGTCAGCAGTTGCAAGTAGGCGCTTTAGATTTTCATCAAATGAGCAGCTCATGGTTATTGGATGGAAGGCATATGTCTACATTATTGGACATGTATTCCATACAATATCCATTCTATTCAAATAAGCACATTATAAATGTCAATAGTTGTAATTTTTAATAATTTAGTACTTAAATTTTGATTTTTTTTCAATTTAATATCCATATTTTCAATTTAATTGCAATTCAATATGTATACTTACAATTTGATTAACAATTTAGTGTCTAAATATAGACATCTCTCTGAGAGGTTGGGTCCAAATCGAGATTCGACCCGACGAGATGGGTCTGACCTACCGAATCCATGGGTCTAAGGCAAGTCCTATAGGAGGACCCATGAATGCGGCGGATCCTTAAGGGTCCGCCCTTAAAAATAAAAAAGATTAACATATGCATTGATGGGGGAAAGGTTAGGACAAATCCGACCCATCCCGAACCCGGCAGGTACACAGGTTAGACCAGCCCTATCCCCTCCCTGAGGTAGTTTTAGGTCTCTTATTTTTTGACCCGGATCTGACCCACCTATAGGGAGATGTCTATCTAAATATTCACTAAATTGTAATAAAACTAAAAGTAAGACACTGAATTGCATAAATGAAAGTTCAGACATTAAATTATTAAAATTAAAACTACAAAAACTTGTATAATATATATATATATATATATATTCTTATCTACCTGTCCAACATTTTTTAAGCCAAACATAGTAGGGAACTTCCATAGTTCTGTTGACGGGACCATCTAACAGTTAAAATAAAAATAGTAATTGAAATATTAACTACTCTAGAAGTTCGGTCATAGTTAGTGTAAAGACTCGACATTTATGATATTAAAATATGACATGTCAAGTCCCTAACTACATATAATGTATGGATATATTGCATGTGAGGTTGTTTGAAAAAGAAGATGTTTATGTGAATTATATGTTTAACCTTTTTAGGTACATGGTTTTAACAAAAACGACCCATCAAGAAGTAGATACTTTAATATAATAACATATAGATACCGATAACTTGGTATCTCAAAGTTTACAAAACCATATATTACATACAATATAGAGAAATGTAAAATACACTTTATATTACAACTTAGGCTTATAAACAAGCCATGGAACTCAATTTGGTCTCTTTTACAACGGAAACAACAAGGTCGGTATAGGAGTCTTAATCATCGCACTCATCCAAAAAGTTCTCAAAGCCTGTTCCATAGCCCAAGGAATTATAAAACTCGTCTTCATCAATACCTGAAAGAAAAAAAAGTGAGCCAGAAACCTAGTACACAATAATACAAACAAATACGATGTAGCATACACTCTTGAACTAATTTAAGACAAAATATTAAATTATTTCTCTTTATTTAAGTCAACAAAACAACATTAGATGATTCAAACTCTAAATTTAAGCTTAGGGAATCTGGGGGGTTCCTAAATAACCGCAGTTGCTCAAGAGGTTAATATAAGTAGCCTGAATACTTATGTCTTTGATATATCCTCATAAAGAAAAAGTAATTTCATATAGGGTTTATAGCCATTACTTAACTTAATTAGTAATATCACCTAGTTCAATTGTCCCATAAAACATGAATTAAATCATATCATATCCTTTTAAGAATAAGTAAATGTTACATAAATACTATATCCCCTATCAATTACCTACCGAGCCACTAATGGAAGCCATTGCATCATGACAAGTAGCCTAAACACCTAAAATATCATGTTAACCTCATTAACAAAGTTGCTACTCCCTGGACTAGATTCAACAGCGAAAAACACAACCAATTTAAAATAACTTTTAATTCTTCTTTGAACAATCAACAATCACATTACCACATATCTTGATAACTAGGTTTATTAGGTAAAAGATTGGTATTTGAACTCAGTCGAGTATGAGAATCTGTCAAAGAAACCATTTCATACAAAACATGATTAATTCAAAATTATACACTAATTCATATTCACACACACAATATATATATATATATATATTATATATCCATCACATTTCAAACAATTCCATATCAACATTACTATTTCTTAATTGAATAATAATCATAATTAGTTACTAAGTGCTTGACATTCATCAAACTCAAATAACATTCATATTAAAGCATAACTTAATATTTATACTCACAATAGGTTCATTTAGGCTTTTAATTAATCGCAAAACTAAGAAACAAATAAGGAAAAACATATAAAGTAATAAAATTATCACAAACAAAAATCAACATCATTATTTTTTTTTTTTCAATTACAGGGTACGTTGGCTTAATGTCGGCTGTGTAGGCAGTCAATGCCGGCAATGGAGGAGGCAAGGCCAGTAGCGTACAAGTGCAAACAGATTTCAACAAAGATTAAGAAGTGAAACAGGGTGCCATACATGTTGTATCATATGCCATTTGAACCCAGGAGAAATTCGCGAAAAGCTCTAGAAAGTGAAATACTTTATCATACATGATGTATCAAATGGTGTATGATGCTCTAGAGAGTGAAACACCCTCTCATACATGCTATTTCAAAGGTATATGACCCATGCGCCTTCCCGAACATGTTGTTTGAAAGGGTGTTTGATATTTTCCAAATTTTCTTTGTTTCAAACTTGATTATTACTCATTATACTCATATCCTTCTTCAACTAAAACACTTCACAAGCATCATATACTATACCACTTGCTCTTAACAACTCAAAACATGTATGAATTTCACATTCCCAACATCAAACAACTTCTCCACATCACTCAACATAAACCAACTCCTTCGTCACCAACTTTCAGCAACTCATGCATTACTCAAAACAACTCCTACACTTCTTATACTCATCCATCTTCAAACATTTCAACTTAAAACAATTTTAAAATTACAATAACTTATTTACTACAACTTTAAGGATCTAAATACTTTCTCAATCAACTCAACAATCAATACTACTTATAACCTACCAAGACGCTTATTTTGACACAAATCCATGGAACAAAAAGATAATAGATCATCACAAAAGACATATAAACTTATTTTAAATGAAATAATTTCGTGTTTACAATCCCAATTGAAATTAATTACTTATTTAAGGTCAAAATAAAAATAATTACTAATATATAGTTGCTAAATCGCGTGTATAAATCAAGATATATAAACATTATATGGTCTATCGTATATTGCGTGTTGTAGTCACAATATTAAATCAGGATATACAAACATTATATGGTCTATCGTATATTGCGTGTTGTAGTCATGATATTTGCATGAATATCGTGTTCATAAAACGCGATTTACACGCAAATAAAAAAATTCATATCGTGATTACTAATCGCGATATTTGATTAACTCCTATAACGCGATTACTAATCGCGATATAGTAATGGTATATAAACATCATATCCTATTTTATTCCCGCAATTCATGTGTAAATTATCATGTCTTGTTTCTAAAATGCGATTTTGCTATGGTATATTGGTAATTAATTTCATCGAAGTTGTATATTGGTAATATTTTTCCATAGAAACCTTAGACATGTATTGTACTCTATTTTAAACTCTCCTTAACTTGGAGATGATTCCTTGTAAGATTTCTTAACAAAATTGAGCAACAAATTTGAGAAGAAAAATGATGGAATGGAGGAGGAAGTGGGGGCGTTTGTTTTGGTTTGTTTTCGGGACTATTTTATCTTGTAAATTTTTTACAAAAAGAAGTTTGATATTATCCTTTACCTTGTTGACTTTGTTGGCAAATTTGGAGAAAGAAAAAGAGTGGGTTTTGGGCTTTGTTTTTCACTTGGTTTAGGCTTTATTTTGAACAAAAAAATCTGCTATTTTTGGTGTTTGAATTGGGTTAAGCTTATTTTAGGAAAACTTGAGTTTAACATACATTAAGCCACTATCAACATAATTATCAAAACTCAGTAACACATTATATTTATTTTTAACGCTCCTAACTTATTAACCATATATGTATATAATAAATATAATTAAAGCAACTGAAACATATTCAACACTTTCACACACTAATCATGCCATACACTATTATTAATAATTCATACTAACACGTCAATTTCTATTCAACTAAACACTTAACAAAATTTATAATTTAATTAAATCAACTTGTATATATTAAATTAATTATATATGAAAATTAGGCGACTTCAGTTAGGTATGGTGTAAACCGTTGGATAGTAACTAGACCGATCTCATCAAAATTAATAAAGGGACCATAGTATTTCCCAACATAGTATGAGGAATTTGAAAATCATTAAATTTTTCTTTTTAATCACTAAAACCAAAATAAATCTTATTGATTTAAAATATTAAGGGGCAAACATCATATTTGATACTTGAATATTACTTATTTCTATAATTAATTATCTAAAGTTTAAAATTATTGGTTTACAATCTACAAACTTTTTAGGGCCATTTAAAGTAACTAGAAGAGATGGTTAAATGCAATAATGGATAATGTACAGGTAAATCATTGTAAAATTTGGCAAAATTTTACATACATAATTAATTTTTTTTAACTTCAGATAGTTAATTACAAAAATAGATAAAATTTATATACTAAATGTGGCAATTACCCAAGATTGTGCTTATTTCATATATTTTATTGTACAAGACTTCAAGTCTTTTTTTTCGTATATAATCATATATATTTACAAATTTACATAGTTGGTATTGCTAACCTAGGAAAGTTCAATTAAGTATATAAATTAACAATATTAGAGTTTAGTAATCAATTTACTAATCGATATAATTTTAGGTATGAAATATGATATTATTCTATTTCACATTTCCTATTTTACCCTAACTTCATGGTTAAATCATGGATTGGAATAATAGTATATCCAAATTTTTAAATTTATTCCTAATATATGCTCTGTATGGTTTTAAGTATTTGCAAACAAAATAATAAGAGATAATGACAAGAATGGTACTTGAAATTTGATAAAATATGTAATTATATACTTGAACTTTGAAATTATTTAATTTAATACATAAACGTTGAAATTGATCGATTTGATACAACTTTGAAGTCGATCAATAATACTTCAAAGAGTTTGATAGAGATATTATTAACATGCATAAAAAGTTCTTTCATGTATTAAATTGATCGATCGCAATATGTAGATATTAAAATGATCAATTTCAACGTTCAGGTACCTGATAACATATTTTGTTAAAGTTTATGTACCATTCCTAATATTATCTCAAATAATAACTATGATTATTATGTACCATTCCTAATATTACTCCATAAAAAATTACAACTTCACTTTTAATTAATTATTATTATTTTTTTTTTTTACAAACCAAACGTGTAATATGATTATTCTGACCAAGCCTTTACTAAATCAAAATGCAGATTAACTTTCATGAAATCATACTCTCACCTAGATTCCACCCTAAATCATGTTCTCACCTTTTAATGAAGAAGATAAAAGAGAGCTACACGATCCCCACTACAGCACTAAATATAGAAATTACGTACACTTCCCCCTCACTTTATCTCTCACCATCTTTCATCTCTCTCTCTCTCTACTGGATGTTTCTCTTTCCTACTCTGCATTTCTTGTTTTGTTCCATATTTTCTGATTCTGTGTCCTCTTTCACGCTCCCATATTTTCAAACTCTTACTCACCATACCAACACCCCCCCCACTCCTATATCTTTTCCAATATCACATTCTTATATCATATTATATATAATTCCATTTTCTATCTCTTAGCCCCCATTTACTCACTCTAATGCTTTTTATTCCCACCATTCTTCCTCTTCTCCCTCTTCATCATCTTGCTATCTTTCTCTCATACCAGTAATATTTTCCCATTTTCTTTCTTTTGGTTTTGATTTGAAGTATCCTTGAGAGAAGAAAGAAGCTAGCTATGAAGGTTTGATCCGACTTTGAGTTATAAAGTTTATACTATCATTGTATATACCTTGTACACACTTGTCTTTCTTTTCTTTGTTTTTGACAGATCCTGTGCTATTATCTCATGGTCTTAAAATTGTGTATGGATCTAGAATAATCAATTTAGCCTGTTCAGTTACTGTGTGTTTCTTCATTTCAATGAGATTAAAATAAATAAACATATTTTTATAATGTGTATTTTCCATTTAAATGTTGGTTCTGACTGATTTTGCACATAATTGAAGCTTCCTTTGATTTGAATATAAGTTTTTGAACCAACTTTCTTAATTATATTTAAAAGGGTTAGTGTTAATTTACTAATGATTGGATTTTTGGAGATTATGATAAATTTGTAAGACTTATTTATGTATGCATGTATGGTTCCATTGAGCAGTTTAATTTAGTATGTTATATATTTATTTATTTATTTATATTGTTTACTTAGATCTATCATGTTGTTTTTTTGCAGAAACTTGTGGTGAAGTTGGATTTACATGATGACAGGGATAAGCAAAAAGCACTGAGAACTGTCTCAACTCTTAGAGGTAATTGATCTTGAGGGATGGTGATTTAATAATCGATTTTATTATTTTAAAAAAATTTTAAGGAATTGTGGGTATCATAAATAAATAGTCTTCAGATACGGGATATTCAGTGTATTATCTGATGACCTCTGCATGTGTTGCGTGTATTACTTATTAAATGTTTTTCCAACTTTAATAGTCAGATAATAAAGAAGTAGCATGATCTAATATTTAACATCTGCTTTTTTATTTATTTAGCTTTAAATTCATTTTATTGAAAAGTCAGAACGTAAGCTAAAGTTTTGACATTTTTCTAATCTGTGAAAGGAAACTTAGGAGGGGAGGTAAAATAATATAAGATCCAATGCTTATTTTGAACGTCATGGACTCGTTGGATGTTGTTGGTGAATGAATACGTATTCCAACTACCATTGCCATCTTTGAATATGGCCACTAATATTTTGTTATATATAGAATGTGTAAAATATATGTCTACTGTTTTTTGTTAAAAAAAAACTGCACATATAAATTGTATAAAAAAAATTAGCAAAATAACATCGCTATATCGCATGTTGGAGAGGTTATATAAAGTTTTATATGTGTATTGTATCTTGGATGTGAGTTATAATAACCTACTGTGCGAAAACTTTAAAAAATTGATGTATCACACATTGGGTATGCGATACAGATTTGTGAGTGTATTATATATTCAATATGCGATACATGTATAATTATTTGTGTTTCGCTCGTTGAACGTGCGATACAGGTTTGGCGAAGTATCGCATGTCCAATATGAGATATTAATGTAATTAAAATATATATATATATTATATATATCGCACCTTAGAGGTGCAATACAGTAATACTATTTTTGTAAATTTTTTCCACAATTCAGTTTTGTATAATTTTTTCAATTACGGTATCATGCAATATTCTCTATATAGAATACTGATCATAAGCTGTAATTTTTGAATCGGTCCAAAAGGATCAGATCAATATAAGTATTTTTTTTGGGCTCTATTAATTAGTTCATGTTGCATCAACTTTCTTTTTTATTTATTTCTCCCAATTTACAAGAGTTGTGAAATATTTTATTTATATAACATAAAAATATATCAACCACTCCAAAAGGATCCAACCGATATAAGTATTTCGCCGGGCTCCACTAATCAATTCATGTTGCATCAGCTTCCCCTTTCATTTTATTTCTCCCACTTTATAAGGGTTGTGAAATATTTTATTTATATTTATAAAAATAAATTTATATATTTAACTATATGGTTTTTCCTTTAGAAGCTAATTACGCATCAAACGCGTTTTTTAATTAACATAATCCACATTTCTAATTTCTTGGTATTTTTCCATCATCTAAATAAATCTACCTAGCAGTCCATTTTATTGCATTGCTCAAGTTGAAAATGATCTTTTGGATTTATTAATGAACCAATGGACAATGGTTTGAGAAACTCATTATTATTGAAATCAAGATTCAATAAATTATAACTAGTAATTTCAACTATGAGGTGCTTAACTTTGTGAATGTTAGAAATCCTTAAAATTTACTAATAGACCTATAAGCTTGTTAGATAAAACCTAGTCTAAGGTTCAATCAGTTGATAGGATTTTAATGGTTACTGATGGACTGTCCTTTGACTTGGCGAGGCAGGAATCGATGCCATGGCAATGGATATGAAAGAAAGGAAGCTGACAATACTTGGTACGGTTGATCCAGTGAATGTAGTAAGCAAATTGCGCAAATATTGGCAAACTGATCTTGTCTCGGTCGGGCCAGCAAAAGAGCCAGAGAAGAAAGAGGAGCCAAAGAAAGAAGAAGCAAAGAAAGAAGAAGGAAAGAAAGACGAAGCAAAGAAAGAGGAAGGTGGTGGTGGTGGTAAAGAAGAACCAAAGAAAGAGGAAGGAGGAGCAAAGGAAGAAGCAAAGAAGGGTGAAGAATCGAAACCGGAACAGGGGAAGAAGGATAATGCAGAGAAGGATGATTCCAAAAAGGAAGAACCAAAGAAAGGAGACGAACCTAAGAGACAACTTGCGCTTCCTCCACCACCACAGTTTAATCCTTATATGATGGATCAGTTCGCTAAAGGGTACAGACCGCCATATAATCCTTATATGAACCCGGGCCCGTATAACCCTTACATGAATGGTTACAATCCTTACATGGCTACCCACAATCCTTACATGGTATCACACAATCCCCCAGTTACCACCCATTACTATGTTCCAAGTGCAGAGGAGAACACAAGTGGTTGCACGATTTGCTAATATTGCATCACGGTTTATTTTGAAACTCAAAAGGGAATAATTTTTTTCTTTGTTTAATCGGTTTCGATTTGCAACTCCGCGGTTGGTGGTGGAAATTTGTCAAATGTTTCATCAATGTAGTACAAGGAAAGTTGTGTTAAATTGTGAAGAAAAGGATTAAATCTTGTGTATATACCTGAGGTTGATGTTTAAGGCATGTAATATGTAGACTGCCTCTTTCATGTAATACTAGGTTGAGTTATTGTTCAATATTTGTATTTTAAACCTAATTCTGAACTTTTCTTTAGGTTTTTTCTATATGCACCTAAAATCAATGTCTTGATAATAAAGCTTATTGGAGAAAGTAGTAGTAGGAAAATTGAGAGGAATTTTCTTGAACATCAGCCTAGTTCTTCTCCGTTTTTTCTATCTTTCTTCTTCTTCTTTTTTTCCTTCTTTTTATTATTTGATTTGCATTATTCTTTTAGTCCAACATTTAGCAAAATATTTATATTTGTGCATAAAAATTATGTAAAAGTTGAGAATAATGTGTGCGTGATTAAAGCTATTTTTCTTTTAACTTTTCTCTTTAGGTGTCATCCGTACATCATTCTTTTGAGGTACAATATTTGAAGAAAGATATAAGAAGGAAGTAGCTAGGAAAAGAAATAGACAATCTTAGTGGGACATACACACATTTGTCATATTGAGAGAATTGTTGAGTATTAATCTTATATTTGTAGTTGAATATTGGCTCGCTCCTTATTTAAACTTTGGTTGATATTTAAAAGTGAATATTTCAAAAGTTTGCATTGTTTAATTTCTTCTACCTTTAGGGCTTCTAAAATGCCAAATGGAGGCTTGACTGTGTATTTATATACTCTTAGGTTAAATAACATCAAGCAAATTATGTTGTTGATTAATGAATTAGATTAAACTTATTCATGTTCAAGATTATATATCTTGGTGAATTCGTTATGGGTCCTAGGCCAATAACCTAACTTCTTAAGTGTGTAAGCTTATTTGAGAGAGATTGGCTCATTGAGAGTAGATGCACTAATTCAACAATGCATGTTTCTGCACTCATCAAGTGAAATTCCCCTAAAACATCTCAATTACAAACTAGGCCTTAAATGATGTCGCTTAATCTAAAAGTCAAGTCCAAATATATAATAATACTAGGAGTATTTATAACAAATGATAGTTGAACTTTAGCAAAGTATACAAATAGGTACCTGAACTTTAAAATTAATCAATTATATACCTGAAAGAACTTTTCATGTATGCCAATAGTACCTCTATCAAACTAACTAACACTGTCATTTGACGTGACATTTATAATCAATATGACAAAGGTATTATTGACATGCATAAAAAATTCTTTTAAGTGTTAAATTGATCAATGTTAAAGTTCAGATACTAAATCAATAAATTTCAAAATCCAAGTACTTAATTATATATTTTGTTAAAATTTATGTATCATTTATGACATTTACCCTAAAATTAGCTTAATATTTTCATATGACCAATTTGGTACTTTATAGAGATAGATTTCGAGTCACCAAATTGTGAAAGAATAAAAGTATTGATTGCATTGTTTCAATGATTCCAATCACCAATCGAACACTATAAAGAAGGTTCTACCACAAACTATGATCTGTGAACTATAAATCTTTGTTTATAGTATAAATAAATTTAGTCTGCATAAAAAGGCTCAAAACATGCTGTCTATTTGGATCCGGTCTACAAGAGAATGTTAACCAACTATATGTCCTAGTTTCTGTGCAAGATTCCAATGAGCTTTAACATCTTCGATAATGTTCTTTCCAATGGAACAAAACATGGAATACAAAATCATGCTTCTATATATGTTACACATGTAGATCCAAACTATTATAATCATATAACCAAAGATTATAGTACCATTGCATGTGATGAGAGGACACATGCATTTCACCATCATATGCCCTGCCCTCTGACAAAGCACAGAATTTGTTCCAGCATGCAATTGCAAGAAACGTTTAAGAAAGATTTTCACGTCTAATTACTAGTGAGAACAACCACTCACCTTTCATGATTTTAGTTGCTTGGCTGCTTTCAGATGTTGTACTTTTTTGTTCTTTTTGACGTAACGAATAATTGAAGGCAATCGTAGAGTTAAATAAATGGATTTTTTATAAAAAATAATAATAATTTGTATCTAAATTTTCAAATAATTAATTTAATTTTTATAATTTATAATTATTTTTAGTATCTCACTAACACCATACGCAACCAATCAACGTAACATGATGCTGTAACACGATATTATGGATATTAGTAAAAATTCAATGATATACTGCGTAAGATAAATTATATTAAAAGGTATCAATTTTTTAGGGTAAATTCATTTAAGATGTCAATGTTTCAAGTGGTTCAAAAGAGGATTAACGTTGAGGAATAAATTCATTTAAGATATCAACGTTTCAAGAGGTTAAAATGAGGTATCAACGTTTTGCAAAGTAAGTCAAATAAGGTATTAAGAATTAACCATAAACAAAAATAATCAAAATGTCGATACTTTAAATGAACTTTGCAAAATGTTGATACCTCAATTGATTCATTTTATGAAGCGTTGATATCTTTTTTTTAACAACTTAAAACATTAATACCTTAAATACACTTATCTCTAAATGTTGATATATTTTAGTATAATTTATCCTATACAACCTATTTACATCTACAAAGAGAGTAAATAGTGTTAGGAAGATAGTAAAAATATATACAAAAACTTTGAATGGATATTAAATAGACTATTTCAAATTCCATGCACTAAAATAAATTTTCATGTAATATAGAGGTACCAAAATTGGCATTTAAAATAAATAATGTATCCTTATGCCAATATGTTTGTTAATTTAAGTACCAAAGTGTTCGTGTCAAACCCAATCCCGATGCACCACTAACCATGTTCTTTTCTATTTTATAGGCCTAACATATACAAGAGTTCAATAATCAATCCTTTCTACCTCCACTGTATTTGAACTAGTGATAAGTACAATACCCTTCAAATATAATGTGATAAAATTCTAATCACCAAAGGGGCTTTTGATATAATAGCTTAAAGTTTATCAAAAGTCCAAAGTTGAGCATACCCCAGAAAGCATTTGCAAATAAGTGACTCTTTTGAGAAGAATGTAAGTAGCACCAAACAAGACAATGAGACATACCATGGTAAAGCGGATAATCTATTGATATAGGAAGCTCCGTTCATTATAAATGGTATCAAAACTACATTTAACACAAGAGATTAATGTTGAGATATGTTGGAAATGGGAATTTTACATGGACAATTATGATCATTTTCTATCTCCCTTCTTCATTTCTTAGGATTTTATTTCTTTCATCTAAAATGGAAAAAATAATGTATATAAAAAGCAAAAAACACCAAAATGGAAGAAAAACTATTGAAATTTACATGGGGAACTTTTAATTTGAAGAGGCAATTCAAGGAATACTAGTTGAAAAGGCATAGCATCACTTGTGTTAGAAGAAAGTACATATGTAATTGACTAAATTTGTGATATTTTGCTTGATTATTCTAAGGTAATTTCTATCTATCTTACTTGCACTTAATTATAATTCTTTCCCTCACTTTTATTTACCCAACTTTTGAATTTTATATGTTTTAAATCTTTCTAAGTTTGATGATACATAGATGTTGAAGGAAAGGTAATACTAAGAGTCCGGAGCTAAAACAAATGTTTTAATTCAACAAAATAGATTATCGAGTGCAAGTCACATTTCAAGAAAAGAAAAAGGAAAAAAAAGGGAAAATTACATCAAGATGAAAGGTTGTAAGATGCCCTAGAAAAGCGATTTCTAAAAGATGCCAATATTTGATGGTGGAAATTGCTGAAGGACCACAAGTAGAAGAGAAACCAAGGCAACAACAAAAGCAAAAGATTAATTAGTATCATTAAGAATTACGTAACATAAGATAGGATAAGATAAGTAAGGAACCTGTGATTTGAGGTGGGTCTATCACAATAATCGAGAAAATATTTATTGAGCATGATACATAATGTAAACTGATTAATAATAAGCAAATATTAATAATTTTTTTATATCAATAATTTTATAAAAACTATATATTAATCTTATTATTTATTTATAATATATTAATACTAATCTGCCACTTACCAAAACACATAATACCTTATGCTTAATGAATCATTTTTCACGTACGTTGTACTGTCAGCAAATCAGATCCCATAAAAGACCAAATGGACCCCTTCCCTCATGGGTCATGCCTATTTTCCGCCGCCCAGTTCCTGTGTATTGATTGCTCAAAAAGCAGGACTCTTCAGCAATGGCAAAGGACAATGCATTTATTTTCCCATCGTTTTCCATTTGTTATGCTCAATTATGTTGACATAAAAGTGACACACCATGTTTTGACCATTTTTGAGGGAAAGGAAAATAGAGTGATTTATACAAACTATGTGTGTACTTTTAAAAAATTGTTGTAAATGTTGATTTCCTTCGACCATCTAAACAAATCAAATCAAAATTTTAAAAATTCAAACTTGACCACTTTAGTAAATGATTAAACATGACTCTAGCCGATCTTTTTACCAATCAAAGAAATTACCAATTCAAGTTAAAGTTCAACTCCAAAGGCATATAACCTTATCATGTATAAATGTGTTCGAGTTTAGGACTTTACGTACAAGCCTAAATATTGCACTATAAGTATAAACATAATATATATTTATAGCATATATCAATAAAGATTATAAGCTTGCTCATAGGCCTCTAAATGAGCAAAATCTAGTGTTTCAATAAAAACACACATTCCATTTGATTTACTAGAATAAAATTATCATTTTATTATTATTCCTGCAATAATAGTTATTTGGCATTTGATTTGTGGAAAATCTTACTATAAGGAACATCTATTTTATATATCGTAGACTAGATAAGAAATTCCTATTTTATCTCTTTACTAAAGAAACTGCTATTTCTAACTATACAAATTTTATTTCAAAAATATTCTCAATCATAAAATGAAGCAATTCCTATTCATTTTTAACCTTATTTCATCTCCGAGAATCCTTTGTAACCTCAAGTTTAGTCATTTAATCCATACAACATATTTCTCGGATGTATCAAATCACGAGTTCACAATTTCTTACACATCCACAAGAAAACACAAATAAGGCCTTTAATTACCAAAACGTTTAAATTTAAACTTGACACACAATTTCTTAGTGCAAATTGGAAGCACGCCCGAATAGAAAGGTGGGCTGACGCTGCTTGGATTAATTTGGGTTTAATTTCATTTTAGAAGAAACCTGACGTATCCTTACAGCCTTTAATTTTTTCATTTTTTTTTTAAGGAATAGGTAATGTCCAATTCATCCCATGGCCATATGGAAATAAATAAATAAAGTAAATAAATAAACTGGATTTGTTTTCTGTCATCGATCGTCTTAGGTCATGTGACAAAAAACAAAGTAATAATAATTCTTAAATTAGTTGGTGTTGATTTGCTATAATATTCATATGCACTGTGGCTATTCAGAGCATCGTCATAGCTATACAGTTATATACTTTATTAATCGTGGAATGGAATATCTCATTTTTCAAATTTTAGTATGATAATGACATAAAATAAAAAAATTTATAGATATTACTGGTTTTTATAATTAAGTAGCATTAAAAGAGAACGATATTCGTTAAACATTAATAGTCCGCTGGTAGCGCAAATGTGCAATCATGGAAAATATTATCAGAAAATAAGAAAAATCATTTTCTTTCTATTTAAAAATGAAAATGATTTTTTTTCATTAATATTTTTTATGATGCTAACTATTGACTATAATATTGGTCTTTAATTATTATAGTGTTACTTATATTGGATCATCTTTACCGTAACAGACTCTGGCTTAGTGATGATTTAATTATTATGCTAGTATTTTAAGAATTTCTTATATGGAGGCTATCATCATTGTATATTCAAATTCTTAAATAGAGCCTTAAAATTTATTTATATTATTTACAGCACCCATAATTTGAAATTTAAAAGTTGTAGCATTAAGGCCAAGAATAAGAAAAGTAAAATAAGAGATCTGTGACAAGGCTTTTTGAAGTCTAGCTGACAAAGGTGGAGGACCCAAGAATGGGAATTCTTTGCTTGGGAAAATGAGACAATGAGCTCCTATTGACATGCCCTTAAAACTCATTAGTAGTTATAATAATAGTTGACATTGTTAAGACTTCAAAACAAACTACTATTTTTAATATAATTATCACAGATCTCTCAAATATGATGTATCGAATTTAAATCTTTTCTCTTTATTATAACATAATAGCAATATATATATATGAAACAAACATGTATAGAAGATGGACAAAATAATAAAAGTTCTATAGTTATTCTGATAATATATAGAAAAAAAAAAAAGGAAATTGAAAAACATTTATCGGTACACAGCCATTACTATGAAAAGTGTTTTTAATAGTATCTTGAGAGGACTGCCAATAATTTCATTAGTGGACAACATATCTCTTCAAAACTATTGCCTATAAATAATGGCTTAATTGAAAATAACATCCCTACTTATTTGACAACTTGATGTGGGAATCCCCTTTCTTATTTAATGATTTTTCGAATGAGAAATGGTGATATTGCCAAAAGCTACTATTTCTCTTCAGCCCCCTCCATATTTTTGGTATTTCATTCGAAAATAAACATGAGAAGATTGTTTTACAAACTTTTTTTTTTTTTGAAAAAAAAATTCTCAATGTCTGTGTTTCTTGTTATTTCAAAAAGTATCACATCTTAAAAATGAAAAAGAAGTAAGTATATTTTGTTACATCGATTTTTTTTATACCATCTTTACTATTTTTCATCGCATAATATATATTTGAACTTACATATAAATAAATTGAGGCATCTATAAATGTCAACTCCTTTTCATATGAAAGAACTAACCCTATGTTTACTTCAATAGAATAGAATCAGTATTCTAATTTTATTCATGCGGAATATTTATTCTTTTTATTTAGTGTGTAAAATATTTTATAAAATGAATGTTTATTTTATATGATACAGAATAAATAAGAAATCTCCATTCATTCTTCCTATCAAACGAATAGCTATTTTTGACAAAAAAAAATGTTTTATTCTAAAAATATCACTAATTTTAAAAAAAAAAATATTATTATTTTCTAAGCTTATTCCATTAAATGTACTATTAAGGAAACTTTTTATGCTATGCATATAATTATTAGATTTTTCAAAGTATTGGAATATAAACTCAAAAATGAAAAAATAACATAACATAATTTCGTTTGATATATTAATAAGTATTCTCAAATCATCCGATATCAGTTTATAATAAAAAAATATAAAATAAATAGATGAATATCGAATCCTTCCAATAAAATATTCCCAAATGGGAATATTATATGTGCATAATTATTCATTACGTAATCTAATTTTAAATATTAAGGGTTCAGGTTCTTTGCCTCTCACATCAAGGAATTAATTTACTTTGCTCGAATTCAAAGTGGTGACGAAAGAATGACTAGGATTTTTGGTGATAATACATACATAATATTGCCGGCTCAATTCCATAAGGATACCCATTCCCACGCTTCATGAAGTACGGCACCGTCTTTGTGGACCCAAAAGCCAAATCAGTCTTATCCTAGCGTCCCCACTTTCTTTGTTTTGGAAAAAGAATAGGTTCACTTATCTTATGTGATACTATATGTAGTATCATTTTTTTATATAGTAGTAGATCAAGATCTACCTATATTTTGCTCCTTTATTTTTATGGATAATGGCATTCTAAGGTAATATGAAAATTATATTTTTTATTTTTTGGTAATTTAACATCTGGCTTTTAAATTTTGTAATTAATGTACATAACTTTAAAATATAGGCAATTTAGCATCTTTGATATGTAATATTTGATGGATATTCATAATGATGATAGGATAATGACAGATACTTGGTAAAAAAATTGTTAAAATCTAAAGATGTGGTACTAAGCTGTTAAATATTGTTAAAAAATTTTCAAAAATTGAATATATAGTTACTTGACTTGTCATTATCTTATCATTTAAATATTAGTCAAATATTAGGTAAGAGAAATACCGAATTATACATAATTTGAAAGTATAAATACTAATTTATCAACATCTAAAGATAAGACACTAAATTACCAAAAATTGAAAGTACAAATGCTTGACATGCCATTATTCCTTATTTTTAGAAAAAATATTAATTTGATAATTATGTTTTACATAAAAATTTAATTTGATATTTAAATTAAGTAATCGATTTAATATTTGATCAAACTTTTCATGATTATTTTTATTATATTATAAATGCCGTTATTTTGTTTTCTGATAAGGAAAATCCAATATAAATTATCTCTTCTACATTATCAAAAGGAACATATAGTATTAGAGAGATGATGAAAATCACTAAAAAAATTTTGATTTAGTATAGAATTGATTAATTCAAAATTTCGATATCAAATTTAATTGTCATACAAAATCCATTACCAAAGTTGAGAATCACCTTACTACTACTACTACTACTACTACTATTATTAAAAAAAACTGCAACACATAATTGGGCTTTGATTGCGAATACATAATCCTGTGTTTTATGGTTTAACAAATACATAACTTACACTTTATTATTAAGCATGGATGTTAATAAGAGAATACGTGTCAATTTCAGATGGTTTGTAATTAAATAATGTAATAAAATAAAATTATCAAATAAATTTACTGAAAGATTAATTAAAACTTGAAAAACAAAACAAAATAAAATGAAGAAATTTTTTTTAAACTATTGTGGCTGTTTCCTAGCCACCTTTAGTCTTCAAGGTGGTCGAAGAATACCAAATATTGCAACGGGTCACAATTTCGAGTAGGATGAATGGATAAGATAGGCAGGGTACAAAACCCTATTTTTACCTACTTTATAGGTACCTATGACCAAGTTTTAGAGTCATAACTTATCATATAAGATATATGATTATCATGAAATAGGTACTCTTCAAAATCTATAATTTTTTCCACAACATCTTTATAATATTGAAATTAGATAAATGTGCAATTTAATACTTGAATTTTACAGTAAAATTTGGATTAGTACATGAACTTTAAAGTGATTAGTTTAATACCTAATCAAACTTTTTATAACTATTTTTACTACCTCATTAAAACCAATTACTCTATTTGCAAACAGTTAAGATGGAGTATATCATTCAATTTTTATTAGTACCTATAACACCCTAACACAAATAGAAAATAAAGCAAACAGTATTGGTGAGATAATGAAAATAGCACATGAAAACAACCATGAAAAATTTTACTATTAAAATTTTAAAATGAATTTTTATCGATATGAACCCATTAATATTCATATGTCACCCAATTCATTTAAAATGATCCTCATATTGCACCCTTTATGAGTTTGAAAATAAGTTAAGAAAGAGGCTGAAAAACATAGAAACATACAAATGAGGTTATCTGGTAGAGATTGGATATACTGAATCTGGGCTTGGATTGCTAAGGTGGAAAGCTTGTAAAACATAAACTCGGATATTGGTATGTTGGGCATGGGCCCAACACAGCCATTCCGATACTTGAATTAGCAATCATTGTGATAAGCAAGTGGACCATACGGATAAAGAATATGCATAAGATATTACCATTCTTATGGAGGGAAGAGACTATTTATAGTTAGTTACCCCTAGCAGTGTGCTATGGGATCTAAGAGTGGGTGGTTAACAACAGTTGTGGTGGAAGTGAAGCAAACCTACTAAGCTACTTTCATGCATGCCAAACCCAATCGAAGAGCATGTGCTAAGAGGCATTGAACAGGGTGCCAACTGAGTATCAACAGTGATGGTCAGATATAAAGCTAAGGTAACGGGTGCCCAAGTGGGGCTTTTGCAATACTGCTATCGTAGGTAGGGCATTAGCCAAAGTGATTGGCCCATTTCACTCGTGGGCTAGACTCAGTTCAGATGGCTCCAATTCTAGATTAGACCATTAACAAAACTAAGAGTAGTGGAAAAATGAAGTAGAAAATGATTTAACAATCTTATAAACTATATGTTTATTTCTTGTTGGTAAAACTTAGCAAGTATAAATATAATATTATTTTACATTTATTATCATAAGTTAACAATTTATACTTAATGGTTATGATTATTTTAAAACTTACATGTTATACCATATCTTGCCTTATTAGAATAGGCTCTAGAAATTTGTAACCAAAATCTACCATGAGATAGTAATCACCTTCTTTGAACCTATTTAGTCTAAGGAGTATTATAACTTATAAGATATAACGAGAATACTAGCTCACCTTTAGTCTAAGGTTGCACAACTCACTTAAAATAGTAGGAAGCCACCCACCATTGTCAAAATTAAAATACACACATACATATATGCATTTAAAACTTATTAGGTCACACAAATGTATTTTTCTTTTTTGTTTTAGTTTTTTTAAATGTTGCACCCTTAGAGTAACGAGTCGAGTTAAACTTATGTGGGTTGCATAATCCACCATTCCTTATACTTATTTTCTACCCACTCTTTAAGCTTAAAATGGCTAGAAAACTACCTTAACTATATATTTAGTTGGGGTGAACAGCTATTCCATTCCTTTCTTGTTAGTGAATGGTTATTCCATTCCTTTATTGTTCTACGCAAAGTTGTTGTTAGAATGTTTAGTTGCATTATGAAACACTTAATAACAATTACTCATGAATTGCTATTACATAAAATAATAAATAATAATTTAGTTCTCCATTTTATAAATTATTACTCAATGGTTTATTTTATCTTCTCCACATATTTACATTTATTACACTCCCATTGGATATAAATTCAATTGTCCCTTTATTACATAGTGTAAAGTAAATGGGCCATAGCATGTTAAACAAATAATATTTTTTATTTTATTTTCGAGGATTTCATCAATAATTACACAATTATAAATGAGTCGTACATATTAATCACTCAAACTCAACCAATATTTACTAAAATTTTATTCATCTAGGTAAAGCTTGAGCATGACCTACATAAGTTTCTTAAGGAGTTGATCTTGAACTTAATAACATTTCACTCAATAATTGACAAGCTATAATTGATCTTAAACATAAATTAGGTCAACTCTCTTTTTAGAGATCAAGAATAATTTAGTTGAAAATAAAACACATGCTTACTTCATAATATAATATAGAAAGGTTTAATCTTGTTCAAGGTTAAGCTATTAAAGTACCTTGTAAATACATCGACTCAAGATCAATTCAAAAGTCTATTTATTTCATCATATTTTAATCATTTTGCATTGTATTTTTTATCATTTTCAAACAAATGTTTATCAAGAAACAGAGATTAATAGAAAACTAATAATTTTACTCATAAACAAACCAAACAAATATAATATAGATGTAATATAAATATGATATACATAAGTTTAAAATACAAGTTCAATACATATACGATTTTTTAAATGAGCTTCCACTCAAGCACAAGACCATAGTCTAGATTAGACTTGTTTAAATCCGCAAATACTTTTGTAGGTATAAACCTTCTGGAATCTTAAGAATTAATCGTATCATTGGACTTCACATGAGGAATCATGATGGAAATTTTTAAAGTATTTTCCAGCAAAACAGTCACTCTAAAAGGCAGAAAAAACAGGACAATTGACAAGGCTTGAAAAAACTTCCATTACCACTGGACCACCAGCCAAATTGCAAGATCGGCTTGCCCTAGAAATTGTTAAATCCATGAAAAATATGAACCTGCACTTCTACTTTTCAGATAGTCAATTATTTACGTAGCTAAGAGGTAGGAGGTCATGAGACATAACATCTATTTAAATGGATGGTGAACAATCGTGTGACAAACTCCTACCGAACCGAACATGATTAAAGTTAAATACTTTAGATGTCCACCAACCATCATCTTTGTTTCCACCATAGATTGAAAGACCACTTTCAACCACAAGAAAGCAGCCTAATTCAGCGCACCAAAACAATAGCTTTCTATCAGTAGGTAAAACTAAAACAAGAGTTGCAACGAAATCATGGTTAAACAACAAAAAGATATTGAGTTAAACAAAGACCTCCCAAAAATTCCATCCTGTTGTTTTCTAGTTATCGAAAGTAAATCTTCACAAAGCTTTTTCTGACCAACCCCACCATAGTGATTTTGCTATCTCCAATCTCCAAATACACCTCAGAGATATAATAGAAGTAAAAGACAATCGCACTCTTGAATCACATATTTGCATTTCTATAGTAATTTAGTTTGGTTCCTACATGGTTGCCTAAATAAATGATTCCAAAACTGGTGCTTCCTTCTTTCTACCTTTTTATTTCCCAATAACAACAGGAAAAAGGAAACACAAACACCTTTCCAGCTATTGCAATAAAGAGACTATAACATACATGTGCAATCATGCATATAGACTGAACACAGGGTCATTGGCCCCTCTTCCCAAAAAAATGTTCTATTTGCAAGCATCCCTGAGAATGAGATATATTAGTCTTAGATTCATTTTTGCTCCTCTTAGCAGAAATCTCCTTAACATCCTGCACAAAGGACAACGGATATTATGCAAGAAATTACACAACAGGAAACAGTCAAGTAAAGCATGAAAAAACAAATGAGACAAAATAAAACTTTTCTAGATCAATTGTCCAATCTAACGATTAATTACAATGCTTGTAACACTGCCAATTCTCACATCAAGAGAAAAATAGCATCTCTTACCGCATGCTCTACCACAATGAAAGAGATATTGAAGGGGATTCAGTGAATACCATTGAGGACTGGAAAGGTCTCAATGCTTTAACTCTACCACCTCTGCCATCAGATCCAACAGCAATCAAATTACCACTGCTGATATTTGAGCCCTGAAGATTCTTTGCAGTCATTTCTTGATTCCGCTTGCACCACTTACCCAAATACCTGCTTGTTCCATCTGGACCAAGCAATCCACTTGAAAAACACATATCTCCTACAAAAGACAATAACAACCAGCAAGACAAGTCAGAGTTTTAGCTGAAGAAAACAAAGTCAAATATATTATATTGACTCAGATGATTTCGGGAAAAGCTAACTTAAGAGGTTCAAAAATAATAATTGAAAAAAATAAAAGTAAAAGCTACCTGGCCTAGAAAGTGGAATTGATGGAGTTTCTTTTATAATATTAATCCTTGGGGTATCATCATCTTCTACGGTAATAAAATTCCCTTGACTATTATTCCCCTCCAGCCTTGAACATGAAAGTTCCTTTGGGTTGGTCAATCTACTGGGAGCCATAACTTCAGTTTTAGCATTAGCAATTACATCTGACAGTGAGACATTATCCTTATGAATGGAAGAATTCTTGCTGGTTTTGGAAGTCAAAACCCTATCACTAGCTTTAGGAAGTTCATCAACATCATCATCAACAATTACATAAACCTCCGCTCTCTTATTGGGAACACAAGAATTGGCTGTGTGAATGGGATTATTAATAACCCCAGCTTTCATAGAAGGCACATCATAATTTATTGAAGAATTATTTGAATTATTTAGCATGCAACAGGTTGAATCTGCAAGAGTTCTTGCCATGGAGGATTGCCTATTTTGGTCTTCCGATGGAGCCTCTCTGAGAATTGAAGTAGTGTTATCATCAACCTTGTTATGAATAGCTCCCTCAATGCTCTGTACTTTTGAACGTTTAAGAGCTCTCAAAGTTTCATTCTCTTTTGCTTCAATAGCTGCTTCAAGCTCTTGGACCCTGGCCTGGTAATCCCAAGAAAACAGGTCACATATTCGAAATATGGAATCAGACAAACAGAATCACCATGTTAAAGAGGATACATCACCTTCAATTTACTGATTTTCCCTTTAGCCTTTTCAAGTTTTCTACTACAACGAGCCTCCCCTCTTCCAAGAAGATTACATTTTGCCATCAGTTCTTTATAGCTTCTGCTTAATGCAAATATAAAGTTTTAACGTAACAAAACCAACAAATTGGAAAACTAAAAAGAGAGAAAATATACATGTGAGAGAGAAAACTAAAACATCTAACATGTTTGTCACATGCAAGACTCCAAACATTTTATGAGTAACTCACTTATTTCGAATGACTAAGGACTTTTTTAGTACATCTATGGTTTCTCCAGTGTTCGCCCCATTACCCAGAGAAGCAAGCTTTAGAACTTCATCTTCCTCCAATTCCAAATCAGATGCCCTGTCATGACAGATTCAATAAGTTTTGCAACGCAAAATAAGAAAAAAAATTAATGAAAAGATAGATATCACTTTATGGGTATGCCTACAATTTAAGTGCTGCAAGCTCTTTGGCTAATGCCATGTTTCTTTCCTGCAACCTTGAGCACTCAGCTGTAGATTTTTCAAGTTCCTGGAATTTTTTTAGCCAAAATAGAATGAGGAACCCTGGGGCTGAAATATTAAAAATAAGATATATTGAACTTTTCCCTGGATATTTAGAACCTGGGTTTTCAGATGAAGCAACCGCTGAATGGTATCTCTCTGTTGGAAAGCTTCATCCTTGGTTGCTGCCTCTTTTGCTGCCAACTCCTTGTAATGATGCAACTGTTAAAGAATTGCACCGTGAGAACTGCATGAATACTATTTCATATAGTTGCTTGACCTCATCAAGAAACTCAGTTCCTAAAACATATTTGCAATACTTCATGCTCTTTTTAATTAATTATAAAAGATAATTTCTCCAGTACAAGATCAGTTTATTTGTATATTTCACCTGTATCTATGCAACTTACCATTTGATCCATAGTATCCAATCAACTTACTTCCAATGCAAAGAAAACAAATTGCATTGAGGAAGCTCTTTCAGTTCCAGCAGGTTTGAATAATAAGGCATTTAGGGGCTACATGTAAGGGGCTCATGTAAATAGGCACCAAATAGAAAAAAAAATAAAAGAGAGAGAGAGAGAGAGATAGAAGCCACTGGACTTGCAGATTTCAAGATCTAAGTCATTTTAAAAGGATAGCTGCTATTAATCAGAATGCCAAGTCCTATAGGGGCATATAATGCAAATTCTATCCACATTATCGCTAAACGTGTGCTCTTTCAGATTAGAATCAAAACTTTGTTGCCATTACCATGATGCAAGATAATCGAGTATCTCTTGCTCGTCTTAAGAATGACAAATCATTTCCTGTACAAAGGCTCTAGCATCAGCACCACACAACATTTATGTTTGTGTTTATAACTTGAAGTGTGACCTGATCTTCATGCTCAGCTGTAATTACCTAGAACTAGAAGTGCTGACCCAGAAACAGAGTGCACAAGTTGCAGATAAATGGAGCTAATCAATGTAATCAAGCAGCCAGAGATTGCAGTAAAATTAAGTGACTCCAGTCTATGCAAACTAATAAAATGAATAAGAGCCATAGATGTACCTCTTGACTGAGCTCTTTAAGATCCTTAGTCTGATCTTCTATCGTAGAATTAAGTCCCACCACCTTAGCTTCCAATCTCTTCACTTCTCTGCACAATACCTGGGGATCTTCACTCACATCACTCACTTGCTGAGTTAGAGTACCTTCATATGCATTGCCTATGGACTGAAAATAGAGTCGGCAAGCATTCTTTGCAGTGCAATTCTGTTTGCAAATTGGGCAAGTATGCTTCTTTTTGCTCGGACAGTATTCAAACCACTGCTGCAAGCTGCCAAATAACCAACATGAATTTTAATACTATATCACAATATCTATTTCTACATTCCTTAAAACCCTATATGGTTCACATCATACATCGAAAATTAAATAACCAAGACAACAGCAAGCACATTTAAGCCTTACGCCCAATAGATAGATTCAGCCAGCACATCGCGTACAAGCACTCATATATGCACAAGGATTATGCATTTCCCACAAACGAAAATTATACTGAGGGATCAACATTTGGGAGTAAATTCTAATAAGAGATGAATGTTTTAGATGGTTACAGCGTACAAGAGGAGATCAACATTATATGAAATGATGCAAATAGGAAATCAAAGTTTTAAGTGACTTTTAGTATTATAAATGGACAATGGCATGCCTTCACCCAAATGTGTGGAAATACTTAGGTCAAGTCACTCATTTTTTATGTACGGCGACTTGTGTACAAGTCGCTATGTTTCAGGTAGTGTATTTTATTCCAGGTGTAGTATATTTTTGTCTCATGTGCAAAATGTTATAGGTCAATATATCTTGTTCCAGATCGGTGTGTTTGTTCCAGGTGCAAAATGTATTAGGTGTGTGCTAGGTCGGTATATTTTGTTCCAGGTGCGACTTGACCTAAGTGCTTTCCCCAAATGTGTCGTGCATCAGCATATTTTAGCACAAAAAGATCTCATCCATGCCACTTTGTATAATACTAATACGTTTTAAACCACTTTGATCCAGTGTAGTTTTCCCTTTTCCACAATGCGTATATAAAAAAATAATGCCGTTCTTCTAGCTTACACACAAAGATCAAATTTTTCATCTACTTCATTAAATGTATAAGCCAAACAAGCTACACCACTAGGGTTTTGATCATACACGATGCAGCATTTACGAAAGCACAGTCCTACATCGAGTGGATTAGGTCCACACAAAAGAATTGAGCTCTAGGGTTTTACTATAACACATAACGCATATTGTATGCAATTAGTTGGGGTTTTCAACCAGGAAACGGAGTAATTAAGCATTTTAGGGGCTCGATACAGAATCGATAAATGGAATTTCACAATAGATAGCTACTAGGGATTTAGAGAGAGAGAGAGAGACCAGAGCTCATGGAAGACATGACCGCAGATAGGAATAGCTTGGAGGTCTTCGACAATGGGTTTGAGATCCTCGTAGCAAATGGAACAAATCGTCTTACTGTTGTTTCCATTTTCACTCGCCATTGATGATTGATGGTTTTCTCTCTCTACTCCACAACTACCACCGTGTGCGGTGGTTCCATTAGGGTTTCCAAGTGCCTGTTGGCTGTTGAGCTTAAAACATTCTTTTAAGGATTTTGAAAAGCCAAATTTAGGCGAAGTGCATGGAGCGGGAACTTTTGACTGGCAAAATTTTATTTATTTTTATGTCCAATGTTTCAACAAGATCTAATAGGTGATGTCCGGAAGCAAATGGAAGTTTTTAAACTTCACATTCTTAATCGAATAGATTGGTAAAATTCATATATTGAATATTAGAGTAAAATAGATAGTATTAGATCCTTTATTAAGGATTCGGCACATGTGTATTATCGTTGTGATACCGTATTCCATGTAATAGACATTCAATGAAGAGTCTTACCAAAGATAGATAGTTGCTATCTGTTTTTCCAAATATAGCATTTACTACTTTAAAAAATGATTTCTATACAAAAGTATAGGAATCATTCAATCGATTATCTTATCAGTAATTGCTATATAAGTGATTCAGTGTACAATGACGATTGGTTATAAATCTCAATCATTAAATAGCCAATGAAACTTATCTCATGAAATACATAAGGGAATCAAATACTAAGGTGGAGAATTTTATTAGAATAATGTGGGGAGAAAAATAAGTCTAATACATGTCTTCTGTTACTTAAAAAAATTATCAATATACAAATTAAAAAAGTTGATCACCAAAATACTACTCCAAAATTGAGTCTATAAAGTAGGATATACAATTTTCTACATAAAATAGTGTGAATAAGATAGGTGATTGATGAAGTGGCAAACAGGTACATAAGAAAGTGAGGTAAAGAGTGGCCAATGGTAGTCCCATAATTACAGGTCCTTATCTCAAAGAAAACAAGCTAATTCAGAGAAGTCAAAATCTTTGGTGCTGAACTATGCTGATTTTGGGTCAAATTCCTTCATTTGGGGCCCTAAACAGTCATTTTTAGTATTTTTGACAGGTTTTATTTTTTTTTTTTATAACTTTTTATAGGGGTACTGGTTTTGCACCTTGTTTGTGGCATTAGTTTTTTTCTTTTCATGCACTTCATTTTAAGACCTTTTTTTATTTTTTAATGGTTACAATTCTATTTTTTGTCACTTTTAAGCTAACATATATGTTGTATGCCCTAAGGCAAATGGACAATCATATATCATTTTTTTCAATAAAATTTCAGAACCATCATTGCTTTTTCCTAAATTTCAAATTCATCATATAATTTCAAATTTTGATACCAACAACCTAGGAATTCTCATAATCAATAGGCGTTGAAGATTACAAGCTAGGTATTCGTGCACGAATCAACCTCTTGCGATAAATCCCTAATTTACTGCTGCGTCATTGATGGGATAATATGTTTTCCCACAATTGCTAAATTGAGCTTCATAACTGGGATATATGGATATACACATATCTTGCACTTTGTCCTGGCAATATATGTGTAGTACAATTATTTTCCTTTCATAAAAGCGTACAAATCACATTAAAGAAAAGCAATTCACCTAGTTTTATTTTCAAATGCTATTTATATGCACTTCTTAAAATAATTGTTGGTTAATTTACATATAGAGACAGTTGTGACTATGACTAACACCACCCGAACCATGACCACCCCAAAAGATCCCAAACCACGAAGAAAATGTCCTCCTCAAAGCCATCCAAACAGCAAACATCATCATTGTCATCCTCCACCATGGAGAAAAAGCATAGCCAACATGTTCTCTTGCATTAGTTTCCTCGCGGATGAATCAGTAAAGAAGCAGAGGGTGTCATCTTCCTCAGTCAAAACTTCCGATGCCTCATTTACTCATCATTACCATAGGGGTCTTCTACTAGTAATAAGTATTCCTAATGGGATCTTCTACATGAATCATGCTTATTAAACGTTATACATGTGCATGTGTTATACGCATAACATTTTATATAGTGAGTAAAATGAGATACATGTCTATTATAAACTTATATACTTAGTTAATGTCTTATTTATCGAACGTCATTTTGTTGTGGTAAGTTAGTAGCTATTTTTATTTTAACCTTATTCAATGAATTAATTTCAATTTGTGCCTAAACAATAAATAATTTTAAATAAATGTATTATAATTCCAATAATATACGTTGTTAAAGTGCTTTACTGTTCCCCCATTATGGAAAATATAGCAATGAAAAATCAGAAGTGTTTCAAAGATCACCTTAAAAAGTATCCCCACCATATTCCTTCACCCATTTCCTATCTCATTCCATAAATAAATAAATAACAATATATTAAGGTGAAGTACATTATGAAATAAGTTTAAATATGATATTAACTTATAAGTCTCAAAAGACTTTTTATCGTTTGTATTTATTTGATGATATTTTTTAAATGAATTTGATGTGATTTATTGAAGAAAATGATACTTATTAGATAAAAGTGTTAATTTTATGTGTAAAAGAAAATAAATAGGCTTAATGAAGACATTTTGGTGAATTAAAAGTGGTTTTGGTGAAGAATTGGACAAATTCAATATTTAAACATACATGACTTTTCCTATACAACTTGTGCAGAATGCTAGTATAAGAAGCAATTTATGACAAGAATGCGACTTAAATTTTACATAAGAAACGGCATAAGCTATGTAGAATGCTTATGTAGGTGGAGAAAAACGGCCAAAAGCTCAATAGAGCCCACAATGCTCCCTGCACAAGTTATGATCAGGGTCATTTTAGTAAGAAATCATGGGTTTTCATTCCACACTATCTCGAGTAGAGGCCATGTGATGCGATCTCGCAATTTGATCTTGAATAAATTTCATGAATGATTTCATACCAATGCCAGTATTCTCTCCTCTACTACTTTTTTTTTTTTTTAATCAATCCACAACTCAAATAACACATATCCAAAACCTTAACAATAAAAAATTTTGTTTTTCTTTTTCTTTTGTTTCTCATGATTTTTTTAACAAATCACACAACCAACAATTAAAAATAAAGGATAGGATAACACCTGATTCAAGAAAGCAGAAGCTTTGATAACAAATGATGCGGAACTCGAACCCCATGTATGAAAAACCTAAGACATAAATGATTCACTGATGGATTTGAACCATAAGATCGTCTTTAAACAAGCCAATAAGCAACCCAATCCCAATTGAACTCGCCAATTAAAACCATAGTTATCAAATATCGCAACAACGTAACCTGGCCCTAAACAAACTTGTCGCTTGGAACCATAATTATCACAAGAATGGAGCTTGACTCTAATCACACCTGTTGATTAGAGCCAAAACTATCAAATGATTAGCTCTTATCATAAGAATAAATAAACTCTTACATAGGAGAAATCTCATTCAAGAGAAATGTTCATCAACCGATATCATATTGTTCATTACAAAGGTTCATATAAGCTTCAAACAGCCTTGGAAAACAAGCAGACAAAGAAAATAAAAAGAAATATGAAAAGTCCCTTCGAAACAGGATAGGTTGGCCTAAAGCTGATGACTTATATAGCTAAAGCCAGCGACCTTTATTATTTACACAAGCGGCTCAGGCGACAACTCTAATAAAATCGTTTCTAGTTACGCTGAAGGCTAGTGGAACACCAGCGACCTCAGTATCTAACGTCAGTGGCGTATTCCTAAAAGGCTAGTGGTGTACATGTTACAAATGACTCAAAACTTCCATGATCAACGCTGATTGAAAACTGGCTCAATTTACTCATACGCTGGCAGTGTAAGCCATGAAGGCCGGCGGCATACATGCCTGCGTATAGGGTCTGCAACTATAAATTCGAATTCTCTTCAAGGAAAATGGTCACCTTCCTCTTCGAAGATTTCTCCAACACATAAATCTTCAGTCTTTTGTGTTTAGGCCACTTGATCCACATCACCATGCAGGATGGTTGTGAGGAACTGTTTGTAACTGCTACCTATAAATAGCCATTTTTATTAGTCATTTATGACATGTTCACTCCTATGAACCCTAGAGAGGAAAATAGACACTGTTGAATGGAGAAACTCATAAGCCCATTTAAGATCACAAGACATCAATTCAAAGGGGTTTTCATCATGTTTTCTTTCTATTTTTCTATAATCTATCCCTGTATATGGAAAAATATATCTCTATACCCTAAATCTTAAGAAACCCTAACCCTAGTGTAAAGACTTGGTTTTTTCATTAATGAAAGTTTGTGCATTTTTTGAATTTGTCCATGTGTGTTTATTGTTTCTTTTATTTAATATGTGTGCAGTATTGTATCAATGCATGATTCTTGTTAACTAGGTCGAAATATCAATTGATGAGATAGATGCTACACAAATAAAGGAGCTTGAATATGATTTTAGACATAGCGAACATAAACTTTCTGCATAAAGATTTAATATGTGTAGGGAATCAATAACTTTAATGCAATCTTGTATATATTTAATGATAAAAGACATTTCTATTAATCATATAGGGTTAAAATTTAATTTTCTTGATGAAATCGGGGATTCCTGCAGTTCAAGAATCTAAATAAACCGTTGATTAATATTTTATAAAGATTGAAAAATAAGGTTAGTGGTGAATCAAGATTTGGGGTATGTTTTGCGATTAATACTTCTAGTAACATGACATCTCATATTGTTAAGGTTAGTTAATTAATTAATTAATTTTTAGACATATTAATATCACATGACTTAGACTAGCTATATAGTGGAAATAGGATAAGTAGTAGTAGTTATAGGTCCCGATGAAACGATCCATGTACTAATCTATACTATGATCGATAAATATACTTGCTTATGATTAATCATGGAATGAGTATAGGGTTTTAATTTGATTGATTGTGATCAGTCGACAAATCTTTAACCTTTCACAAAATAAATCATACTCTTTATAAAATTGATGCATATAATGATTTCTTCTTGTGTCACTTTGTCACCACTAAAAACATCGATAATATTTTTAAACCACTCAAAATGACATCTTCTCGTATAATTTCTCCCCTTTTTTTTCAGTTTGTTAATTCTTCTCCCCATTCCAAGCATCTATAAGTTAGGGAAAAAAATTAATATTATTAATTTAAAAAATTATAAAAAATACCACTAGAATGAAAATAATTTCAATTTTAGGATAATTGACCTTAAATCTTAAAGAGACGAAGCTAAAATAGAAAAACTTGTAGCACTAACTGCTTTTTTATTTCAAATCCTTAATGCAACACATCATTTATATGATATTTACTATAATAACTTAATTAATTCCCCACAACTAAAAAACAATAGCATCAAAACATCATTCCCATACCCAATCTTCTATTAGCAACACGATTAAAAAATAATGAAACACAATATAAGAAATGTTTGCATTATTATCCAGGTCATTACATGAAAAGTATATACATAGTACAAACAACCATCATAAAACATAAACATAAGAAATAGTAATATCTACTACTGTTGGCTCCGCTTGCCCCTCCTCTACAAAACAAATGTACGCATGTTAGGCCTAGGTTGATCTGGATGATACTGGGAATACTCCATAGATGGGTCAATTTGAGTGAGTGTGCCATCCTCATCGCCATTAGACGAGTTATGCTGGTAAAATCGGATGGGGCCTAGATCCACTTGAGTGAAGCCCTCCCTCCTATCATCTAGAGGTGGAGCTGGGGGAGCGCAATGTGAGGAAAGGTATGAACTTTTGCACCTAAGCTCTCGAGCATAAGAGTGTCCAGTTGATGCGGATATGAGGATGGTTATCATGCCTTAAGGGGTTCCTTAATCATGATAGCCCACTACACACGAGAAATACTAAACATAAAATTTCATAACTTAAAAGATGTAGAGTCATACATCAACACAAAAGCATTCTACCATTAAAATCTCCAAAATATTGCTACACTATCATAGTCTTTTCTAAAGCTAATTAAACATAAAGCTAAAAGATTTTTAAAAAAAATCTATTATATGGTATTCAAGTATAATTCCTCTAAAAGCTAACCTCACCTAAATTAGAGGGGACCTTGGGTACAAAAACAAGCACACCTATGATAGCAAAAATCTATTGGGGTATAATTTACACTTGCTTAGTGAGTAAATTCTCGTACTGACGTTCTCGTACAAATAATCAAACAAATTATTATTAAACAAGCATATGGAATGCATCATTCATACGCGCAAGCAAACACATATGGTTAACTAGAAATCATATGTTGAATGGATTTACACCCTCCATATCAAGAGTTAGGGCTCATACGACCATCATAAAATTATGTAAATTTTCAGGCTCTTACTTGCCACCACTACCACTCTATCGTTCCACATGATGGAACAGTAGTAAAATGATGTGACTCACTACGTGTCATGCATAAACAATTTATAATTTGACTCTCAATTGAGTTATTAATAATTTTGTTGGGTAATCCTCGAGATATACACAAACAATACAGCACGGTATCAAAAGCAAAGTATTAATCAATAATTCAAGTTCCGATATACTTATCTTTCTTTCGACAAACACTAAGAATACAATCATATCCCATGAAAATCCCCACATGCACATTCTATCTTTATCTTCTTCTATTTTCTAATGCTTCTATGTTACAAGCACATACATGAATACGTAAAATAAGAAGATAAACTCACCTAGCCATTTCTTTGGAAGCTTCAATCGAATTAATCATTGGGAAATGGTGCATCAAATCCTTCATCACCAAAACAAAATAAATACCTGGAATGAGTATTTAATATAGGTTCTACTATATTTTTAACTCTATTTATTTGGCAAAAAATATATATTTCTATCCATGGTGTTTTTCCCAGTTATGGATGTTCCAACTCAAAACGGTCATAACTTGCTCATTTTAACCTGAAATTTCACACATGCGTAGCCATTTTCTACATAATTTGAATGATCTATCCATTATAAGGTTATTTTTAACATTTAGCATTGTTCAAGTCTTGAAAACCCACGTAATAGATAACATCCAAAAGGTTCCAAACTTCGATCCTTTTTAATTTTAAAAAATTCTACTTCATTCGGACTCTCCAAGTAAGTATAAAATATTTTCACTTTTAGAAATCATATAGTAATAATAATAGTTCATAATATATGCATGATCTTAGTGATTTTGCTTTAAAAAGAATTTTTATTAAAACAATCTCCATGGAAAGTAGAGAAGTTGAATTTTATGGAAAACAATGTTTGGACTTGTAATAAAATCTCTTTTTTGAATAATTTGTAAACATGAAACTCAGAGAATATTATGGTTTAATATTTAGTTTGAATCTTAGAACATCTCATACTTATTTCAAAACTTCATTTAACAATTCATTTCACAAAACATGGATTTTACTTGTGTTGTGAAGGAAATGCTTCAAGTTGTATCTCTTAGAAATTCCTTTGAGTCTTGGCAATTTGAAAATTTTAGGTGAATGTCGTGTTCTAAATCTTGATGACAAGATTTCCCATGTATTTAAAGTAAGATTTTAGGAAAACATTTTGCATAACAAAGATTTGTCAACATTTTCATCTTGGAAAAAATTTATCTTAGCATAGTAACAGTATCACTCATGATCATATATGTGCATGAACCTATGAATTTATAATACGAACATATAACCAAAAATTATAAACTAAGACTCCCCGAGGCTTAAAATTAGCAAAAATCATAAAGTTGGTAAAACAAAAACATGGAAGCCTTAGCTTGTTATCAAGACTTCCCGTGGCTTAAAATAATCCAATCATCATTAAAAAAAATAAATGATTGTAATGAAAAAAATAAAGTGGGAGTCTTAGACTTTAAATAAAGCTCCTCGAGACTTGAAAATTTTGAGTCTCTTTCAGATTTGGATATGGACAAACCTAACACTAGAAATTGACTAGTCCTATAAAAGCATGAAATAAATAAGTTGCTTGAAATAAAATAAGTGCATGAAATAAATAAAGTTATAGTAGACAGGCTCTAAATAATACAAGTAGACGATGTACCCATGATGCGTGTGTAAACAAAACAACCCAATATATATAAATTAAGTATATATATATATATATATTGTTCTGACAGGTTGGGAAAGGACAACTTTAATTAGTCATAGAAACTAGGAAAGTAATTACAAATCATAATTACAATCGTATATTCCACAGGTAACTTCTTCGTACTGGGGAAATACCATGCATATTTCATGAAGGTTTATATCGGCATATAAAGATGCATACTCAGCTAAAAGAGGAAAAGGCTATGTCTATTCAATTTCTATTTAATTTCATGATTTCAGGGATATCAAAAATATTTTACACGGAAAAGATTATGTCTATTTAACCTCTATTTAATTCTATTTAAATCCTATTTAATTTCATGATTTCAAGGATATAAAAAATATTTTACGTCCATATGCTAAAAAAGGAAAAGACCATGTCTATTCAATCCTTATTTAATTATATCAAACCCTATTTAATTTTCATGATTTCAGGGATATGAAAAATATTTTATGTCCATATGCTAAAAACATTATATTAAAAACATTTATACTAAAAATATTTACAATAAAGACACCAAAAGGGGTGGTTTTGCTTTAATAGTATACAACATACTTATATACATACATAAACATATAGAAGAGTTAGACTAGTTAATGACATATGAACAACATAAACATAACATGAATATGAAAATGGTAGTAGACACTGTATGTTGTCTTGTATATTTCTATTCCTAGCATGAAGCATCATTATAATTTATTTTGGAAATTTCTAATTACAACATATACATATGCTGCATATTATAATATAGGGCAAGTATTTACTTATGTTGTTGTGTGAAAGAAAAATGAGAGGTAAAAGAGAAGAGGTGGAGGTGGCTATAAACCCCTAGATTTTATGATAGTTTTATAAGTAAGTCTTAGAGCCAGAATCGAAACAAGAACCCTAAAGTCAAATCAAGTCAACCTTAAACTCTAGAAACCTTAGACTCAATCAGACAGTTTCTAAAACCCTAGATAATCAAATAAATTGTGTAAACTTAAATTACGAATCAAATGTGTGGTAAATGCCCCTAAGATGATCAGATTTGGCAAAACTTCAATCGTTTCAGGCCTTTACAAGATCAGTTTCTATATCCGACCATTGACATGCAAAACAAGACAACATATTTCGATAAGCAATATGGACTGGTAATGTATTAAAAGATTCATATAATGTCATATACGATTTTATCAGATCATAAAAAGTCACATATAGCTTTTATATGCGTATTTTTATCTCTACCAATAATTTAATTATCTTGCTTACCATTCATTTTCTTTTTACTCCTATTTACTCTACTCTACTTTTCCTAACAACTACTCTTATACCCATCTCTTATAACTTACATACCTATTCTTACATTTACTTTATAATATAACTTTTTACCAAACTTTACTCTCTCTTTTTTTTTTTACTTTTCTTAATCAAATTTATTAAATCTCTCTCTCTCTCTCTCTCATGGCTGGAAGTACCCCTTTATCTTTTCCCTCTATTTTCTTTTATTTTTTTCATTTATATTTCCTTATTTAATTTCCCTCCATTTTTCTCTATAAATATCATCCCTCCCTCCATTTTTTTTACACTTTTCTTATAACATAATAAAACACTACCAATTTCTCTCCTCAACTTTTCTCTCTAATTTTTTCTCAAAGTTTCTTTCCATATTTCTCCCATACATAAAATGCCATCTCTTATTTTAGGTAAAAAACTAAACACCCTCTTCATCCATTGTTATATGATATGAGTATGTGTATGTCTTAATACCATCCATGAAAAATCCCCATGATGCATAATGCTAAGGAAATGGAAAAATAAAACAACATTTTTTCATGTCACAATATTATGTTCATATTCATGTACACATTACGTTCACCTTATCCTTGTTGCTAATCTAACTTTATATATATGAGTATGCATATGTATGTATAATTGTTAGAGCCTAAATACTCATTAATCTAATTATTTTATCCCATCCTCTCTATTTTCCTATCATATATAGGACTACTCGATTTATAGTATTGGAATGATTTATAAATCAAGTCTGAATGAGTATGAAATAATTCAAGTTCCGGGAAGCCTTGACGTAAATCTAAGATTCATATGATTTTTCTTTATATATCTCTTACTTTATTTATGAGATTTGAATATTTCAAGTTTCGGGAAGTCTTAATAAAATCTAAGACTTTTAATTTTCGTTCTCTACACTTTGATTTTATTTATTAATCACGGTAACTGGAATTATTTTAAGTCTCAAGAAGCCTTGACCATAATCTAAGAATTCCATATTTCTATTATGATATTCTTGTATTTTCATTTATTAATTTGTTTGTTTCTCATTTTTAGCTAGTCTTGCCAAAAAAAAAAAAAAAAAAGGTTTATAATTGTAGTTAAGCTCATGTACACAGATGCTCATAGCGATGTTGATATAGAAGACTTTTCAAATTTTAATGTTGATAATTCTTTATTATGCAATTATCTTATCAATATTATTCTTCAAGGCCTTATGAATCATTTGAGCACAAAAACAATTTAGAAACAAAAATTTATATCCTATTCTTTTAAAAGTTGTTACTCTCATATGATGTTTAGGGGAATTTTATAACTTTAAAATCTTTTATAAAAAACACATTAAAAGCCAATGTTTTGAAAATCAAGCAATAAATAAAAAATGGTAAATAAAAATTCTAAGGTAAAGAATGGCATTTATTTCCAAATTCAACTTTTTTTATTTTAAAAGCATTAAGAAATAAGAGTTTCGACACGTTTTCAAAACTTAACCTTTGTAAATTTGAGAAATTCTAATCTATTTAAGGAACAATTTTATTTGAAGCAACATCATTAGGATCATATTTATACTTTGAACTATCTTTAAGTCTCTAATGAGTTCTAAGTCTATGGATAAAATATTGGCACGTCCTAGGAAGTTTAAATGAGATTAAAAAAATTTGTAAAATTGTTAGAAATTAAAAATGGAATGTCTAGATGCATTATGTATCATACCATTTCAAGATCTAGATCACTGTAAATGCTTGAAATAACCTTAAAAATTGATAGAGCAATTGAAGTAGGCAGAAATCGATTACTCGTATGTGAAATTTCGAGTTAAAATGAGTAAGCTGTAGCCATTTTAATTTGGAACTTTTATAACCAGGAAAAATGATGCAGATGAATAAAAAGAGTTAGAAAGTTTAGTAAAACCTATATGAAATACTCATTCCGGCTATTTTTTTTATATAGGTGATGGGAACCTTGAAGCGCCATTTCCCAATGACTATATTAACTAAACAGATTGTGACATGGCTGAATGGGTTATTCTTTGCTTTTCGTATTCTTGAATGTACTTGTAAAATAGAAGCACTAGAATTATGGAAAGATAAAAACGATATTTGCATGTGGGATTATCGTGGGCTATGAATGCATCTTGTGAATGAAACGTAAGCATATCAAAACTTGAATTGTTGATCAATGTCTTGTTTCAATATTTTGTTGATATGTTAGTATGAATATGGATGGTCATCTCTAAATTGAAAATAACTCCATTGGAAATTGATATATACATGGTTATCAAATTTGAGTTTCTACCTAGAATCGCTAGGGGGTCTATAGAATCGAAATGTAGAATGTGAGATTTAACCACTAATATAAATTTGCTTGCAAAAACCATAGATTTACTTACTATATCAATAAAACTTTTAAATAAATTATGAAAATAAAGAACCTAGTACTAAATTAGTTACATACAATCAAAATTTAGGTTTTATCAATCACAATTCACGTACTCTCGTTATTATACTTAGTGCAATTTTGATAATTAAAATAATTATTTTTATTTAATGAAGATTCACAATCTAGAATTACTAATATGTATTGCAAATCATTAAATTAGCATGTGTGAGTAGCTGGTTTTGTGTAGTAATGAATATTTTTTATATTCACTATATATTTGTATAAAAAATCATTGTATTTATGACACGTAAATTATTAAAAAATGAAAATAAAATATAGCACTATATATATTTGTTTAATTTTCAGTCATATCGTTCAAAATATATCAAAGTATATGACCTAAAAGAAGATAACTCTCTAAATAGTGAAAAAAAGGAATAAAAGATTAAAAAAATTAAAATTAAGTTAGATTAAGATAAACATCAAGAATCAACCCCTAAAACCTTAAATTTAAACATATTAAATTGATTGCATTTTTAAAGCTCAAATAGAAAAAAAAGTGCAAAATTACAACTTTACGATTCTACTATGTAAAATCACGACTCCACACAAGCTTACTCAAAAAACGATTTTGTATGCAAGTTGAATTAAAATCTCATCATCAACTCGTAAACTCATAGAAACATACGAGTTAACTTGCGAGTTTGAAAACCATGAATATTTAAATTGATCATGCATGACACGAATCGAGTCACGTCATTTTCGCTATTATTCTTTCGTGTGGGAACGAATATTAGCAGTGGTGGCAAATATGAGTCGGAAAATCCACGACAATGTGGAATATTGGAGCCTAAAAATCTACATATTATACGATGGTCGTATGGGCCTGTAACAATCTCAACCCTGATATGGAGGGCGTCAATTCATTATGCACATGATTCCAATTAATCATATGTACTTGTTTACTCACTCGTATGATGCATCTCATATGCCTGTATTAAAAACTTGTATGATTTATGGGTATGATTTGCAGGAATATTCCACTAAGCTAGATATGCTCATATCTTTATAGATTTTTGTTGCAACACCAATACCTATGGCTTTACCAAGGGGGATCTTTACCTAGGTAATAACTATAGAGGCTAAGGAAGCTTTTGGAAGAAGTTTGCGAATTAGTTTTGGCATAGACCTCCATAAAAATCTTCTTATGTATAATAGTCTAGAACTCTATTTTGTAAAGACCCTTTGAGATGTTTAATTATATGATTTGATGGCGGTATGCCCCTATAAGATGTAAGAATTTAACTTAGAGCTATAAAGCTATGTTTTATCATTCTTGTTGATTTTTTGCTATCTCCTTAAACTACTAGTTATGATAGCAAATCTTCTATTGTTGTATAAGTACGGCTTCCACCTAGTATCGAAACTTTTGCTTGATTAAGGTCGTCACTCCTAAAGTTTAATATCGAGTGTGGTGGAGTGCCATATTTAGGATACCTTTTGGGGCATGACGGTTTAGCTTGGTATTAAAGTAGCAAGAATTTAAAAGTATGACAATAGAATTAGACTTATATCTAATTAAAGTGTCACACTTTAAAGGATATCCTAAACGTGACAGCCCATCACACTTAATATTAAATCATAGGAATGACTACTCTAATCACGCATAAGCTTCGATACCAGGTGTAAGGCGTATTTTCACAATCATAGAAGACTATTCTTTGAAACAAGTAGTTTAAGAAGTTATAGAAATGACATTCAAGAATAGAAATCATAACATAATAACTTAAGCAAAATATGATAGGAGTCTTTCAAATAGAAAAGGGGCATACCCCCACCAAAATAATTACATAAGCTCCAAAGATGTCCTTCAAAATAAAACACACGGGAGATTTCTATGGAAGTCTAGGTCTATCCTATGCCAAGACTTATTCCAAAAGCTCCTAAGTTAAAAGTTGGTACCTGAGTATAATATCCCTGAGGCTTTAACCACAAAAAGGGAAACTACAATAAATATCTAAGGGGGTATATGATAAGGCTAATTTACCATACTTATTTTTGGGTTATGTAAGGTTAATGATGCTTTAAATCTTTGTTTGATTAAAGATATTTGGTACTTAATTAGATAATATATTCATTTCAGGTTAAAAAGAGAAATATCAACAATTGGATCAAACTGCACAAGGATTTGAAGTTGAGAATATCATCCAATCAAGATTTATGGTCGTATTTAAACCAGTGATCTTCTTGGATGTCATTAAATGGACCATCACGAGCGTAATCCACGGTAGGAGAAAGGAAAATCACACACAGAGAAGGTCGCGGCCTCCAGTATGGTTGTACCATAAAGCGTGATCTTCTCGAACTTATCAATAGGGAGTACCACAACCATAAAATTGATGAAGATGTTGAGCTCATGGCGAAGATCACAGCCTCCAATACGACCATTACTAATAAGGAAAAGGACAGCAACAGAGTTACAAGTGTAACAACATTTGAGAAATCAATCCGAGGAGATAACGGTATCTAATATAACCATGATATGCCTTGGAATATCAATTCCGAGAGTATCACGGCCCATGATATGGCCGTGATGGTAATTACAAATCATATATTTTCACACCATCTTGGAATTTAAGCATCCATTTGAAGAGGAATGAAGTCCAGCTGATGCATATCTTCATCCATTAGATGCACGCAAAGAACTAGACATTGAATACTATTGTGAAACATTGTAAGAGAGAGGGAGAACCCATTAGAGCATTCATCATAATATTCCATTGCTCCCTTTTCTTGTCACCTTTTTCATCTATCATTGTACTCGTGTAGGAGATCATTTTGTATCAAGATATTGAAGTAATCATCATTTAAGGGTTGTTTTCATATTCTTTTCTTGTGATAATTTTCCTCTTTCATCATATTATGTCGTGTTGTTTACATCATGCATGAGTAGTTGTGAGGACATATAAAACCCCGTATTAGCATGCATATACATGGAATGAATGCTATTCTTGTAGAATTCACTAATCTTTGCAGTGTTTTATAGTATGCTAATTCTAGGTAGTGCACGACTTAAGATTAGATTAGATTTCCTTGGGATGTAATTGAGAAATCTACCCTCAAGATAGATCTTGACTATAGAAAAAGGTTGTTCATAACACCTAGAGATAGGATTATGAAATTTTCTGCATGTAATGTGAAATTATCTTGTCATCATGATCGTAATGCGATCTTAGTCGAATGTTAATTAGGAATAAATTCCAGTAGATAAGGATAACATTAGGCTTTAATAAACTCGGGAGATATATTGAACTAATCAATGGAATCCCACAGTTAAGAAGGACATAACAAATAATGAATATGTTTTACATATTAATTCATTGGTGAAACAAGTTTGTTATGTTGTTAATCGTCAAGTTAATTTGATTTCATTAATTACTTGATAATTAGAATAGTTTAATTGTTTAAGTTAGATTAAATGTATTTAATCCATTATTCGATTGCTACATAATAGGAATTTTAATTTTGCACTAGTGTTTGCAAACATTTCCTGAGGAGACGACCCTATACTTTATTCTATGCTACTGAATGATAGGTACACTTGCCTGTTAAGCCGAGTAAAGAAGAGAATATAGGTTTACAAATTATAAAACTCGATCATCAGTGTGAGCTTTTCATACTTAGTGAGAAATATTTATATAACAAAGTACTTGTACAACAACATCAAACAAGTTATTTATTTAGGTATATGAAATGCAACAACTACATGGATAAACAATACATATGACTAACCAAAGATCATATATTCAATGGATTTACACCCTCTAATCGAGGTTAGGCATTCCGAGCCCATATGACCATAGTTCACAAATAGATTTTTGTAGTTCTTTCATGCTACTACTCACCTTTAAATTGTAGATCTTACAAGCTCCTATGCGCCAAATGCAGATTTACAGGCCCCCGTGCACCTCACTACTATGCTTTTTTCCCACTAAGCGTATAGCAGCGAATGCAATAAGACTCACTTCGTGTTATTCATGGATTCGTTTAATTAAGTACTTATAGCATGATATTAAATATCTTAGAGGTGATCATTGAATTGACAAACACTTCAATATGGTACTAAAACAACAACTTGATTATAGACAATTCTAGCTTCGATATACTTAGTATAATTTCAACCAAAATGAAAAGGCATGTGCACTTTCCATTTTTGTATTTCTTTATTTCTAGTGCCATAATACTATAAGCAAAAACAAGAGTAGGACAATTAAAGACATAAACTCACTTAGCCATAATTCAGGCAATCAACTTGTTGTAATAGTCCTTGGGATGGGGGAATTCTCCTTCCCCATCGTCTAAACAAAAGAAATATCTTAAATTAGTATTTTATGGAAGTTCTACTTAAACTTTATAGTTCCATTCCATTGTTTCGTCAAAAATCAAATTATGAGAAATTCTAATTTAAAATGGCCATAACTTGCTCATTTTAACTCGATATTTTGCATATTAGATGTTGTTTTCTACCAACTTGAAAAGATCTATCTATTTTTAAGATTACTTTTAACATTTAAAGCCCTTTGGGTCCCGAAATAGGCTGGTACAGAGTTGACACGAACATCTTAGCCCTTAAATTGTAATTTTTCAAACTTTATACCATCTAAAAATTCTATAACAAACACGTAGATATTTATGTAATTGAAAATACTTTCATATATATATATATATATATATAAACTCATATTATATACATGATTCTAGTGATGTTGCCCCCAAAAATATTTTTTCATAAAATAATTTACTTTAGAGGTTTAAAAAATGAAGTTTAAAATCTCTTTTTAAGTTGTTGGAAGGAGAATTAAAATTGTTAGTTTATTACAGTGAGTGCCTACTTATTTAAAACTATTATTTATAAATTTTCTTAACTTCATAAAGATAAATTTACTTCTTAAAACTTGGCTCCTTAAGTTATTTGCTAATTTTATTTCCTAAGTAGATTTTTAACTAGTGAGTTGATTTTAGACTTAACTTGGAAAATTTTTTTTGCCCTTAGTGTTCATCACAATGTTAGTATAAGTCATTTAAATAAGTTTTTAAGAAAAATTTGCATAGTAAAGAATTATCAACATTAAAATTTGTAATAATTTTACTTTAACAATTTGGAACTAATGTAGTTAAATCATTGTCCTATGTTTTAGTGAAATTTCTCCTAAGTTTTGAAAATCACATTTCTTGAGAATTTAGTCCTATTTTTATATGAAGGAAAATAACTCATATTGTTGTTTTGGAATTTTTATTAAGATGGCAATATCATCCTATGATCATGCATGAATATGAACTTTATAACTATGAAAATAACTCATGTAGAAAAATGAAAGAAATAGAGAATTAAATTAGCATATATATAAGAACAAAAACATGGAAGTCTTAGCTTGGTATCAAGATTTTCCGAAACTTAGAGATGGACAAGTTTCATAAAAAGAAAAGAAAATTATAAGAAAACTTAAGAAAAAGAAAAAGAAGAAAATTGTAGAAGTCTTAGATTTTTATTTAAGTCTTACCGGAAGTTAGAAATGGACAAGTCCCATGAAGAAAAGGAAGAAAAATATGGGAGTCTTAGATTCATGTCAAGGCTCCCTAAGACTTAGATCATGGACAAGTCCCAAAACGTTTAGACTTGATGATGACAAGTCTAAGACTAGAAGTGACTAGTCTTATTTGTTTAGCATAAATAAATAGATAAGCAAGGAAATAAAAGCATAATAAGAAGTTAGATTAGTGAGCTTTAGGCTCTAAGATTATATATATACACACTTATATTTAATAATGTATAGAAGCTATGTTAGAAGTATAATCATAACAAGAACATAACAAAATTTATAGATGAACATGGTGTTGAACAAGACATGAAAAAGTTGTTGTTTTCATGATTTCTTCCCTAGCATAGTGCTCGTGAGATTTTAGAAATCAAAACATATAAAGTGCTCATGTCATGTTAACGTGAAGATAAGAAAGGGTTTAGACATTTACCTAAGGTAGATGATGGTGGATAATAGATGGAAAAAAGAAAATTTTGTGAAAATTGTTTGGGAATGGGACGAGGGCTCATGTCAATAGAGGGAGAGGAGAGAGAAGTTATGGAGATACTTTTGTAAAGTTTTGTTATGTTTTGGAAAGTATATGTAAAGAATGAAGGAAATATTAGGTATTTATAAAGTTTTAGAGTGAAAATTAATGTGAATAAAATTAATTGAAATTGAAAAATAAATATATAAAGAGATAGGAGTGAGGCACCAGTTTTGGGAGAAGAGAGGGGAGAGAATTGATTATATTTGTATTTTTGTAATGAAAAGTAAGTAATGTGTGAAATGAATTATATATAAAGTAGTATTGGAAATGAAAAATGTAAGAAATAGGTGTGTAAGATTGTAAGAGCAGGTAGTAAGAAAATGTAGAGATGGTAAAATAATAATGAATAATAGTAACAGTAACTTGAATAGCAAACAAGATAAATTAATACCGGTATAAAAAAAAAGTATAAACCGGCTATATTTTATATTTTTAGAAGTCGAAAATTTCTATAATTGATATTTTCTGAATTCTCATCTTATTACGAGTCTAAATAAGTTATCTAAATATTTTCACTATTTTACGTGCTGTGACTATGTTTTGGAAAACTGATCTCGTTAGGATCCAAAACAAACAAATTTTTGACGAATCTAATCTTTATAGGTTATATCACATTATTTCATACTATAATCTAAGGTTATCTCATTTCTATTGTTTTAGAGTTTCTAGCGTGGAAGTGCCAGATCCAGATTTACTAAGGCTAGTTGATGACCTAGTTGACTATTTAGGGTTCCAATTGACTTTTGATTATAGGGTTTATGCATAAAACCTATCATAAAATCTAGGGTTTACGAAAAGAAAATAGACAGACTTAAGTGCAGTTAGATGAATAGGTTGAAGGGTTGAACTTAAGGATCTAACTTTCTTTTTTGCGTATATAGCTATCCTTATGAGACATTAAGGGGAAGGCTAAGGAATTTCGACAAGCCATGACGAGACTTTTATGGAATATCGACTAAGGCTAAGGGTGTTATGTGCAAAGATTTTGCTTTAATGGGATGACTTCGATCACTTAAGGATGTGTTCAATCTATGGAAGAAAGGATTAAGGAAGTCTATGTGGGAAGATATAATTGATGCGATAAGGTATGATCTACAAAGAAGAGAATACTGGTGTGACTTAGAAGTAATATATAGGGTAGAACAGATTGTGACCTTCTTTTATGGAGAACAAATGCTTCAAAAGATGACCTTTGTGTTAAGGAACGAAGGAGCCTCGACCTTTCCCAACTTCTAAACACGGAGATCCACTGGGCCCTTTCGTGTATGCTCATGATGAACTAGGTCGACATTGCCAATGGTTGAAATCCTATGCTGAAAGTTATTTCTATTAGCATGATGTTTATCAGAACCTTCTTATTGATCCAGAATCCCTTCTACTACTACCTTCTTTGATTGGAATTCAAATTGAAATTGAGCCAATCATGGAGTATGGGTATGAGGAAAAAGAGCAGGAAAACCTTGAGGATGATCTCTAGGATAAGCAGGATGAGAATCCTGAGGAAAATTTTAGTGTTCCACCTTAGCAAGCAAATTACACTCCTAATACAAAATCCATAGGACGAAGCCGGTCACACATGCCTACAGTAGACATAGCCACGAGATGGGGACCAAGTGAAGCAATGATGATAACAAAATCTGAACTCGAAGAGGAAGTACCACAACAAGATGAGGAAATGGTAGTCGACCTAGAACCCCAATAGCGGGATAAGGGAAAGAGTTTATTTGTGAGAAAATACCTAAAGTAGTTCATGAGTAAGAAGCACAAAAGATCATCGAACCGCAAGCATCAAGATCCCGCTCCCTCCCTATGACTATATTAAGCAAAACAAGATCGAAGAACAATTGTGTATACCAAATTCATTAAGATGATGTTTGTTGATGATATCTCATAAGTTTTGTGTTAGTCAAATGTATGTTGAGCATATCCCTCTAGTCCAAATTGTCCCTCTCTTGATGTAACCTAAAATTACAAAAAAGTTAGGATGAGCATATCCCACGTGTCCAAGTGTGTGCTTTTTTTTTTTTTTTTAGGAACATCTTTTGTTTCATGTATGCTTTATCATTTCAAGTGTGTCGCGTAGTTTTAAGTATGCTACATGTTTTTAAAGGTTTCAACCCGCCTATGTTTCCTCTTATTAATGAAATTTCCTTATGTTAGTTTGAATTTTCATTTCTATGATTATGTCTCTACAAGTTTTTATTTCTTTCTTGAATACATTACCAAGTTTTGCAACTTTTGACAAACTTCTATGATTTTTGAAAAGTTTCGCTTAAAGTAATACCTTAAGAAAAGCTTAAAACTTACTCAAGTTAAACATTAAGCAACCGTCTAAGAGGACATAAAAATCACAAGCAACACGATTCTAATAATTCTACTAGCTAAACAAGAAAACTCACAAGTAATGCCACCACAAAATCAATAAGGAAACATTCCTGCACCAGTTCAAAATCAACCAAATGACGTCTTTACTGCCATTAGTTAGCCAACCCAATTGTTGAATTCTTTTGTTCAACAATAGGACCAAAAAGCACCAGTGCCAATTTCACCCCCAACTGCAAACGTATAGGAAGCCACGGCTAAAGCACTACATTACCAGAAGCACAATCACATATCGCGCTACTACCATTGCTACTACTACTAAGACTTTATCAAAGTACCTTGCCAGATTTCATCAAAAGCAACCGCTATTTTGCTGGAGCTTTCGGCAAACCCGATGAGGCTGAAGATTGCTAGCGCATGTTGAAAGATCTTTCTTAGCTTTTGAAGTGTCCCACCATCTAAGACTCAATTATGGCACTTACATTCTCTATTTTAACGCTCGAGTTTTGTGGAAATCTAAGAGTCGAGAATTTCCAGCTCTAATCATAGGGGACATCTTTCGTAGTGAATTTTTTGAAAACTACTTTCCAAGAAGTGTTTGAGTATAATACCACATTGATTTCCTCCACATCTCACAACGACGTAGAATGGTGGAACAATATCATATAGAGTTTAGTCAATTCCTCCAATATACCCCTGAATATTGTAAGTACGGTGAGGAATCGAAGATAGGTCTTCTTGAATGGATTAGATGAGGAGCTGAAAGTGTGATTGCAAGAGTTTGACATCTAAACTTTTCATGAATTAGTTGAAAGGACTTGGTTTGTGGAAGGAGCCAAGAAATGAAAGACAAGGGCATTGGAAAAAGAAAGTTTTTGTTTTTTGAAAGAAAGCCCATGACAAATCAAGCTTGAGTTATCAAATGAAGAAGTTCAAAACTTTCGGTAGTTTTAAAGGGAAGGTAAGTGAGAGGAAGGAGACACCCAAGGCAGAGGTAATCTACTGGAAATGCAGGAGAAACATTACCTAAAGAGATGCCCCCAACTACAAAACAAGTTTTATTTTTGTGAAAATCTTGACCACAAAATTTCTGATTGCCCAAAGAAAGGCACCACCATCACTTGCTTTGTCTGTAAACAGACCGAACATTTTGCTAATTAACGTCCTCAAAGAAAGAATGCCTTAGCTGGACCATTTGGCTCATGTGGAGTATCCACCTCAGTGAAGAATGGAAATGGCAACGACAATAGGAACCATCCCGGAGCCTTAGAATACGGGATCTAGATCCATAATTTAGAAGGCTAATAGATCTATGAAGATGCTGATGATGGAGATCCCGAGCTCGTCACTTTAGAGAAGGATGACGACCGGGACTATGGCTAGTCGTAGGTTTTTCTTGAAACCCTAAGCCATGTTTTCTTATTTATCTTTTCCTTAAAAAGAATATAGAAACTGTTTAATGTTAGAAATTAAAATCCCATGTAGTTTGAGCCTTCTGATATAAGTAATATATATATAGTGAGGGATGTATGTACCGGTTAGTGATTAACATCTGTTGAATGCGAGTAGAATACGGGTAGCTAGTAAGATTGTGTATGCCTTGTTTGATATCGGAGCCACACATTCTTTTGCCACCACTAGCCTAGCTAGGAGAACCGGGATATGCATAGTCATCTTTGATGCTAGGTTCCAGGTGAAAAAACCTATGAGTAGTATAGTGTCAATTAGAGATATGTTGAAGGATTACCCCTTGGAGATATAAAGATACCATACTAAGAGCAATCTGATAGTGTTAGAAATGAGCAAAATGAAGTGATCTTAGTTATGAGCCGATTGACCCACGCTAAAGCTGTTGTAGATTGTCGAAAGAAAACTGTGAGTTTTAAGGATCATAACAGGTGTTGATTCTCTATATATCTAAAGTTATGATGATAACAAAATGCCCAAAGAACTAACTACTTTATTAGTGTGCGGAATTATATTCAGAACTTTATGCAGAATATTGGTAAATTTGTTGAACAAATATATAAGGTTGAATGATATTAATTCTTGGATATGAACAAGTTTTTAGATAAGTTAAACAAGAGTTGTTATACGATATGATGATTTTGGATGCTGTTTAGAAAGGAAAAAGGTACACAAAATGTTTTCCAGAAGGATAATTAAAGTATAAAACATTCCCAGCAACACAGAACCTTTCACAGAACCTTTGGGAGAAACTCAAAACAACCATTCTGAATTGAAGTTAGTTTCTAGAAGCACAAAAGTTTTTGCAGAACCTTTTCAAGAACCTTTAACAGTAATTCTGAGTTAAAGATAGTTACTGTTCATCTTCTCAAACAAGATCTACATTTTTTTTATGAAGAAGATCGATGATTTTGAAGACCTAGCTCCAAGATAATAAGTATATTCGGATAGTATACTTATTCATTCCACTAAAGTTGGATTATCCTAGGGGATTAAAGAAATTGTCGGATTGGTTATATTCATCAAAGAAGTTTTCTCGAGATAAAGACAGAAGTTACGATTGATTAATGATGGACTGATTTCAAGACAGAACAGTTATGTTTTCTGATTTTTCTCAAGATAAAAACAAATTCGAATTGGATATTATTAATAAAATTAAAATAAGAACAATGTTATCTTTAAGAAAATGATACACCAAGATCACGTTGAAGACCGTGATATCCGCAACAGTTTTCCAGATTTATTTTCAAGATCAACGTTATCAGAAGCTTTCAAACAGAAAACAAGTAGATTATCTTAAATCACGAAATTCAAGACAGAAGTTATCTTACTTCAGCATATCAAGAATTCAAATTCAAATCTGGAACCGAAGTAAATAAGAAGAACGAGATTTTCTCTTGAAGATATCAACAACGTTTGAAAATTTAATTTAAGGATAAGAGATTACAGACTTCCATCCGAGATTTTTGGGATATCTATCTTATCTCAAGCGTAAAAAATTTTGAATGATAGGAGAACAATATATGCGAACAGAGATAAAGGAAGAAAGACATACAGAACTTTATACTGTTCAAGAAAAACAAAAACCCGACAGCTGCTTGACTCAATCATTGACCGAAAAATCTTAAGAGTTGAAAAAGAAAACTTTCTTTATTCCTTTCACGTGCAGAATTGTAGGAAATTTTATTACAAATTTTACACTTCATTATTTTACAAACGAAGCAACTTGTTGTTGGCTTCAAGTGAGTTAGTTCAATTACTAGTTTAGACTCTGTAGATCGATTGAAGCTAGAGGATAGCTGTGAGAATCGAGCAGAGAGAATTGTACAAGCTTGTAATTGATTTTATTTGATATAGTGGAACAAAACCCGTAGGATAACGGGGTCCCCGGCTCGAAGCTGGAAGAGTGGACTGACGCACAAGGTGGAACCACTATAAATCTCTGCCTAATCTTCTTTTCCCTTCTCTATTTATATTTTCATAGTTTATTTTATTGTTGTTTAATTGTTTATATTATTCTCTTAACTTAAAAACAAAGGGGATTGTTTCAAAAGGCAAAAAATTTTAATTTTCTGAAATAATCAATTCAACCCCTCTTCTTGATTATTTTCGGGACCAACGACAGGAAAGATGTCGTGTTTATGGGAGATTCCACAATCATAAGGAAGCTAGAATTATGTTCGCTTAAGTTAATTAAGGATGAAGGAACTATGTTAGAGGAAGAAGGCACCTCAATACCATAGGATAGAAAGATGAATCACCTTAAGTGAATGAAGTACCTATAGTTAGCAAGTTTCTCGAAGTCTTTCCTGATGAGTTACTTGGCATATCAGCAAGAGATCTACTTTGAGATTGAATTTGTGCCAAACACCAAACCCATATCGAAGACTCTATACTGAATGGCACCTGTTAAGTTAAAGGAGCTAAAGATGAAATTGTAGGAGTTGTAGGATCAGGGCTTTATTAGACTAGGTTTATCACCTTAAGGAGCACCGGTTTTGTTTATAAAGAAGAAAGATGGATCCATGAGATTGTGCTTCGATTACCGGGAGCTTAACAAGGTTACTATCAAGAATAAGTACCGACTCTAGAGAATGGACGATCTTTTTTATTAGCTTTAAGAAGCAAGTGTATTCTCATGCATCAACTTGCAGTTAAGATACCATCAGTTAAGAATCAAACTAGAAGATGTTCCAAAGACCGCCTTTCAGACACGTTATGGGTATCATTTAGTTTTTGGTAATGCCCTTTGGTTTAACCAATACACCAGTCGCCTTCATTTATCTAATGAAACGAGTTTATAAGCCCTTATTGAATAAAATACGTGATAATCTTCATTGGTGCCATCCTAATCTTCTCAAAGATGCAAGAACAACACACTAAGCACTTGTGAATGGTGCTGCAAATGTTAAGGGAACACAAGTTATATGCTAAGTTACCTAAGTACAACTTTTGGCTGGACAAGATATCATTTCTTAGACATGTTGTATCTAGAGAAGGCATATCTATAGACCCCAAGAAGATAAAAGTAGTGATAGATGGAAGCAGCTAAGGACAGTAACCAAAGTAAGAAGTTTCCTTCGATTGGTAAGCTGTTATAAGAAGTTTGTAAAAGATTTCATCAAGATAGCCAAGCCTTTGACACAGTTGACTCAAAACAATGAAAAGTTTATATGGACAAATAAGAGAGAATAGATTTTTCAGGAGCTTAAGTAACGACCTGTCTCCACCCCAATCTTAGTATTACCAAACCTTGAGAAGACTTACACAGCAATGAATCGAAAAATGGTATTGGATGTATGTTAATGTAAGAAAGAAAGGCGATTACTTATGCTTCATGGCCATTAAGGGCACACGAATAGAACTATCCGACGCACGATTTGGAGTTAACTACTGTAGTTTTTGCACTTGAGTTATGGAGACAATACCTCTATGGACAAATGTAGGAGATCTACACGAATCATAAAAGTCTCAAGTACCTGTTCACAAGAGATGGCTACAGCATATAAAGGATTGTGGTCTTGGAATCAACTATTGTCTGGGTAGAGTGAACATTGTCACGGACGCCCTAAATTGCAAGAATCATGGAGAAGTTGTTGCCTTGCCATGAATAAGAAAGAGCTAATAAAAGAACTCAAGAGGTTGGACATCGAATTTGTGGACCACGATGTAGAGATAGAAATATTTACCTTGGTAATGGGACCAACCTTAATAGAAAGGATCGAAAAAGCCCAACGCTACAACAATGCCATACAAAAGATAAAGCAGGAAGTACAAGAAGGGAATTATGTTAACTTCACAATAGACAAAGAAGACGTAGCATAGATGAAAGGAAGACCGTATGTATTGAGCGACACTAAAACGAGGAAAGAAATAATGAGTGAAGCTCACAACTTTGGTTATATAATGCATCCTAGAGGAACCAATATGTATCAAGATGTCAAGAGCCACTATTGGTGGAATGACATGAAAAGAGACGAAGTCGACTATGTGTTGAAATACTCAGTATGTCAACAAGTGAAAGTCGAGCACCAAAGATCTGGAGGACTACTCAAACCGTTACCCATACCCGAGTGGAAATGGGAGCAAATCGCAATGGATTTTATATATGGCTTACTAAGGACATCGGTAGACTATGATGCTATATTGGTCATAGTTGATCAATTAACCAAGTCTACGCACTTCTTTCCGATCAATATGTATATTCATTAGACAAGCTAGTCGAAATCTGTTCGAAGGAAATCGTAAGACTACATAGAGTACGGATGAGCATTGCGTCAGATAGAGACCTACGTTTCGTATTGAAGTTCTGGAATAGTTTATAGAAAAGCCTAGCGACCATGTTAAACTTTAGCACGACACGCTAACCATAAATGGACGGGCAATCTGAAAAGGATAATATAGACTTTGGAAGATATGTTACTCGCTTATGTCTTAGAATTCAAAGAGAATTGGGACGCCCACCTATCTTTAGTGGAGTTTGCCTACAACAACAATTACCACTCCACTATCCAGATGATGCCATATGAAGCTTTGTATGGAAGACGTTGTAGATTACCCTAATTTTGAGACGGCGTAGAAAAGTTGACAAACAGACCTGATCTAGTACAAGATGCTACAAACAAGGTGTAAATCATCCAGCAAAAGAGGAAGGAAGCAAAATATAGATAAAAGAGCTAGGTAGATTAGAAACGACGAGTTCTTGAGTTTGCAATCGAAAACTATATGTATCTTAAAATCAACCATATCAAGAGCATACACTGAGCACACGTTCAAGGAAAGTTGAGTCTATAGTATATAAGACCCTTTGAGGTACTCAAAAGAGTAAGAGATCTGATATATTACTTAGCTTTACCACCAAACCCATCTGGAGTACATAATGTGTTTCACGTTTCAGTTTTGTGAAAGCACGTACTCGACTTTGATCGGATCATGGAGTTGAAATCGATACAACCGAAGGAGAATCTTACCTACAAGCAGCATCTGATTTAGAAACTAGATCGAAAAGTCCAAAAGCTCTTAAATGAAGCATGAAAAGGCAACATGGGAGGCTAAGGATGAAATATGACGTAGATATAATCAGGTACATTAGTTAAGTTTTAAGAACAAAACTTTCTTTAAGGATGGTAGGTTGTAAACCCCTAGATTTTATAGTAGTTTTATAAGTAAGTCTTAGAGTTGGAATCGAAACCAGAACCCTAAAGTCAAATCAAGTCAACTTTAAACTCTAGAAACTTTAGACCCAATTAGACAGTTTCTAAAACCTTAAAATATCTAATAAATTAGAAAAAATAGCATAAACTTAAATTACTAATCAAACGTATGGTAGATGCCCAAAAATGATCAGATTCGGAAAAAAACTTTAATCATTTCAAGCCTTTAAAAGATCAATTTATGTATTCAATCATCGATATGCAAAATAAGGCAACATATTCCGACAAACAATCTAGACTAGTAATATATTAAGATATTCATAAAATATCGTATACAGTTTTATCGGATCATAAAAACGTCATATATAGCTTTTATATGCATATTTTTATCTCTATCGGTAATTTAATTATCTTGTTTATTGTTCATTTACTATTCACTACTATTTACTCTGTTTTTTCTTACAACTACTCTTACACTTACCTCTTACAAGTTATATATATATACATATATATTCTTGAATTCACTTTACCAATACAACTTTTTACCATTCTTTACTTACTTTTTAATTTTCTTAATCAAATTTCTCTCTCTCTCTCTATCTCTCCCCTTCCCTCCAACCCCCCCCCCTCTCTCTCTCATGGCTAGTGGCAACTCTCTATCTTTTCCCTCCATTTTCTTTTCATTTTCGTTTATCTTTCTATCTTTAATTTCTCTCCACTTTTCTTTATAAACACCCCTTCTCCATCCACTTATTTCACACTTTTCTTACAATATAACAAAACTCTATCAAATTCTCTCCTCAACTTTTCTCTCTTAATTTTCTCTCAAACTTTCTTCCCCTCTTTCATCCATACACAAAAATCCATATCTTGTTTTAGGTAAAACATTATACACCCTCTTCATATATTGTTGTATGACATGAGTATGTGTATGTCTTAACACCATCCGTGAAAAATCTCCATTATGCATAATGCTAGGGAAATGGAAAAACAAGACAACATATTTTTCATGTCATAATGTTATGTTCATATTCATGTATACATTGTGCTCATCTTATTCTTGTTGATAATCTAACTTTATATATATGTGTGTGTGTGTGTGTGTGTGTTTGTGTGTGTGTGTGTGTAATTTTAAAGTTTAAATACTCACTAATCTAATTCTTTTATTTCATTCTCTCTATTTTCATATCATATGTAAGATTAGTCAATTTATACCCTTGGACTAATTTATAAATTAAGTCCGAATGAGACTGTAATAATTCAGGTCTCGGGGAGCCTTGACATAAATCTAAGACACCATTGATTTTTATTTATATCTATATTGCTTTTATTTATGAGATTGGAATATTTAAAGTCTCAGGAAGCCTTGATAAAATCTAAGATTTCCAATTTTCGCTCTTGACGCTTTGATTTTTTTTATTAATGATGGTGACTGGAATTATTTAAAGTCCCAAGAAGCCTTGACTATGTTCTAAAACTTCCATATTTCTATTTTGATATTCTTGTATTTTTATTTATTAATTTGTTTGATTCTCATTTTTAGTTGCTCTTGCTAAAATAAAAATTTATAAGTGTAGTTAAGCTCATATGCATATCATAGTGATGTTGATAAAGAAGACTTTTCAAATTTTAACATGGATAACTTTTTGTTATGTAATAATTTTTTAAATCTTATTCTTCGAAGCCTTAGGATTTATCTGAGCACAAGAAAAAATTGGAAACAAAAATTTGTCTCCTATTCTTTTAAAAGTCGTGACCCTTATATGATGTTCAAGGGAATTTTGCAACTTGAAATTCTTTTCTCAAAAACACATAAAAACCAATGTTTTGAAAATCAAGCAATAAATAAAAATAAAAAATAAAAATTCTAAGGTAAAGAATGATATTTGTTTCCAAATTCAACTTATTTATTTTAAAAGCATTAAGAAATAAGAGTTTCTATGATTTTTCAAAACTTAACCTTTGTAAACTTGAGAAATTCTAATATATTTAATGAATAAATTTTTTTGGAGCAACATCACTAGGATTATATTTGTACCTTGAATTATTTTAAGTCTCTAATGAGTGGTAAGTATAGGAATAAATTATAGGCATGTCCTAGGAAGTTTAAATGAGATTTAAAAAATTGTAAAAATATTAGAAATTAAAGTTAGAACGTTTGGATGGGTTTTGTACCGTATCATTTTGTGACCTAGATGAGTTTAAATGCTTGAAATAAGCTTAGAAATGGATAGAGTATTCAAAGTAGGTAGAAATCGACAACTTATATGTGACGTACTGAGTTTTAGATCGAGTTATGACAATTTTAAGTTAGAATTTTCATAAACAGGAAAAATTATGCAAATGAATAAAAAGAGTTAGGAAGTTTTGCAAAACCTATATGAAATGCTCGTTATGGGTTATTTCTTTTGTATAGATAACGAGGACTTTGGAGCCTCATTCCTCGAGGACTATTTTGAGTGAGCAGATTGCGACATGGCCGAGTGAGTTATCTTTTGCTTTTTGTACTCTTGCTTGTGCTTGTAGAATAGAAGCACCAGAATTAGGAAAAAATAAAAATAGAATCTGCATGTGGAATTATCCTAGGCTATGAATGCACTTTGTGAATGAAAAGTAAGCATATCGTGACTTGAATTGTTGATTAATATCTTCTTTAAATTTTTGTTGATATGTTGGTATAAATATAGACGGTCATCCCTAAACTGAAAATAAATCTATTGGAAACTGATATATAAATTGATCATGCATGACAAGGATAGAGTCACATCATTTTTGCCAATGATTTTTTGTGTAGGAACAGACTTAGTAGTGATAGCAAGTAGGAGCTGGAAAACCTACAAAGATGTGGTATGTAGGAGCTTGAAAATCTACATATTATATTATGGTCATATAGGCTTGTAATAACCTTAACCCCTAATATGGAGGGCATAAATCCATTATGCACATGATTTCCAATTAATCATGTGTGCTTGTTTGCTCACTTGTATGATGCATCTCATATGTCGGCATTAAAAACTTGTATGATTTATGGGTATGACTTGCGGGAATATTCCACTAAGCTCGATATGCTTATACCCTTATAGATTTTTATTGTAGCACCAATACCCGTGGCTTTACCCAAGATGGATCTTTATCTAGGTAATAGCCATGGAGGCTAAGGAAGCTTTTGGAAGAAGTTTGTGAATTAGTTTTAGCATAGACTTCTATAAAAATCTTCTTTTGTAGGATTAGTCTGCAACTCTATTTTGTAAAGACTCTTTGAGATGTTTAATCATATGATTTAACGGGGGGTATGCCCCTATGGGATATGAGAATTTAACTTTGAGCTATAAAGTTATTTCTTATCATTCTTCTTGATGTTTTTGATATCTTCTTAAACTACTTAGTTCTGATGGCAAGTCTCCTATTGTTGTGTGAGTACGTTTTGCACCTAATATCGAAGCTTTTGCATGGCTAAAGTAGTCATTTCTAAGCTTTAATATCAAGCGTGGTGGACTGCCATATTGAGAATACCATGTAGGACGTGATAGTCTAAGTTGGTATCAGAGCAGTAAGAATTTAAAAACATGACAATGGAATTAGACTTAGATATCTAATTAAAAGAAAATAGAAAAGACCTAAGTATAGTTAGACGAATAGGTTGAAGGGTTAAACTTAAGGATATGATTTTCTATTCTTTATATATAGCTATCCCTAAAAGAAGTTAGGGGGAAGGCTGAGGAATTTCATAAAAGCCATGACGAGACCTTTATGGAATATTGGCTAAGGCTAAGGGTGTTATGCGAAGACTTTGCTTTAGTGGGACGACCTTGATCGCTTAAGTAGGTGTTCCACCTTTAGAAGGAAGGATTAAGGAACTCTATATAGGAAGATATAATTGATGGGATAAGGTATAATCCGCACAGAAGAGAAAATCGCTCTTACTTAAAAGTAATACATGGGATAGAATGGATGATGACCTTTTATGGGGAGTAAATGCTTCAAGAGATGACCTTTGTGCTAAGGAACGAACAAACCCCGGCCTTTCTCGACTTCCAAACATGGAGATCCATTGAGCCCCTTTTCGTGTATGCTTATGATGAACTAAACCGCCATTGTCAATGGTTGAAATCTGATGCTTAAAGTCATTTCTACCGGTATGGAGTTTATTGGAACCTTCTTCTTGATCCAGAAACCCCTTAGCTATCATTGCCTTTGGTTGGAATTCAAATTGAAGATGACCCAATGATGAAGTATGAGTATAAGGAAGAAGATGATGAAGACCCTGAAGAGGATCTCTGGGATGGGCAAGATGAGAATCTTAAGGTAAATTTCAGTGTTTAACCTTAGCAAGCGAATTACACGTCTGATATAAATTCCATAGGATGAAGCCGATTGCACACACCTGCACCAGACATGCCCACGGGATTAGACACTAAGTGAAGCAGCGATAATAATAGAATCTAATCCCAAAGAGGAAGTGTCGCAACAAGATGAGGAAATGGCAGTCGACCTAAAACCCCAACAGAAGGATAATGAAAAGAGGATATCTGTGAGAAAATACCTAAAGGAGTTCATAAGTAACGAGCACAAAGGATCATCAAGCAGTAAGCATTAGGATCCTGCTCCCTCCCCATGACTATATCAAGTAAAACAAGATGGAAGATTAACCGTATGTACTAATGTCGTTAAGATGATGTTTGTTGATGATATCTCGGAAGTTGTGTGTTAGTCAAATGTATGATGAGCATATCCCTCTAGTCCAAAAAGTCCTCTCTCGATGTAATCTAAAATTACAAACAAGTTAGGATGATCATATCCTATGCGTCCAAGTGTGTGTGTGATATGTGTGTTTTTTTTTTAAGGTGCATCTTTTGTTTCATGTATGCTTTATCATTTCAAGTGTGTCCTTTAGTTCAAGTGTGTCTTGTAGTTTTAAGTATGCCACATGTTTTTAAAGGTTTTAACCTGCCTATGTTTCCTCCCGTTAATGAAATTTCCTTATGTTGATTTGAATTTTCATTTCTATGATCTTGTCTCTACAAGTTTTTTATTTCTTTCTTGAACACATTAGTTTTGTGACTTTTGACAAATTTCTGTGACTTCTGAAAGCTTCGCTCAAAGTAATAACCTAAGAAAAGCTTAAAACTTACTCAAGTTAAATGTGAAACGGTCTTCCAAGTAGACATAGAAGTCACAAGCAACGTGACTTTAATAATCCACTAGCTGAATAGGAAAACCCCCAAGCAATGTTGCCACAAAATCAACAAAGAATCATTTCCGCACTAGCTCAAAATAAACCAAATGATGTCCTTACCAACATTGGTCAATTAACCCAATTGTTAAATTCTCACATTCAACTATAGAACTAGAATGCAGCAGCACCAACTCTACCCCAGTTGCAAACGTACAAGAAGACATTATTGAAGCACATGTACCTCTAAAAGCACAATCACATACCGTGCAGCTACCCCCACCATTGCCACCATCACCAAGACCCCATTGGAATGCCTTGCTACATTTCATCAAAAGCAACTCTTATTTTGATGGAGCTTTCGGCAAACCCGATGAAGCTAAAGATTGGCTAGCGTACGTTGAAAGATCTTTCTCAGCTTTTGACGTGCCCTATCATCTGAGAATCAATTGTAGCATTTACATGCCCTGTTTTAATGCTCGAGTTTGATGGGAATGCAAGAGTTGAGAATTATAGCTCTAATCGGATGGGACATGTTCTGTAATGAGTTTCTAAAAAACTACTTTCTAGGAAGACTACAAGTCCAATAAAACTCTGATTTCCTCCACATCTCATAATGAGGTAGAATAGTAGAACAATATGAGATGGAGTTTAGTCGACTCCTCAAATATGACCTCGACTCCGACAAGTGCAGTAAGGAACTGAAGAGACATGTCTTCTTGAATAGATTGGACGAGGAGCTGCAAGTGTAACTATAAGAGTTTGACATCCAAACTTTTCGTGAATTACTTGAAAGGGCTCAGATCGTGGAAGGAGACAAGAAAAGAAAGTCCAGGGCACCGGAGAAGAAAGGTTTTGTTCTAGGAAAGAAGGCCCATGATGGATCAAGCTCGATTATCACACAAAGAAGTTCAAACCTTTCAGCGGTTTTAAAGGGAATGTAAGTGAGAGAAAGGAGATACCTAAGGTAGAGGTAACCTACTGGAAATGCAAGGGGAAACATTACCTGAAGAGATGCCCCCATCTATAGAACAAGTGTTATTTTTGTGGAAATCATGACCACAAAATTTCTGATTGCCTAAAGAAAGCCTCAACCAGCTGCTTTGTTTGTAAACAGACTAGACATTTTGCCAACGGGATGAGTGTCATCAAAGAAAGAATGCCTCGATGAGACCATTTGGCTCATCTGGAGGATCCATCCCAGTAAAGAATGGAAATAGGAATGATAGTAGGAGCCACCCCAGAGCCTCAGTATATGGGATGCGCATCTATAATTTAGAAGGCCAATGGATCTATGAAGAAGCCGATGATGGAGATTTCGAGCTCGCCACTTTAGAGGAGGATGGTGACTAGGACTATGAGCTAGCCGTAGGTTTTTTTGGAAACCCTAGGCTATGTTTTCTTGTTTATCTTTTCCTTAAAAACAATGTAGAAACTATTTAATGCTAAATATTAAAATCCCAAGTAGTCTAAACCTTATGATATAAGTAATATATATACAATGAGGGATATATGGACCGGTTAGTGATTAACATTTGTTGAGTGCGAGTAGAATACAAGTAGCCAGTGAGACCGTGTATGCCTTGTTTGATACTGAAGCCACACATTCTTTTGTCTTCACTAGCCTAGCCAAGAGAATTGGGATATCTATAGTCACCTCTGCTAGCTTCCGTGTGAAAACACCTACGAATAGCGTAGTGTCAACTAGAGAAATCTTGAGGGATTGCCCTTGGAGATACAAGGACACCATACAAGAGTGATCTCATAGTACTAGAAATGAGTAAGTATGAAATGATCCTAAACATGAGCTAGTTAACTCAAGCTAAGGCTATTGTAGATTGTCAAAAGAAAGTTGTAAGTTTTAAGATCAGAAGGAGAAAGAGGTTGTGTTTATAGGAGAGTCTACGGTCACAAGGAAGCTAAAATTATGTTCGTTCGAGCTAATTAGAGATGAAGGAACTATGTCGGAGGACTAAGGACATCTCAGTGCTATAGGAGAGAAAGAAGAATCACCTAAAGTGGATGAAGTACCTATAGTTAGTGATTTTCCTGACGTCTTTCCTAACGATTTACCCAGCTTACCACCAAAGCGCGAGATTAACTTTGAGATTGAATTAGTGCCAAACACCAAACCTATGTCCAAGGCTTCGCACTGAATGACACCTGTTGAGTTAAAGGAGCTAAAGACGCAATGGCAGGAGTTGTTAGACCAAGTGTGTCACCTTAGAGAGCACCAATTTTGTTTGTAAAGAAGAAAAATAGATCCATGAGATTGTGCATCAATTATCAAAAGCTTAATAAGGTTACTATCAAGAATAATTACCCATTATCGAGGATCGATGATTTTTTCGATCAGCTTCAAGGAGCAAGTATGTTCTCATGCATCGACTTACGATCAGGATGCCATCAATTAAGAATCAAGTCAGAAAATGTTCCAAAGACTGCCTTCTAGACACGTTATAAGCACTATGAGTTTTTAGTAATGCTCTTTGGTTTAACCAATGCATTAGCTCCCTTCATGGATCTAATGAACCGAGTTTATAAGTCTTTATTAGATAAACGCATGATAATCTTTATTAACGACATCCTAATCTTCTCAAAGATGCGAGAATAATATGAAGAGCACTTGCGAATAGCGCTGCAAACATTGAGGGAACGTAAGTTGTACACCATGTTACTTAAGTGCAACTTTTGGCTGGACGAGATATCTTTTCTAGAACATGTTGTATCTGGAGAAGGCATATTTGTAGACCTGAGAAGATAAAAGCAGTGATGGAGTGGAAGCGTCAAAGAACAGTAACCGGAGTAAGAAGTTTTCTTGGATTGGCAGACTATTATAGGAAGTTTGTAAAAGATTTCTCCAAGATAGTGAAGCCTTTGACATAGTTGACTAAAATGAATAAAAAGTTTATATGGATAGATAAGAGAGAACAAAGTTTTCAGGGGCTTCGTATCAGCCCCAATCTTAGTATTACCAAACCCCGAGAAGACTTACACAATACAATATAAAGTGATACATCGAGAAATGGTCTTGGATGTGTGTTAATGCAAGAAGAAAAGGTGATTGTTTACGCTTCATGGCAACTAAGGCCACGCAAACAGAACTATCCGACACATAATCTAGAGTTAGCCATCGTAGTTTTTACACTCAAGTTATGGAGACATTAACTCTATGGACAAAGGCGTGGGATCTACATGGATTATAAAAGCCTCAACTACTTGTTCGCACAGAAGGAATTGTACATGCGATAAAGGAGATGGCTAGAGCTTATAAATGACTATGACCTTGGAATCAACTACTATCCGAGTGGACTGAACGCCTCACGAATGCCCTAAGTCACAAGAATCATGAAAAAGTTGTTGCCTTGTTCATGAATCAGAAAGAGCTAATAAAAGAATTCAAGAGGCTAATAAGTTATTATTGTGTAATTATTTTATATGGAAAAGCATGCTTGTAAATGCCTTGTGCAGTGGTGTTTAGGTACCAAGTGCAATTTATTGCCTCAACAAAAAGGCTCATAATTGCTCCTTTAGTTGGAAATTAGGTTTTAACCTTGTTTGGGCACTCTAAAGTGATCGATGTTTTAGGACTATATGACCTGAAATATTGATTGGGTGCTTCAGAAACTCAGGTTAAAATTCAACATCTTTGATTTGATGATAGATAAGTTCATTGGATACTGGATATTAGGTTTTGCTCGATAAGGGGGAAAAAAAAAGAAACCCAAACAACCAGAGAAATTATCTTTCAATTAATTTGATGAACCTTTTTTTTTTTTTATATTTTAAACTAGGGTTGTTTCTTTGTAGTTTTAGGATGGTTCTGGGCACGAACACCAATTGGAGGTTAAACATCAAATATTCTTTGTAGGAAGGGTGTCTTGGAGGTTCCGTTCAAGAAAGCAATTAATTGCCGGGTCTAAGTGAGCAGTTCTTGGCCCCTCTTGCTTTGGGTTCACGAGCTCTTGAGTCAATTGAATTGTTTTAAAAAGTGATTTTTGAGTATTCTTAAGCATCTCCCATAATTTTAATTATATGCTCTTGGGTGTTGGCCGGGTTGTAATAAAGAAGTCACTGTAAGTATAAATAGTAGAGCATACTATTTCATGTTTGGATGTGCCTGTAGATAAGAATAATGCTTGGCACTGATTGATATGCTGCTTGTGGTTTCCATTGAAGGTGGTCATTGATTAAATATTCGTTTGTCAATGTCACGTTACTTTTGGGTACATGAGTTATCGATATGGCAAATTCAAGATTAACCTGAGTGAAGTCATTAACATGTTTGGTTGGTGAAACTGACATTCTATTTCATCCTTGCTCATTAAATGACTAATTTGTTGTACCTTATCTCCTGCTAGTAAAGAATCATCATTATATAAAATAAAGAAAGGCAATTCTTATCTAAAATGTAAGTAATAGCAATTCAGTGTTTCTATATATTATTCTTTTCCTCAAAATAGCATCTATCACAAATAGTCATTAATAGCATTTATAACATATTATTGTTACCACTACTATCATCACCACCACCACCACAATTACTACTACTAAGAGATCAATGGAGATACCATTAGACTACAATAGAGCTATAAATGAACCAAGTCAAGATAATATAACGTTAAGCTCGAACTCAACTTGAATGAGAAAATGTGAAATTCGTACTTGATTGGAGCTTGATCAAGCTTTAATTTTTAAGCATGAACTCGATGAGCTTGAGCTCGACTTACCTAGGCTTGATGATTCTTATAAAATTTAATTAAATTAAAAATAAGTTGAGATGAAGAAATAGAATAGGGTTTTTAGTGGATTTGGTCTTAAAATATAATATATGCAGATCTTGGATACAAAGGGGCAAAACAAAGAAAGAAGATAGGATTTAAAAAGTGGGAAAACACAATTTTAATAATTTTTTAAATAAAAAGTGTAAAAAATTTAATTAGTATTGTGAGCTACTTGAATAGAATATTCTAAAACTGGAACTCGATAGCTATTTGATTAGCTCAAACTTGAGCAGGATTTGGTTGTAATCGAGTGAATTCAAGTTATCAACGAGTTGAGTGGGGTCAACTCACTTTACAGCCCTTCAACCCTATGCTACAATACCATTAGGACGTATAACATGTTAGGTTGATGGAGTTAGTAATTTTATCACTCATTCAATTTTTTTAGAAGTAATTTTCCAACCAAACAAAGGAATAACAATTATATTCAAGTCCAATTTCAATTCTATTCTATTATAGTGAAATTGTGATTATATCATAAACCATATTCCTAGTGCTGACTACAAATTTATGTGCAGTGAATACAATATCATATGGGGCATAGTGGACTAAGCTATTTATTTTCATCTTCTTTGGCATTTGTTTCTTAACAAATATGTCCATTTGAGTAGAAGTGAAAAAATATATGAACCAAATAGACCCATAAAAGGTTGATACCATCATAAACCCACTATAAGATAAGATGATTAATATTTAAGTTATTTCATATATCTACAAAGTGTTGACCTTAAGAACCTAGAGATTGTATTTAGATTGTTAGCACAAACCTAATCGAGACTGTGTGGGTAAGGATCCGATTATAATGATTACGTGTGTACCACATGACTATCACGCTATACGTGATCAAGGGAAACAACATGTATAAAGATGATAAAGAGAGAGTTGTATAGGGAGGAGGAGTAACCAACCTTAGTAGACTCTAAACATGTTTGATAGGTAAGGAAACTAGAAAACATCAACTTCACTATGCATGATGAATTGATAACTGTCCTTAATCAAGACAAGTGTTTGATTTACAAGATAGAAATCCGACAACATGATGGCATTTATCTCATATTTTGCTTCTTCAAATGAGGTAGGAACTAGTGGTATTCAAAAGGAATCTAGCTGTTGATGTTGTCTGTTACATGAGACGAACGATCAAAGGTTAAGATGAGTCTCTCTCATAATGGATATCGAAGTGGGCTCCCTTATGGACCTAAGCTCATTAAGGTCTTTATTTGTAATATGTGTGAACCAATTTGATAAACGTTGGAATTACATAAGCAATTTCCAACAGGCCCTACTTCAAGCCTATCATGTCAAATCTCCCTTGATCATCCTAAATAATTGGGTTTAACTCTCTAACCTTGCCACCTTAGCCCATGGAGTTAAGTTTAAGTCAAAATTAGCCTTGAAGCTTTTATAATCAAATTCAATCATTTAACCAGGCTTGATGTGCGTGCTCTTTTATCTATGCATGTAAAGGTTAGCAAGTGACTTGACATAATATGAATATTTATTTGATGCTTTTTTATTAGCCTTGTACCATGTCTGAGATTTTAAAGATTTCATATATTAGAAGCTTAGGGAAAAGTGGGGTATTTTTATACTAGAAAATTGCTTATTGTTAACATAAGTGGGATAGTATATGATATGTGTTAAAGTCCTTTAGTACATAATCACATGACAAGATGAAGAGTTATCTAGGTCTTTTAACCTTGTACTTAAAAAAGATCAAACGAGCTACAAAATGCATAATAGTTTAGCCTCACTTAGGGTGTAATGTGTGTTTATTTATGTAAATCACCCAAGTACATATCACATAATTTTAATTATGCAAAGAAAAACAAAATCACATAAAAAATGTGATTATGTTCTTTCCAACGAAATTGCATATAAAACATGCGATTTAAAAACCTGATAAGTACATCGCTAAATTGTATCTAATAAATACAATTTACTACAAATGAAAAACTAAGACCACATATTTAACATGCGATTTAGTATAAACAAAAAGTTTTGATATTTTCAAAAAATACCAAAATCCCATGAAAGACATGCGATATGTGTAGGGAAAGTTGCATTAGTATTTATGTTACTATTTGTGTAATTAAATTATTGACAAATCGATTATCGATATATAGAGAAATACCTTACCTTGCTTATACTATGCTAATTTCTATCCATGCAAAGATAAATATATTATTATTGCATACACACACACACACACCCTAAATTAAAACTAGGCAACATAACCAAAACTAAATTCAAGTATCTCAAAGAAACAAAAGTGCCAAAATAGGACTCACCACCACTTACAAACGTTGATGGTTTCTCTGACCACATACCATGACAAATCCCCTAACAAACACCACCATGCCAACCAATAGCTTCCATAATTTATTAGGTTAAGTTGTACTTATAACTTGTGTGAAAGTTGCAAGATCCATTGTTGGTTCTTGTGTCCAAAGTGGTAGGTGTGATGTTATACTATGTTAAAAAGTGTTAGATTGAGTGTATTTGTTGTAGGTTTATCAATCAAGTGACTTGATGTAATAACATTATTGTGAGCTTCCACTATGCATGTCTGCTTTCTCTTTCCATAAAACAAATGACAACCCTACTAGATTTTCTAAAATATCGAAGTGAATTAGGCATCTAGGCTTTAATGCAGTTGTGTTGATTTGGAATGGTTTTTGAAATACATTATACATATATGTTGTGACAAAAATATTAATGAGTATACTTCTTTAATTTATGGTAAGCTGATTTGCCTCTTTAAGGACTTTTATAAGTTTTTAAAGTGTCACATCATCACTTTAAGTACCTCTTTTATGAAAGATCTCATTGCTTTACCGTTAAAGTCTTTTACGCCCTTTTAAGTTTTATGGGTTCGATATACTTTTACACGTTACACTTAGCAAGGTGAAAATATATATAAATAAAAAGATCTGACTAATCTTATGATCCAAAAAGTTGAGAAATTTGTCCCACTACTAAAGTTCTAAAAAATGAGGTTCTTAGCATAGGACCCAGATTATGAACTTCCCAATAGAATTATCTAAATGGGTGTATTACCACAACCACCCTTAATTGGCATATAAATACTTTCCTTTAAAAATTAATTAAAAAAAGAGATGATCGACATAATTATAATTGCTCCGTTACTTTATATATTCTACATGCATAGAATATAATAGCATGTAATATTGAAATAAAATCAATTTAATTATCTTGATGATAACATGATGTGACACGGTAATGACACAGAGATGGCATGATAATGACATGACGATGACACGGTGACGGCACGTCCGTATTTTTGTAAAGTGGCTATTTCAATTAAACTTAAGAGATATGCAAACTCACTAATTGTCCAACTATAGATATGATATAATATGTCATACAATAATCCTTCAAAATAAAACATTATGTCCTCTTCATAATATAATTATCCACCCTATAGGTCATTGGTGTCTTCTAATAATATATACTTGTAGAGTAGATACGTAGATGTTGACATGTTGTGTTCAACCAATTACTAATACAACTAAAATGAAAATAATGCTCACATGGAAGCTTAGTTAGTTGCTTACCACTATTATATGTGTCTTGAGAAATACAACATAATTGTAATTCATCAAATACAAAACTTACTATTTGCATTAAAAAAACTCATTATTAGAAAAAATATATAATAAATAAAACAAAAAAAAGATATTAGAAAATCCATAATACATAGATGCATACAGCATCTTCTGAGATAAGATGCCTGGGACAAGATTTTGTGGTGGTTTGTGTATCTGTAGCTCTGCTATGGTGGTTTTCCATATCACCTATTTTTTGTCTCCCTAACACCAACTGTGAATCTTGATAAAGATTCAACAATGGGGGAGGAGAGCATATATGCAACAAAGGTAAAGATGCATTGTATCACTAGATAGACGATAACGGCAATAGTGTCAAGTGCTAGGAACAATTGCCAATATCTGTGAATGAAAAATTATTTTGAAGTTAAATAGAATCAAATATCAACTTCTAATTAAATCCTTATAATAAATTATTAAGTGAGAAAAACGAAATAAACAAACCATAAAAATGAAAAAGAATCATATAAAGTAGCCACTTGTAGCTCTAAACAATGCCTACTAGCCACAATACAGCGTGGAGACAGTGTTTGTATAGTTTAAATTTTTTGTTGTAATCTTAAACAAAAACAAGATATGTGATATGATATAAAATATAACTAAAATCCTCTAATTTACTACATCTAATAAAAATATATCTAAAATTACCCCAGTCTCGTTGATAGCTAGTGCGGTAAAACACCTATACTTAAGTAAAAGGCATGCAATAGAAATTGTATTCCATATATTAGTATCCATATGGAATTTGGACTATACATTTTTTATTCCCCTTTACATATAAAGTAAAGGCAAATACCCGCAAAAAAAAAAAACATAGGTGGGCGTAAAATGCGTAACAAGAATGTGCCATCATAACACTAACAATTAAGGACTGGATGTGTCCTAGTTACGATGGACAACTAACGAAGGTGCATCATGGTTACAATGGACAACTAACAAAGGTTTATTGGTTGACATTTTTTTTTTTCACTAGATAAAGAGGATAAAAAAAACAATAAAATAAATAGTAAAGTTCATAAAAATATAATTTTTATATCATATATAATTATATAATATTTAATTGTTTTTCGCTAAGTATCAATTACAGGTTGATATGTGACATGTGGAAAGACACTCCAGTACTGATTTCCACTTGTAAATTACTAGGTAAAAGAAATTCATAATGTCAAACGCTATAGTTATATTCAAGATGAAGATGGCTCGTTACAGTGAGGGACTTTTTTCTAAATATTTTAAAGCGTCAGAAGAATTTCAAATAGTCAATTCATATAATAAAAAATCAATATTTTTAAAAATTTGTCTTAATTAATTTTAATTGTCTCATTACTTTATTTAGTTTATATGTATAGAATATAATAACACATGATATTTAAATAAAATTAATTTAATTATTTTGATAATGATATGATGATGACACGGTGATGACATAGTAATGACACTGCGATGCCACAGTCAGTATTTTTGTAAAGTTGCTATATCAATCAAACTTAGGAGATAAATAAGAAGCATAACCTTAAATAGAGGAAATGTTATAAGAACATAATATAATAATTAGACCATCAAATTGAAGTAAAACAAGTACGAATTACTAAGGATGAAAGGAGGAAACATTAGACAAATATATCACAAAAAAATAAAGGTTAAATTACAAATATATGACCCGTATTTTATCATTTTTGTAACTAGGTGCCCTGAGATATTTTTACTTTTACAAAAATATGACCAAAAATAGAAGAAACGTGTCACTTTCCTTTCCTCTCTTTTCCTTTCATAATTCAATATACAATTACTAAAGAAAAAAAATCTCTCTTTAATACTAACACTATCTTGTGATGTTTTTAGTGTTTAATTTCAAGTGGTTCTATTAATACTGCTAATAGATCGAGAGGTGAAGGCACCTAAACAACGACCACGTATTTCCTCAATGATACTTTCACCCTCCATCACTCTCACCAATGCAAACATGGCTAGCCTAGTAGAATGTGAAATTAAAGTGCATATCATCAAGAGATCCACAATAGATTTTGCTTGATGCCACTCTTTGTTAGCTAGATTATTCTTCAAATCCTTGTCCCCTATGCTCATAGGTTATCCCTTTTTATGCAAGGCAAGTGCTTGAAAATGAGGAAATCATGTACATCGAATGTTGGTGTTATTAAATTCTTAAATTACCTAAAATTATCAAACAATAGAATAGCATATCAGTGCTTAAATAAACAATTTGGATCTATATCAACAACTAGTATTAATTTACATAAGCACTACTTTAATTTCTATTGAAAATTTTGCTAAAACAATAAAGAAAGATAAGTCATAACTTCCATTCTCAATAAATTTTGTGCTTCTCACTGGATTTATTGTCTATGTTTCTTCTTCCATTAATAATTTCTAATATAACAACTCCAAAGCTATAAACATCGGCTTTATGGGATAAGTTTTCTGTCTCACGTATTGCTTGAAATGAGTAGCAATTAACATACTTCCTCAATTCAGTAATATTGCCAAGTACAAAAGTATGTATCATCCTAGTGGATCAATTATTGTCATACTTACATTGTTACTCCAACATTCATATTTGTAGCGAGATCATCTACTGTGTACGTATTGGCAGGTCTAAAATTTGATACTCTAGCATTTAGCTCAAAACGAAGAAAGATATTCTTGGCTTTGGCATCTCCATGTATGAAGTTGAGGTGTGACCCATCATGAGGATATTCCAGGGCTATTGCACCATCTTTGCATAATTTGAATCTAATTTGCCAACTAAGAATTCGCTTTTAAGTTGAGATCTATAAATTTATCATAGTCTTCGAATTACATTTAAGAAATAATAAAAGAATTATTGTCATCAACCCATCTATTTGAGCAGTACCAAAAGAAAAGAAAAAAAAAAGAGGGGTTAGGAATTGTAACTTATCCAATTATTTTATTTTATTATACCCAAAAATTTTGTTTTCCTTAGTCAAAATACTTTTTTCTCAAAAGGAGGGGTGGGGGCGTTGGGTGAAGAGAATTGACTAAGTTCACAAGTCTACACAAATTTAATTCACATAAGTTGAAGGGTCTGAGAAGATAATTTATATTATAAAAAGTTTTTTTTTTTCAGAAAAATGAAACATAAAAGTGGAAAAATATATACCTCGTAATTGGTTGGTCACAGTTTCCACTTACGAGATGGTGAAATTCTGCCGGTCTCATTAGTTTTCATAACTCATGATTATAAACTTCTAAGAAATATTTAAAGAAAAAACAAAAGAATGAAAAATCATTTTACTTTTTATGTATTGATATCATTAAAGAAGTGTTATGGAAGAACTAATTTTATATTGACCTCAGCCCAGAATTATATTACTATTTCTATGTGCTTGGCTCCGTGTGCCTGGCTAATGGCTCCGTAGGCTAAGTGAGAAGGATCCATAAAATCAAGGTCATAATTAGGATGGTTTAGAAAAATTCACTGTGGGCTAGCTAGAAATAGAGATAGTGCATTGCTGTAAACCTTTTTCAGGTCAGTTCATACCCTAAACAAGATAGGTCACTGATCTTCAATTTGAAAAAAGATCTATTAATATTAACATGCCACGTGTTCGAATGAGCAGTGTAGAAGTCCAATATAATTAAGACAAGCAATAGTAGACATAGGCATGGATCGGTTTGAACCATGGCTCATACCCGACCCAGCCGTATGGGTCATAATCCGCCAACCAACCTGTCGACTTGGTGAGTCAAAGCTGATTTAATGCTTAAACTTGTCGACCCAGTGAATAGGGCGAGTGAAAATAAAAAAAATACAAAAAATTAAAATAATTCAAGCAAAAAAAAGAAATAAATATTTAAGATCATTTTAATGTAAATAAATAGTATTTATTATGAAATTGTCATTTTTTTCCTCTTCATTTATTTAAGTATATTTTTTTAGCCTAAGTGTATGCACTCTACAGTAACTTTCCTATTCAAGTGTGTTTTCTTTAATAAATTTTGCTTGTTTTGCACAAGTTTGTAATTTAAAATTCTCCATATGCCTATCGTATAATGATTTAATTATGTGTTTTTCTTATCAGTCTAATTAAAAAAATTTACAAAATTAAAAAAAAAACATTCATGGGTCAAAAGGCCATGAACCGGCCCTGAACTGCCGACCCTTCATGTCCATAAGCTGGTTTTGGTTTAACCTCAGCCCGAATCGTGGCTCGGTGATTCCAGGTCAGTTCAGGGATGGTTTAACCCGGCACCCACCTCTAAGTGGTGGTAATAGTGGATAAGCTTTGAAAAAAATATTAACATGTTAAAATTTTATTAATACTTATACGCTACTCAATAGGACACGTAGCATTAGAGCTGGACAAATGGGCTATAACCCGTGGGTTGGCCTGTTTAACCCACTTTTAAAACAGGTTAAGGTTGATTTTTTTCAACCCGTTTAAAAGCGAGCTAAAAATACCCAGCCCGTTTAACCCACGGGTTAAAGCGGGTTAACTCGCAACGGGCCGGGTTGGCCCACTTTTTTTTTTAGATTAAAATAGGTTTTAAACTTAAATTTGAAAGTTGAAACCTAGAGAGTACAATGGACTGTGGTCTGTGGAGAGACACGACAGCTCACAGGCACCACACCACACCAATAACTAGAATAACCACGTTCATAAGATGAAAAGTAAGAAAATAAACAAGCAACATTGAAATCTACCAATTGAAGAGCAGAAGAAGTCAGCCGAAAAAAGAAGAGCAGAAGAAGCTGCCCAGCCCATAAAATGAAAAGTTCATGCCAGCCATTTCGCAAATCCATGCATCAAGTAATGAGACCAAGCAGTAGAATAGGCCCAGCAAGTCAAATTTCCAAGCAAGTTCTCATGGTCCAGTGAACAAGTCTTCAACCCAAACAAATGCAATATATATTTTTTCGTTGGAATGGGGTATCCAATATTAGTATTTTTCACTTGAAAAATCATGAGAGATGACGTTAAATTATAAGACTATTAGTATAATATTGTTCTTTTGTTGAATTTTAAATGAGTCAAGTTAGTGGGCTGGCCCGATTAACCCACTAGCTTGTGTGGGTTGGGTTTGGGTTATAAATTTTGGCCCATTTATTAAAGTGGGTTAAAATTTGTTGGCCCGTTTAACCCACCAGCCCGCATGGGCCGGGAGGGGTTGGCCCATTTAACCCACTTGCCCAGCTTTACATAGCGTACCAGTACAAGCAAAGCTTTTCTCCCTAAGCTCATATCATGCTCCTCAAGATACTCTTAATAGGCAACTCACTTTCATCTATTGATGATCAACATGGCCCGATAGATGCCATCACACCTTGAAGCTCCTAAATACCCAATTATGCCCTTTTGTTTAATGCTTTTAGAATCTTTGAAGGTTAGAGAAACATTATCAAATAGTGAAACCTACTCTCCAATATCAAACATAACTCAAACAAAAGAATTGGTTTCATACTCAATTATGAATAGTGATGTTGATACTCAATAGCTTCTTCACTTGTTCTAAGTGTGTTTTAAGCCACTATGACAACTTTTTTCTCCTCCTTGTCATTTTTCTTTAAGCCATCTCTTCAAATGTGATTCGTGTATTAGTTTTTTGGGGTTATGTGTAGCACAAGACTCACATGGTATCCATATCACAAAATCAATTAGGAACACAAATCTACAGTGTATAACCAAATACCAAAAGTTGTGATAAAATCTAATTTTAAATCTTTAAAATGGCTACAAAATTTTTTAGTTTACTAAACTAGTGGATTATCTATTTGAGTCTACACATTCTATCACTGATGAGTAAAAAATTCATAGGATGTTACACATCACATGTTATAAACTCATGAGTATAAATACTAATAAAATTTTAATTCATGCAAATGCGTAAGACACACATTGTAATTGTTTAAAAATTATCCATTTCACTATTCTATGGGGTAAGTTTCATCAACAGACCTGAACTTGTTCATTTGTAACAATTTGGTATCTAAAAAAAAATTATACCAAGACGGTATCTGCACTTTTTAAAAGTTTCATTAAAAGTGCTTTTGGACGAAATTCGTTCATTTTTCCGTTAAAACGCTGATGTGGTAAGTGGATTGGAATAAAAAATTTATTTTTCAACCCTAGTATGCAGAGTAAGTTTCATTCACAGTGTTTGAACTTTCTGGTTTGCAACAGTGTAGTACTTAAAAAAAATTGTACCATAATGGTACTTAAACTTTTTGAAAGTTTCATGCACTGTACCTTTACTTAGAATCTGGCCATTTCTCAAACGATTCACTGACGTCGCCATGCGATCCTCCTCCTCATCCTCCTTCTTCTTCTTCTTTTACTATTTTTCTTTTAGTTTTTAGGTTGTGATTATTATTATGATGTCTAAAAAAGAAGAAGAAGAAACTAACCCTAATAACCAAACTCGTCCAAATTGGATAGATTCAATAATTAAAAAAATAAATTTTGATTCCACGTCAGGGAGAGTGAAAAAAATTAAGAAAAAATGTCAATTAGAATAGAAGATATATATATTTTAATAAATTTTGGATTCCATGTCAACGAATCACCTGAGAAATGGTTGGATTCCAGCCAAATGTATCGTGTTGAAACTTTTAAAAAGTTCAGACACTATCATGGTTTAATTTTTTTTTTTTTTTTTGGTACCACAATGTTACCAATTAGAAAGTTTAGATACCATGAATAAAACTTATTTTGCCAATTAAGATAGAGAACATAATTTGTTATTTGGATCTGTTTGCCACGTTAGTTTTTTAAAGCAAAAAATAGATGGATTCTGTTCAGGGGTATCTTTGATGAAACATTTAATAAAGTGCAGCTACCGTTTTAGTACAAAATTTTTTTTTGGTATCAAATTATTACAAAGCAAAATATTTAGGCACCGTCCATGAAAAACTCTCCTCTATTATGCATCAAAATTTTTATTAATACCTATGTAACATGTGATAAAACATGTATCCACTTACGTGATATGCAACATCTGATAGATCATTTTTTTCATGGCTAATATGTACCCGGCCCATATCTTATACAAAACTACTTTTTCATTCTACCTTTCCAATAAAGCATAATCAAAATCATGTGCACATAAATGCTACACATTGATATTATAAACAAATCCTAACCTAGAAGTTGAACAACCCACTACTTGAGTGGATCTCTGGCTGTTATCCAAATTCTTATCAAGTCACCATCAACCGTAATCTAGGAGAAAGAAATGGAATTCTCAATTAGTTGAACTCCTGTTCCAATCCTGTTCCTATTCCTAACAAGATGGCTAGAAATTTTGTTTCCAAGGAATATACATGTAATGTTATATTATGTGTCCATTATTTGACCCTATTAATGGAGGCTGAACTAGACCCATGTTTCAAATTCAACCTCATGTATCAAAAGAGGATTTGAACCATCCAAAACCTAAATCAATCACGTATCTTCTTTTCCACTTCCTATGGACACCTTCCTACGTTAAAAAGAAAAAAGAGGTGGGGAAGTTCATGGCGGCAGGTACATCCAACGTGTAATGTGTTTTGTATTGTCTTGATGGGGACGGAGATGCACATACACATCTTCTCTATTAGCTTTGGGATAATGTTGGGGTTGGTATTCCAAACTTTGGATTAATTTTTCAATATCATATGTAATTAAGTTAGCATGTCTTATATTTATTCAAACTTTTATATGTGAAATTTAATACTCTACCTCTAGCTTCCACTCCTTAACTAATGTAGTGAAAAAAGTGTTTACCAATTTTTTTCTTTTTAATTCTTAAATACGAAATAAGATGATTTTAATTACAAAATAACTAATACCACATCACACGTTCACGAAGTAACTTATAATTTTACTGAATAGTTGTATTTCTAAGATGCAATTTAGTAAAAGTGGTAGAGTGCTAAATCTATATTAAAAATGCAATTTACTTATTTCCTTAATGATTCGCATCTTAGAAATATAATCTATTAATGTACTCTAGTGAATTGCACATTTTAGTGAATCACATTTTTAAGACATGATTCATGTATTAACACACGAGTCGCATATGTAAAATGTGACTCACGTGTTAATAATAGAATAGCATCTTATAGATGTGGTTTTATATTGGTATTTTGATAATTAATTTTATATAATTTGTATTTATATAGGTGGGTAATCATACAATTTCTTCTTAACTAATGAATGTTTGTTGCATCTTTATATGAAGATAGTAAATTTGATGAGTAGAAGTTTGATTAGTTGTGCAATTTAACACATTCAAACTTCAAATAGAAAATTTAACGAGTAAAATTTTAGATGGGTATGGTATTTAACAATTCCAAACATTGTAAATGCTTAAAAGTTCAATCCTTAAGAAAAATTTCCATTTGATAATAGTATCTATCCATATATTCTTTTTCTTTTAAAACTTATGCATATGTTTTTGTCTTTTTTCCCCTTCTTTTATTAATAGTATATATCCTCCAAAGTTTTATACAAAGTTATACTAGATGACAATGAATTGTTGTGTCCAGTTATAACTTTTAGGGACTGTTTGGATTGTTAGATTTTTATCTATATCGTATTTGTATTTAAAATTTATCTATATAATATTTGTTTGATCAATTTATAAGTAAAACTGTTAATTTTTTTATCAATATTTATTTTTTATTAATATTTATTTTAAAAAATAAAAATATGATACCAAAATGACCAAAACATAATAAAATAAACTCACATATGGCTTCCTATTCTATTACACTGTAAAAACCCAATAAAAATATATCTGGTTTTATATAGAACAGGTCCTATCTTATTTTTCTATTTCTTTCTAGTGGCGAAATGTTCCGTGGGATACTTGTGGTCCAGTTTGTTTCTAGAAATCCATAATGTCCCTGTCTTCATCGTTTCTGGTAAGTCATCATGACATGTTTAGAAAAAATTGTCCATCATTTACTCCCGCTGTTTCCGATAACATATTCGATTTTTCTCATAATGTTGAGATTTCATAAGGATCCGAGGAACTAGCATTTAATTCACAGATGCCTCCATGGAAAATCAGGTTGATGTCATTCATGTGCTGGTTTCGTTTTGGTTGTGTTTGAATTTTCGACTAAAAAGTTCTGTTTAAAAGGAAATAAGATATAATAAGATATGATTGTTTTGTAATTTCCGTCTACTTCCATTGCAAGGTGGAGATATGATATAGGATAAGCTGTCCATTACATTACTTCATATGCGTTTAGTTTTCTTCTTGTTTTTAAAGTCCAGGGTTTAGGTTTTTAAGGTTTTTTTTTTTTTTCCTTAAAGTGCTCTTGTACCCTATTTTATTATTTTGTTATCGAATAAAATAATATTAAGTATCTAATATAAGAAAGGCATGAAATCATATGCATTATAATCATATTGGAGTCATATATAATACAATTTTTTGAAGATTTAAGATGTATATCCTTAATTTAATCGGAGGATTCAAGTTGGATTTTGATGAGAAAATGCATTACATAAATGGTTTAGTTAAGCTATACTTAATAAGCAAAATATGTTTGTGATATGAAAACTTTAGTTTGCAACATATGTATTTATGTTTGTGTCTGTGTTTGTTTTTTAAGACCTTACTACATTTCAATTAGCGTATGGATGCTAGGGATTGATGTCTAGACACTAAAATGATAAGAAGAATTAGGTGTGTAATTGCAACTAGCATTTAGATGCTAGGGGCAGGCATTAGACAGTAGGGCAAATCACATGACTTGAGCTTTTGACAGTGTGCTTGGATTGAGATTGATGATTTTTTAAACGAGTCATACTTAGATAGCATGTGATTACATAATTTTTTATGATACTGGACAAAGTCATTGTACCATGTTTGATTTATAAAATATATATAGGACTAGACAAATTTCTCTTAATGGGATTGGACAAAACTTAAAATTTTTATTCTTTATATTTCACAGTACAAAAATATTGAAACTGGATAAAAATAAAATCTCTTCATAAAAAGAATTCTGTCAAGTGTTGTTCTATACTATGTATACCAAACATGGTATAAGAGAATTATACTGTCCAGTACTTCTTCTATCATGCTATCTAGTCCTCTTTGTTCTGTCCAGTTTTTACAATCAAATGCTACTTGAAAATATTTAGCTCAACTCAACATGTTTGCAAGATTATTTAGTTTGTTTTTCAAGAATTCTTAAATCCCCCAGTCAATGGTGTAGTTGAATAATTCCAGGTTGCTTTGCTAATGTGGTTTATTTAGATTTGACTTGTTGTATTATATATTGAACTCTCTTGTTTTATCGAAACAAAGTTATCATATTCTCACCAACTTATTTCAAGATATATATTATCAAATCCTTTCTACATTTCCAAAATTGATTTTCGCATGTTTAGTGACTTGATATAATATCTAATTACTTTAACTAAAATACATAGATACATACATACATATATACATATATATATATTAAGATGAATATTGGAGCAATGGCTAAATTCTATTAATACCAAGAGGTAAATATATACAATCGTCATGGGGTCAATCTCTTGCAAATCAATACCGATCTCCTATAATTGAGAATTGACAGCTAATTGCTAATTCCTAGGCAAATGACTCAATCTACATTAATGACAAATTATTTACAATGCCTAGCTGTTATTTCCTTCTATAAATCTACATTAATGATAAATTTGACTCATTCTACATTAATGATGAATTATTTACAGTGCCTAGCTATTGTTTCATTCTATATGCCACCCACTCAAGTTGGAGCTCATAGTGGAGATTTCAGTCTTGTCCTTGAGCTGAAGAAATTGAGCGCTTAAGAGTGGCTTTGTTAGTGTATTAGCTAGTTGATCTGCAGATGAGACACGAGAAACATGGAGGGCCCCAATTTGGACTTGCTGGCTAATGAAGTGAAAATCAATGGCAGCATGCTTCATTCGAGAGTGAAGAATTAGGTTGAAACAAAGGTGGGAAGCTCCAATATTGTCATAATATATGATCGAGGCTTGCGAAGTTTGCATTCCAAGTTTGGTAAGAAGTGAACATATCCAATGCAATTCAACAATAGTTGTTGCAACAGCACGATACTCAGCTTTAGTTGACGAGCGTGTGACAGTGCGTTTTTTCTTAGAACTCCAAGAAATTGGACTGCAACCAAGATAAACAATGTAAGAAATAGTTGATGTGTAGTCATATTTGTTACTAGCTTAATTGACATTTGAGAAAGCATGAAAAAAATTTGTTGGGTTGTAAGGAAGTACTATTCCATGATTAAATGTGCCATGAAGGTATCATAACAATCGTTTGGTTGCATTTCGATGATCTGTCGTAGGACGGTGCATGAACCGAGCAAGCTTGTTTATTGCAAATGCAATGTCAAGCCTTGTGAGAGTTGAATATTGAAGATTGCCAACAATGGTTCGATATTTTGAAGCATCCGTCAAGGTAGTGCCATTATGAAGACTCAAAGTTTGATATGTTCCCAAAAGTGTATGAATTGGCTTGGCATCGATCATGTGAGTTCGTGTGAGAAGATCATTAATGTATCAACGTTGAGAGAGAAGGAGACCATGGTTGTACAGAAGATCCTCAATACCTAAAAAATAAGAGAGACTATCAAGTTCCTTTAGAAAAAAACGTGCTGCGTGTTGAGTGACAAAATGTTGCATGATGGAGTTGTCACTTCCTGTGATGATAATGCCATCTACATATACTAGTAAGTAGATCATGGCATTTGCATTATTCTATATAAATAAGTATCTACACGTGAGTTTTTGAATCCCTTAGTAAGAAGAAATTGTCATAACTCATGGTACCATGCTTCTGGAGCTTGTTTCAACCCATAGATAGCTTTTTGTAATTTGCACACATGATCTGAAAATTCTTTATCAATAAAGCCTGAAGGTTGTATCATGAAGACATCTTCAATGGGATGACATTGTAAAAAGGCATCGTTGATGTCAAGTTGTTGTAGCGACCATCCATGACCAATTATAATTGAGAGAATGAGGCGAATTGTTGTTGGTTTGATAAATGGATCGAAAGCGTCATGGTAGTCAATGCCTGGACGTTGATGGAAACATTTCGCTACTAAACGTGCTTTATACCTATCAATAGAACCATCTCCTAAGCGTTTAGTATGAAAAATTCACTTGGATCCGATAAGACTGTGGCTTTGGCTGGATGGAACGAGCTCCTATATACCATTTCAAACCAAAGCATCAAACTCTTCAAACATTGCATGGCACCATTTGATATTTTTGAGGGCTTGGGTCATCGTTGTTGGTTCTAGGTTATCGGATGAGATGAGTTGAGCATTAAGATTGAGCTTTTTAATTGGTTTGTGGATATGATTTTAGCTCTTGTGACCATGAAGTGGGTGTTTATTGGGTCCAAGTTGTTGGATGCAATGGGCAGTGAGTTTTGGTTTTGTTTTGGGCTAGGAATAGATGAAGAAGGTGGCAAGGTTTGGTCTATGGTGGTAGTTGGTGTATCGATTGGGGTGGATCGGTTAGCTGTAGATTAATTGAAGGTGTGGGGATTTTTCGGTTTCAGTATCATTTGTAAATGAGCAACATTTTAGAGATCCTTCGTTGATGACATATTGATTGTAGTAGCAGCAGGAGAATCTACGGAAATTATGTAGGTAGGTGGTAACCAATGAGAAATTGTAGCTGACTCGAGACGACTAGGATGAGTGCGAGTAGATTTGAAGGGAAAGACTAATTCGAAGAATTTGACATGATGAGAAATGTAAAGGCGAGATGTGTTGGTGTCAAGACACAGATATGCACTTTGGGTGGAATAGTAGCCAAGGAAGACACAAGGAGTGGATTGAGCTTCAAGTTTGTGATTATCATAAGGTCGAAGCCATGGATAACAAAGACAAACAAATATTTAAAGGAATGGATGCATGTGTGAGTAGTGAAAGACCAGTTTCTACAATGTGACAATATTATCTTCAAGAACATCCATTGTGTTCAGGTGCATGTGGTGGAGTGGTTAAATGAGTGATGCCATTTGTAGCTAAAAATGAATCAAGAGCTTGATATTCCCCACCATTATTAGAGTATAAGCTTTTAATTTTGTGATTGCAATAATTTTCTACAAGTGCTTTGAATCGAATGAAGACTTCATATACATAAGATTTACATTTAAGTGGATAATACCAGGCATATTTAGTGAAGTGATCAACAAAAATGACATGGTATTTGAAGTCATCATATGAATGCACAGAAGAGGTCTAAACAATAGAGAAAATTATTTTAAGAGGTTTTGTAGATGCAAGAGAAGACATAGAGAATGGAAGCTTATGACTTTTATTACAGCTGCAACAATTACAATGGTTATTTGCGGAGGAGACAGAAACCGGTAATTGAAATTTAGAGATGACATGTTCGTAAATTGGAGAAACGGGATAACCTAGATAATTATGCCACTCAGAAGTTGTCGTCTTGACACTGGATAAGAGAACAAGAGGAGATTTGTTGGTTGAAGTGATTAACCACTCATACACACCATCCTTAGTTAGTCCCTTCAAAAATGTTACTCCCACGCTTAGATCCTTTACCAGAAAACCAGAAGGTAAGGATTCAATAGAAACATTATTGGTGAGACACATTTGAGAAATGGAAATTACATTCTTTTTCATGGTTGGAACACACAGAACATCATGTAATTTAGAATCACATGTGGAGGAAGAAAGAGAGATAGAATTAATGTGGGTAATTTGAAGACCCGTGCCATCACGAATCATGACATCATCATGGGCATCGTACGGTACATGAAGAGAGATTATTCAAATTGGTAGTGATATGATAAGATATGCCACTGTCATGGAGCCATAATGGAGTGTCGGATATGATAGTTGTTGTATAGTTGACTCAAGGTTGCCAAAGAGATGATGAATGTGGACCTATTGATCGGAAACTCAATGATTGTAGGGCTATTGATGAGCAGTCTGAATTGGGTTGAGTCAAAATCAGTCAAAATTGTGGGCTTCATTTGGTTATGTGCCAATGAGTATTGCACGCTTGACATGTTCCAAGATAAGGATATAGCGGAGGTCTTTTAGCTTAAGAGTTGTTGAATGACAACCATTAGTGGTGATGAGTTGAAAGGAGGACGCCATGGTTTGCTCTGAGGGTTCATGGTTGTTAGATTTGTTGTTACTGGAAGAGAGGTTGGTTATGGTGGTTGGGATTGACGCAATGTCGTTTCCTTATTCAAAAGTTTTTCATGAAGCTCATCAAATGAGATGGTCGTATTATAGCTTCAAATATATTGCATATATTCACCAGTGGTACGTGAACCTTTAATTGAATTCTTTAGTTGCTTCTTACTCTACTTGATATGACCACGAGTGGGCTTTGCATATGTGTTTTTAAGAATCATCCGAGCATCATAAGAGGTGGTTGTACGATTTAAGAGTGGAACAATTGTAGCCAATAATGATCCAACCATGACACTAAATATTAATTTGTTTGGTCCAAGCCAAGTTTTGAATACAGGATTTGGTGACTCATTGCCATCGGTGATAATGGTGGGAGATGGTGCATTAATTAAGCCATCAATGTATCCTTCAAGGTTATAGCCAATTAAGGTTACTTGAAACTGTAATTTCCATGAGAGATAATTTGTAGGTGTGAGTTTTATGGTGGAATAGGAGGAGATGTTTGTGGCAATAATAGGATGATTAGGTTCATGAGAATTGGGAATAATTGGTTGAGAGGTGGCAACAAGTGTTAAATCTTGTAAGGCCATTGTTTGAAGGAGAAGAAGTGTGCATAACATGATTTCTTGATTTTTGGGTGCTACTAGTAGTGTCTGTAGCTGAACCGAGTTTGTAAATGAGATAGAAAAAGAAAAAAAAAGAGGGAGAGAAAGAAAAATACTGGCATTAGGTTCATTGCTCTGATACCATAAGATGAATATTGGAGCAATGGTTAAATTCTATTAATTCTAAGAGGTAAATATATGCAATTTTCATGGAGTCAATCTCTTGCAAACTAGAATTGACAGCTAATTGCTAATTTCTAGAACTAGGCAAATGACTCAATCTACATTCATGATAAATTTGACTCAATCTACATTCATGAGAAATTATTTTTACAATGCTTAGCAGTTTTTTCCTTCTATAAATATACATTAATGATAAATTTGACTCAATCTACATTAATGATAAATTATTTCAATGCCTTTTTTGCCTTTATATATATCAACTAGGTGAGCTTCTATTATGGTCCCATTGATGGGATAGTTTAGTCAACCATCTAACTTTTAAAATAAATATAGTAATTGGAATATTAACTATTTAGTGATTCAATCATGGTTGTGTATGATATGAGCCATTGGATAGTGACGAGATCGGTCCTATCAAAATTAACCAAGATAGGTGATAAAGATATAAAATCTATTGCTTCTAATAAATGTCATTATTAATATCACATATAGCCATGTAAACGAATTAAGTTAATTTATAAACTATTTGAATTTGACTTAATTTTTATTTGAACCCAATTCGAGAATAATTGAATTGAGTTCAAGTTGTTCAAGTAAGGCTCGAGTTTTGTAATGTTTAGCTAGATTGATCTTGAAGTCTAATGAGTTTCGAGTTAAATAGAAATATTAATCAAGTTTGGTATTAATATTATTTTTAACTAAAGTTATATAAATATATTTTTAATAAATCAAACCTACACTAGATTGATTAATTTGAACTTGAATTTACGTAGTGATACTTCAAGTTAAGTTTGAGTTTAAGATTTTAAACTTAACCATGTTCGAGCTTAACACTATACCGTCTAGACTTGAGTTGCGTAGGTCTAATGATATATAATATCCATGATTAGCTAAGTTTGATAGTTGTATCATCAAAATTCAACTTGTAGACAAGCAGAATGAAATTGGACTAAAATGCCATAATCAAAAGCAATATTTTATTACTAGGAATAGGAAAGAAAAAAAAGGAAAAGAAAAGAAAAAGGCCATATCCATATCATATAATAACTTATTGGGTAAATTACATCAAAATGTATCAATATTTGTAACTAAGTTCATTTAAGGTATCAACGTTTCAAGTAGTTAAAAGGATGAATAAACGTTTGAGGATAAAATTCATTTAAGATATCAACTTTTTATATAGCGAGTCAAATAAGGTATTAATACTTGACCGTTGATGAAATTAAAAAAAAAAAACCTAATTAAAAATTAATCCAAACTTTGATACCTTAAATAAACTCTACAAAACTTCATTACCTTATTTGATTTACTTTGCAAAATATTTATTCCTTTTTATACACACTCGAAATTTGATACTTTAAATAAATTTATCCAAAAATATCAATACTTTCTTATATTTAGGCATAGCTTATTTTGCTTGAGTTTGTATGTTGTTATTGTGGGAAAGAGATTACACTTTTAATGTTATTTGTGTCCTTGCATTATTAAAATGTTTTATCCTAATCTAATTTAAACGTTTTGGCAAACCCTTTGTTAACGAGAGGTTAATAAGTAGTCAGTTTAACAAACATGATTTTGTCCATACAAATTTTCAATGATAATACTCATGGATGTTGCTGTTGTGTTTGCTTTTGCTTTTTATCATTATTATTATTTTCCAATTGTCACGTGTATTAGCATCATAGTTTTTTACAACACATCATGTTACAGGACTTATAATTTTTTTTTTTTCCATTTTCCTTTTTCTTAGATTGCACATGCCCTCAACTTTATTACATGAAAGGGTAAAGAAGGCTTTCTGTAAAAAGGAAAAAAATTGAGAAATTCTATTCTCATGTCATTAATTTTAATGAGACGATCTCGTTATTATTCAATAGTTCACACCATACTTAATCATGGTTGAATTATTAAAATAGTTAATATTTCAATTATTATTTTTATTTTAATAATTATATAGTTGATTGGACGGTTCTCGGAATCGTAGAAGCTCTCAAAAATATAATTACATTAGAGAGATAAATTAAACAAGGGTTGATATTTTAAATGGTTTATGAAAAAGATCAACGTAGAAAAAGATTAATATTTCAAATATATATTAATGATTTTTTTAGTATTAGAAGTGATGCTAATGTTATTTTATCCAAAGTTGTTATATTGGCATATTTTATAATGATACAATGGAGATTTCTTCATTGGCTCCATTTTGTAAAATCATGATTTTATAATTTTTAATAGTTTAAAACATTGATCTATTTTTTGAATCTACTTTCAAACGCGATTTTCTCTAATATAGATTTTTCCAAAAGAAAAATAAAAAAATTACTTATAAAACTTTTAATAGTTACTATTAACGAAATCTTTAGAAAATGGAAAATAAAATTTATATATGCTGGCTTAAAGGCACATACATATTATTACTTTGCATACAAAAATCCTAGCCCATTATTGAGGTTCATTTTACAATTCCCTCCCTGAAGACGATTTCTTTGTGCGGTATATTCTAGAGAACAAAATTTATCGACTAACCACAAGATGCAGAAGAAGTGATAGAAGATACATTTTTAGAAGTAAATATAGGAAGTCGTAGAGGATGTAAACATGAACGGAGTGACAAATTTTACATTTGGTACCTAAATTTTATTAATTTATAAAATTAATTATTTAAAATTTAAAAATATCAATTTACTATATATAAACTTTTTGAATCCATTCATAGTTACTGGATGAAGTAGTTAATTGGAAAAATAAGTAAAATCTAGATAATTAATTATAAAATTTGTCAAAACTTAAGTAATTAGTTATAAAAATAGGCAAAGTTTTGATATTAAATTGATATTTTTAAATTTTAGATGATTGATTATATAAATAGATAAAGTTCAAGTGCCAAATATAATGTTCACTCTAAGAAAGAATATCACGATGATATCTTTAGATAATCTCAATTGTTGATTTATAAGAGAACCAATATGATGTGAAAGAGTAATAATGCTTCCATTTTACAATATAATTGCAGGGTCTAGTAAATGATGTCTCTCGACCACTTATTTAAAGTTGAAAAAAAAAAATTATGTCTTCTTAACATCATGAAGTGCAATTTAAAATACATAAAAAGTTAATAAAATTTATTTTTATTTAACATATTAACAAATATCTTTGATGAGGTTGAAACTAGTTGGGACTGCTAGTAAGCTACTTGAGTTCGACTTTATGATAAGTTGAATTTGACCCAATCACAATTGTGTTGAATTCGAGTTCAAGTTTTAGTTTTAAAATACTTTATTCGAGCAACTTGTAAACCGAATCAAAATTTTATATATTTTTTATTAAAAAAAAGAGTGATAAAAACTTGTACTTTTTTTTTAGTTTAAAAGTCTATTTCCGCACTTTTTTTCATTTCATATCCAGGTTCCCTTTATTATATTTATGACCACGTCAATTTTATCCTATTTTATTATTGAATCCTAATTTATTTTTTAATCTAATTAAGTTCTATAGGAATAGTTGAATCTAATGAAGTCAACTTTGAACAGATCGAGAATTAATTCGAGTCGAGTTTAAACTTCAAAAACATAGCTCGATCTAGTTTGAGTCCTATTTGAATTTAAAATTTTTCAATTAAATCGAGATCGAGCTTGATATTATATTGTATTATCTTAATTTAATTAGTTTTGCTTGTTTAGATATTGAATTTGATATCATTTTGATTTCGTTTTTAAACTGAACCGATACTGAATCGATACATATATGATTTTGATAAAAAATTAATAATTTTACTCATAAACTAATTATACCAAATCGATATCAAACTAATAACGATAAGTTACTAATATACTGTTAATATAGTTAAAAATCCAGCAAATCCACCCTAGATAACATTGCCTGCATTATAATGGCTCTGTGACGTCAGATGCATGCTTTAATTAGGCGATTGATGAAAAGGAATATGGAATCTTATCATGAAACCGGTAAGATAATTTTTCTTGGCTAACGTGAAGAAATGATTGTGCCAAATCAAGTTTTTATAAAGATTTGGTGCCCTTCTCCTTTAAGCATTACTTGTGATGTACGTTAGGCATTTCAATTATTCTCGTCCGAGGGTAAAAAGATCAAAAAAGGATTATCATCATCATGCAAAGATGACCGTTGGCATTGACGATACGGACTGCTGGCTGCTGCTCCAGCCTTGTCAAAATTGAAAAAGACCACAGGGTTTCTTACAGCCGGCATGCCGCCTGTGGTTTTTAAATGTAATCTTATTTCCCTTTTTCTTTTGTAAATAAAATAATTTTCATTTAAAATGATTCACATGACAGAAGCCCAAACCAGCGAATATTCAGGAAAGGGTTGATTTAGTACGGGTGAAGAATAGCTTTGGTTTAGGGCTAAATTAGTGAATATTCAATATGAAATGCTTCAAGGATGGCATTTCAAGTACAAGTGCAAACGGACCGGATCGGACTAGGTCGAGCTTTTACCGACTTGAGATCAGCTTGTTCAAATCCTTAATGGGCTCAAGTTGAGTTGAACTCTTAATGAGCATGAAATGTGCATAAACTCTTAACAAGTTAAGAATGTGCAGGTTTGGACTCAAGCCTTTTAGAGATTTTCGAGCTCGAACTCGGTTCGTTTAAGCTCAGTCTATTTAGCGTATATAATTCTATTTTTAATTATATATACAATATTTAATTAATATAAATAATTATATATAATATTATATTAATATAAATAATTATATATAATATTATATTAGTATATTATATACATATGTTAAATAAGCTTTTAATAGGATTGTTCATGAGTCTAGTTCAAGCGCGTTAATGAGCCATTCATGAGCAAGCTCGAGAGCCTGAACACAAATTAAAACTCGGCTCGTTTAGCTAAATGAGTCTAGGGTTATAATTACGTTGTATCAGGGTTTAGTTGTTTGATTGAGGTGGAAGTTAAGTACTAGACCAAAAACGTGTAGATATTTAGTATAGTCTATGATGTTTTAATTGTCTTCCAATGGCTTTTTGGGTCCTTAATCACTTAAACTACTTATAGCTTTAGAATGAATTAAATACATGTAATGCTATGGCTTAATATCTTCCAGTTTTAGCCCACATAGAATTTTAATGAACCGAATCAGTAATTCTCTTAACTTTAACTATAGCTATTTGACTAATCGATATATACTTTCCATGAGTAACCCAACGTTCTTGAAGGTTTGTCCTTAAATTCGTTGATTTGATGGCGAATGTAATACATTAAAGTTGTTAAGACACCATAATGCCTTGGTAACATTGACTTATAAGTATTGTCGTAGGTTTTATCCAAATTACAAGATCCATTGTGTCTTGTTACTAATTTTAGTGCTCTTTGACCTAGAAAATTCTCATTTCTTAAATGTGGCTACACTAAATCAACCCAAAAACATCTTGTTTCTCCATTTGCTACCCTATTCTTTGGATACCTTTATTTATTTAGTCAAGTGATCATACTCTTTCTAGTGAATCTTTTGCACCTACTTAATTTTATTACTTCTACTTTGACTTTACTTTTGAAGTAGGACATGATAATAACTCCTATGATGCAGTGTGGGGCTATAGCCATCTACAACCTCTAAATGAGATTTAATGTTAGAGTTGTAATTACTTTGTTGTAATCAATACTCTTGGTCCATTTAGCAACCTCAACTTATTTATTTATTTTTTAATGACAAGCTCTATTGAAAAAAATCTACTTTCTATCCACCTTCAAAGCATGTTTCAAAATATATTAAGAAATTTAACATTGTAGTAAAAAAGAATAGCAATAATGTCAAAAATGGTACTTGAATTTTCGCAAAATGTTCAATTAGGTATCAATGTTTGGTTTTGACAATTTTGGTACTTGAACAAAGTTCTTGCATACTTTTTTCGAACTTGATCAAACTTACTTTAGGTATGAGAAAGGTATATGAAAACTTTGTTCAGGTAATAAAATTGTCAAAACTAAATTTTAGATATGAAAAGAAATCTACAAAACTTTGTTTATATACTAAGTTATTCAAAATGAAACTTTAGGTACTTGATTGAATATTTTTATGAAAATTCATATACTTTTTTTATCATTAACCCAAAAATTAAAAGGCACTTCATAAATTTAAACTACTTCCTACAAGAAAACATTAGGATATAACATCATTATCATGGCAAGATATGCATTTAGATATTTTCAAAAACCTATCAATGGTATCCATTGTGGAGTTCTTCCCTCTAAGCTTTAAATAATCCAAAAATACAATTAAAGCTCATGTTAATATATAGATATGATGTTATAAGCAGTGTTGTACATTCTAAAATAGCTTAATTCAACAAAGTTATAAAGAAGGGCAATCTTGTAAAATAATAAGAAGATACAAGGGTGAACCGTCTTTTCAATTCAAAATTTAAAAATGTTATTTATAAAAGACCAACCATAATGTCTTTTCTCATTTTCTCTCTATCTTCTCTTTTTTCCAAGAGGCAATTTTGTCTCAAGAAAACATAACAAGATCATGTGGTAGCACAATTGAGAGTGATGGAACAAGGTAACTATGAAATTTCATGCAATAATTAAGAGGATAGAAAAAGATATTGAAATGGATTTATTTAGAACATCCCTTGACCATAAGGGATTGTCAAGAGCAGATATTTTGGAAGGGAACATTAAAATCTAAGTGTCATGGACACCAAGTTCTTGTAGAAGAGGAATAATTCATACATATAAGTAAGTATCTCGACTTGATTGTTGTTTTGGTATGGTATTGAAGGTATTTGAATGGTGCAAATACCTAAGAGTATGGCTCTTTGTATTTTTTGGGGTGCAAATTGGATTATTCGAAATATGAGGGTTGGATGATAATTGTGAAAGGATGGAGAAATTTATGGGTCAAGAAAACATGGAAATTTTATAGATACGGTTTTTTTAGGACAACATGAGCAATGCACAAACTACGTATAAGTTGTGTGTTGCCATACAAGTTAAGGAGTTTCTGGGCATGTACGATCATTTACACAAGCCTATGCATAGGTCATATATATACCTTCTATAAGTTGCACTACTATTGGTACGAGCTTGTGTATAGGTGCTGTAAACATTATGAGAAGCACATGATCCTTTGTACGACCCATATGTAAGTTGTGTATACTTTTTTCTGACTAGCACGACCTTTCAACATAGTTATGTACCTGTATGAAATTTCTGTGCTATCATGTACTAGCCCTATACTTTATAACTTTTGCATATTCACCTTTTTCTTTCTAGAAAAACAATCGAAACTCATTTAACTCATCATTTAGGATTGAACTTTATTATAGAACCAAAAAACCAATATATTAGTGGATTAAAAACAAAAATTATAAAAGTGTAGATCATAAGTGAGTTTAGAAGTGTAAATAATTTAAAATATCTTAATTGTTATATAATTTAGGCTAGAGGGCTCTAGTGTCCAAGACAAATTAACTTTTTTATGTATGTGTATACTAGATTTGTTACTTGTGTTTGCCTATGTAAACCCTAGATTTTATGATGAGTTTTATGTATAAACCTTAGAACCAGAAGTCAACTAAAACCCTAAAAAGTTAACTAGGTCATCTACAAGCCTTAGATCCGATAATCTCGTGCTAAAAATCCTAAAATAATAGAAATAAGGTAATCATAGATTATAATATGAAATAATGTCATATAACATAAAAGATCATATTCGTCAAAAATTCGTTCGTTTCGGATCCGAACGGGATTAATTTTTGAACTTAAGGTCCCAGCTCGCAAAACAGTGAAATTTTCCGATAACATTTTTAGACTTGTAATAAGATGAGGATTCATAAAATATCTATTACAAATTTTTTTTGCTTCTAAGAATATTAGATAGAGCCTTTTTACGCGTATTTTCTTTATTACCGGTAAATTATTTATCTTGTTTACCATTCAAGTTACTATTTACTACTATTCATTACTATTTCACCATATCTGTTTTTTTTTTCTCACTACCCATTCTTATACTTTTACGACACCTACTCTTATATTTTCATTTATAATACTACTTTATAAATAATTTATCTTACACATTACTTACTTTTCATTACAAAAATACAAAATTAATCAATTTTCCTCTCCCTCTTTCCTCATGATTGATGCCTACTTCGCTCTCTTTACCTTATGTTTTATTTTCCAATTGATTTAATTCACTCAAATTTTCACTCCAAAACTCTATAAATACCCTATCTCTCATTCATTCTTCACACACATTTTCATTACCTAACAAAACTCTTACAAATTTTCGACTCGAATCCTCTTCCCTCTCCCTTTTGTGCCGTGAGCTTCTCTCCCCTCTTCCAAAGTGATTTTCACAAATTGTTCTTTCTTTCATCTATCATCTACCATCTTCCATCACCATCTACTTTAGGTAAACACTAAACCCTCTCTTTTTTTCATGTTAGTATAACATGAACACTGTATATGTTATCATTTCTAAAACCCCATGAGCATTATGCTAAGGAAGAAATCATGGAAACAATAACTTGTTCATGTCTTGATCAACACCATATTCATTTATGATTCTTGTTATGTTCTTATTTTGTTCATGCTCCTAATCTAACTTTTTATATGATATTAATTATAAATATACATATATCTATTCTTAGAGCCTAAAGCTCACTAATCTAACTTCTTATTTATGCTCTTGTTTCCTTACACATTTACTTATTTCATGTTTATAAATAAGACTAGTTACTTTTAGTCTTAGACTTGTCCTTATCAAATCAAAACGTTTTTGGCATAAATCCATTCAAACATATGATTTCCGATTAATTAGGTGTTTTGGTTGCCTACGTGTTTGTTGCGTGACATATGCTTGTATAATTAACTTGTTTGATTTTGTTGTACGAATATACTGTTATGGGAATAATTCTCACTAAGCAAATAAGCTTACACCCTTTAGATATTTGCCATAGTTTCCCTTTCTTTGGTTTAAGCCCTGAGGATACTTTTCTTAAGTATCAACTTTGGCTCAAGGAGCTTTTGGAAGAAGTCATAGCATAAGATTAAGACCTGGATTTCCATAGAGATCTCCTATGTATTTATTTTGGAAAACAGACTTTGGAACTTATGTAATTATTTCAGTAGGGGTATGCCTCCATCTAATTGTAAGACTCTTATTATATTTTTGCTTAAGTTATGATGTTATGACTTCCTCCTTGAATGTTATTTCTATAACTCCTTAAACTACTTGTTGTAAAGAATGGTTCTCTATGGCCGTGAAAGTACACCTTACACTCAGTATCAAAGCTTTTGCGTGATTGAGGTAGTGATTTATAAACGTTAATACTGAGTATGGTGGGCTATCACATTTAAAGTACCTTTTAAGGCGTGACAATCTATATTAGAAATGTAAAGTTGCTAGTTAATTATTCGACTATTGAAATGGTTGTTTTTTGTGTATGGTTGTTGGTAGTACGTGGAGAGTATCCACACTACTGTCCTGGTAGCCTAATGATCTCAATATGGTATTATCCCAAGTGAAGGTGCACTAGAAATGATCTAGATAAGTTTAGGTAGTTCTAATGTCGTAGATAATGAGGAATACCCAATGTGTAATATGGACGTATATATGTATTTATGTATATGTTCAGATATTGAGCAATCATTTGTTAGTTGCTGGATTAATCATAGCGACAATCATATGGATGTTTGCTACATTTATATTACAGCTACATGTGATTTTGGATGAAAAATTTATATAACCTAGTGCAAATAAGTTATGATAAATCATTCATTACTGATTTAATATATAAAACAATGCAACTATTTAATAAAAAGAAAAGAAAAAACCAAACAATACATAAATCTTATTTTTCTATATATCAAAATATTTATAAAAGATATATAATTATATAAATATAAACGTTTCCTTTTTTTTTTCCTTTTATATTTCTTTTAACCCCTGTAGGAGTTATGGCACTTCTATATACTAATCACTACCCACTTAATATATGTATATATTCATGAAAAATTCTACAGTCCCAAGGTAGTTATAATGGACCGGTTCGTTATGTTATTGTACGGTTCATATATAATTAAACCGTGATTGAAATCTTTAATATGTGCAGTCTCGTGACAAAACCCATATATATATATATATAATATCATAGTCTCTACCCGTGAGAAAAGCTTTCATCACTTGTACTCAAATGAGATCGACATAACAAAATGATATAAAGACATTCATTGCATGGTTCGTTACAGTAAATGTTTATTTTATTCTTTCTTAGTTTCATGTTAAGTTGTTATTAATTATATTTTAAGTATCCATTAGTAATTATACATGAATTGCGTTCAAGCAAAAAATGTCTCTATCGCATGAATAATTTGATAGCTTATTTTATCATATTTCCATTAATAGCCTACATTGGAAATTGGACAACAAACTCATGTCTATACATCGTAAATGCAATGAAAATTTTGTTTTCATCATAAAGATAATAAGGAACTTTTATGATTCTATTATTCAAAGGTTTACATCATATCTAATCGTGATAAATTATTAAAATAGTTAATATTTTAATTATTATATTTACTTTTACGGTTAGATAGTTGATCAGATGATTCTATTGATCGAACCGTAAAAACTCCCATGTAATAGATCCTTTATTATTGTTTCAACATAGTATCTATGCTAACTAAATATAGTAATAGTTATAATACACTTAGTTCACTTGAATGAAATAAGGTTGAAAAGGAATAATAATTCATTATTTTACATTTAAAAATAGTTATTCATCTAGTAAAGAAAAGAGATATTAATTCCTTATTTATTTGGTATTATTCGAAATAGATATTATTTTGATAATTTTTTTAACCAAACAAAAAAATAAATATTTAATAGTAATAAAACTAGAATACCGAATCATTCTATTGAATCAAACATACTATTATTATATCTTTATTATATTCTCATTGGATTATAATCCAACTTTTCTCTTATTTCATGTAGTAAAGTTCACGGGCCCTTAACTTGGAAAATCACTAATTAAGGAGGTGTCAATTGTGAGTGACGCAAGTCGCAAGGGAGTTGCAAGAGAATAATTTTTTTGCAAAATATTTAAAGGAAAAAGGAAAAAAAAAAAAAAAAAATAACATAGAATATTGTGAATGTAATGGGTAATAGCCAGCATCTAGTTCGACTTCTATCTTGAAGCCGCAAAAAGAGAATAATGACATCAACACACGACAGCAAACGCGTGAAGGTTCCCCTCCTCCGATGTTGCAACTTTATCTCCCCACTCTTTTACGAGGTCCTTTTCACGAGGCTCGTTAGTACAGTGATGTCTGGTTAGTTTTATAAGATCCGAATAAAATAATTAATCAAATCCAATAGATTTATTATGAGATATTTTTTTTTTCAATTCATTATAAATTTATTTCTATAAACACTAATTATATTTAAATAATTATATAAATACCACTGTAAAAGTGATTTTTTTTTATTTTACACAAAATTTTTATGTTTAAAATGGAAGTTAGGTCATGTTATTTTAAAAATTACAACTTATAAATATGATTTGGAGTATCTTAATCCATGAATTACTTATGGATTTGCTTAGATATCATGCTAGTCTTTGAAGAAACTTTTCTTATTAAGCAACTTTGTATTTTTATTTTAGGTTACTTTACAAAATTTACTTATTTACATTTTTTTTAAATGTTTATGGGTCTTATTTTATTTTATTACTTTAAAATAATGTTTATATTTTTTTTATAAATATTAAATAAGTGTGAAATGACCAGCTAGAGGACGAATGAAATGAATGCTTTTTGTGAAAATTAAATAAGTGCAAAATAGGGTTGCAAAAGAATCGAGCTCAAGCCTAAGATAAAACTCGTTTATCTAAACAAGCTAAGCTTGGGTTTTGGTTCAGTTTTGTGAGCAAGTTCATCTTAAGTTCGCGAGTAGGTTCATTAACAGGCTCGCTAATAAGCTAATTAGCATATTTATAAGTTCTATATTTATAATATTTTAATATATAATTAAAACAACAAAACTAATTTCTACTTAATATGTCATTAACTCTTATATATTATTTTTAGGTTTGAAAAGAATGAAAAAGGAGCTATTTAAATGAGTTGAGCTTGAGCTTTTAATTGCAAGCTTGATAAAAGCTTGGTTTGGCTTGAGCTTGAGCTTAAAACAAAGCTTGTTTAGTTAAATGAGCCAAACTCGAGCTTAGATTTTAGGCTTGATAAAAAACTTAATTTAAGCTTGAGTTCGATAATTTTTAAAAGAGCCAAAGCCGAGTCTAAAAAAGTTTGACTCAACTTATTTGCAGTCCTAGTGTAAAAGGACCAACGAGAGGAAGAGTGAGAGGATTGCTTATCATAACAATTTTGATTATTAAACACTTTACTTTATTGCATGAGCAACTACCACATCACTAATATTTTTTGAAGTTTTCACCAAGCATCCAGAGATAATAAAATTATACTTTTGGAAATCGTATATCATAAATGTGATTTTTCTTTATATATGTTTTTTTCAAAATTTGTTTTTGAAAATCTAGAATATAAGTGTGGTTTTTGTATAAAAAGATGCGTATGGGAAATACAATTTTATATTAGTAAAATTATAATTAATAACCTATAAATTATATTTTATATTGGAAATCCTGTCACTACTGGATGAGAAAACACAATTCTTTCTTGAGATAAAAAATGGGGAACTTTTGTTGCTTTTTTTTTTTTTAATATTTTACCATTGATATCTTAATCAACAGTTGACTTAAGATAGGATTATAGGATATTTTCAAAATATATTTCTAATATATGTTAATATTTTAGTAAGTACAAATGCGCAGTCAAACAAATAAATGACTATTACTTGTTTATTCTATTGCGCAACAAATGCAATTTGTGTTCTATTTTATTTTTTCTACCAAATGCTAAAAACATACTTTATTATAAAAGAATCAGGACCATAAACATAGGTTAAAGAATTATTCTTTTAGTCGGTGGTAAGGTACGCAAATGCAATAAGTATGGTCATTTACAAATTTTCTCTTTCGGTTACTAATAAAATACTCCATTATTGGGCGGAGGTTTTGACTTTTCAGTAAGATTTAAAATTTATTTGATGAAAATTTATAAAATATAACACTGAAATAAAATTGTTCAATGCATCAAAATCCTTTAAAAAAGATTGATATATAAAGTACGAGAATTTTTACGGTCATGTTAATAAAAAAAAAAATCCAATGGTTATTTGACCTGTTGTAGTTAATAAATTAAATATACTATCACCATGATTATATATAAATTTTAACCATACTCCCAAAAAAAATAATGAGGTGATCATAAAAATATTTTATAAAGTATTATTCTGTATCAAAGATCCTCATTAAGCTTTTTATAACTGACGATTGGAATCTGGATTCTTTAAAAAAAAAAAATGTTCAGATTCATTACATGCAGTCATGAATTCATGCCAAACCTTTTTTTTTTTTTTGGGTTTCTTTTAACATGTCCTTTTTAAGACGTATTCGAAGTGTAATTGTGAAGAAATCATTCTCAACCTTTTCAATTTGTCTCAAGTGGTATTGACTTTTATGTAGCATGAAAGAAAGATATAATAGTAAGATATATAAATTAAATGTCCAGTCAAACAAAACAACCCAAAGGAAATATTACGAACGTAAAAGAAAATTCATTTTAATAAATTGAAGTTCAACTAATACTCATGGGTAGTGACAAAAAAGTTATACATGGTTTATCAACACCTATCTCTTTGGCCTTTTTCGTTTTTTTAATTTTATTTTCAATGGAAAAATGTCAACACTATCTTGAGAAAATCTAAAATTTGAATTAACTTAGAAAAGATCAAATGTCATTTTTATTATTTCCATTGTTCCTTTTTATTACTTTACATTGTATATTAAATTTTACATTAATTAATCAAACATATTTAATGAAATGCCGTTTCAACTCCATGTTGGCTAAAATTTCTTTATACACAGCCAATTCAACATTTTTAGGGTGGTAAATGTTGATTTTTTAAAAAAATTTGGTTACATGTAATTTTTCAAGTTTTCAGGAGTGGTCTACATAATTTAATCTATTAATTTTGTTCACATTTTCCATACACTTTTTTTCTTTTATAATTTATAGAACCAACATAGAAATCACAAAAAATTATACTTTCAAAATATTTTTAATAATACTATTTAAACATTAACTACTTATTCACCTGCTCTAATAGCAAAATAGCAATTCCTTATAATTAAATTTTTTTCTAGAAATACCCTCTTTTAAATAAAAAATATAAAATAAAATTTTTCATTATTATTATATTCCATTCCTTAGTTACAGTAATTCCCGAGTCTTATTAATTCTATAAAGTGAATATAAGAGTTTTTTTTAATTTTATATTTAAAATTTGAAGCTGGTAAAAGTCATTACCAAAAAAGAATTCTATTTATACAATTTTACTCTTAAAATTTGGGTTTAAAAATATCCATGTCTTTTATTGGTTTCTCTACCATGAACTTCCACAACTTCTTTAGAGTCAATGTCATATATCTAAATTTTTATAAAATATTTAATTAGATACCTAAAATCTAAGAGACAGCTTATTAAAGTTGTCTTGACCATGTCTCTTAAAGATAAAATTATTATAATTACATTAAACTCTTCTATCAAGATTTAAGATAAGTTTATTTTTCTTTTAGTGAGTTAACAGCAAACAAAGCATCCAACCAGTGTTAATCACCATTAGCCATTATTGCCGAACAAGCTATTAAAACGATCTATTGAAGAGAAGTTTTGAGAGGAGTTAGCAAAATTAAAGAAGGAGGGCCTTCGACCTAGTGCCATTGGTAAGAGAAACAAGGCACAAAAATGTCTAAAGTGCTACAAATACATTAAGATAAGTTTATTACAATTTAAATTCGTCCTTAAAAGAATAGTTTGATTTCTTTATTTTTAGGATTATATTTTTCCATCAGCATTTGTATACTTTTTTTTTTTTCACCTAGAAATGGAGACGAGATTCTCTCTTGGCAAGCAGTTACCCAATTTTTCATAGTGGTTCTGGAATTCACTGGCTTCCACTTTAATCTTTTGCTTTTTGTCGGCAATTCACGAGTCTCCACTCCAGTTGCAATCAATGACCCTCCCTCTCTCTCTCTCTCTCTCTCTCTCTCTTCCTCCCCCCCCCGCTTTCTCTCTCTATCTGTCTGAATCAAAGTCCCAATTACATTAATATCCCGCAGCATATAATAATTCAACCCAAATACCACTCTTTGACATTGTCCAAAAGTCAAACCCAAAACCATTTCTGGTTTTCACGGACCAAGACAAATATATCATATATATATAAAAATATAAAAGAATATATATGAAAAAAGGAATAAGACAATGTCATCGAGATGCCAATCGCACCTTGCTTTGTTCAAATACGTGTCTCTATGTGTAAACACTCGCTTTCCAAGGGACAAAGCATTTTTTAATCGAACATACAAGGGATAAGAATTTGCTATCCCGAAAATATTATTTTATTAATGTTTTTATAAATAAACATATGTTGTATATAAAAAATAAAAATTCTATAAAATAATGCAAGCAATATCATTTCGTGACGTGGTAAACGTTTATTTATGACAACAGATACAAGACAACAAATTTTCATACCCATACAAGTGCCATCGTTTTTTTTTTCCGTCTAATCATGTGATGTTACATATAAAAAATATAGAAGCACCTTATCAATTTTAAAATATTATAGAAGTATTTTAAAATTTTTTAAAAAATTGTATTTACTTTGCTAAACAGCCTGCTTTGAATTGTCTTTTTTTTTTTTTTTTTCTGTTGGATATTTGATTTGCTTCTGACTTGTATGATTTGTATACTAATAATTAAGTCTTACCTTTTATTCATCTGCAAACATTATAACTCAAATAGCTACTAAAATAGATACTCAATGGACTAAACACATTTGGTCAAAAAAAAAAAAAAGGACTAAACACACAATTACAACTCACTTACAATTCTCAAATTTTTCCTCCAATTCTTTTTTTTTCCTAAATCATTATAATTAATAGATCTTACCTTCTTATGTTTTTTACGAAGTGTGCAAATATTAAAATTTTCAAATCACAATATCGTTATAATGATTTTTTTTTTTTTTGCATAAAATTGATGGATAGTCTATCGTCCATCCAAATTTTTTATCCATTAAATTTTGATTATTGACAAATACACTATGATAATACCAAATTTTTTTAAGAAATATTAATTGGTATAGCATTTGGATAAAATTTTAAATAAAAATATTTCATATGCCTTTTCACATTCAACTTACCATAAAAGTTTATTTATTTATTTTTTTTCTTTTATACCTTTAACACGTGCCATGGAGATCCGACCAGAGGCCACCTTAATTCCTAACCCACTTATTTATTTTCCGCTAGCGTCCCGATTGTGTCCTCTCAAAAGTCAGCGCCTTCTTTTGTTTTTTTTGTCTCCTCTCTCTCCCTCTCTCTGCCCCCCTCTTTCCTTCTCTATCTCTGCATCTCTGCAAATTCACAGGCCATGGAGGACGACTGGGATCTGCATGCGGTTGTCAGGCGTTGCTCCGCCATGACAACCACCGCTAGCACTACCACTGCCACCACATGCACAATACCTGCAAACCCTTTTCTAGAAATGAAGAAAGAAGACACCACCATCACCAACAACAAGAACTATGTCCCTTTACTAGATCCATTTGAACCAAGGAAGAGCACATATGAAGAGCTTCATGAACTATTCAAACCCTTCTTGGTCCCTAAACCTGATCCTCTTTTGTTACAAAACACACCCATTTGTTCCTCTCCTCTTGGAGGCTTCAACATCCAACACCAAGGACTCCACTCTAAGCCAGCAACAAATTCCCACTCTCATCCTCCTTCGAGGGCTGCCAAAAGAAGGTAAAATACTTTTTTAAAAAATCAAAATCAACCTTAACGTGTTGACTTTCTTTTTTTTTTTCCTTTTCTTTTCTGTTCTTTTCTCTCTCTCTTTTTCTTAATTATTATGGTGCAAAGTAAAGGATTTGGTGATCTGGGTTTTAATTATTTGTGCAAAAAGATTCAAACTTTATGTTAATTTCTGAAATTTTCTTGTTAATATCATGTTGGGCTGTTGAACACAGGAAGAATGTTATGAAGAAAATATGTCAAATTCCAGCTGAGTCTCTGTCTTCAGACGTATGGGCTTGGAGAAAATATGGCCAGAAGCCAATCAAAGGCTCACCTTATCCTAGGTAATACTTTTTAATTCCTAGTAAATCACAAACGGTATAATTTTTTAAAAATTCTTACAAACCAAAATTAAGATGTACTGTTACATAAATTTATAGAAGTAGCCTGTCTGATTACGGTCGTGTCGATGTTTGGGGGAAAAAGCTGATTTCAGTTTCTGCCTTTGTTTGCTTTGATTTGACAGGAGTTACTACAGATGCAGCAGCTCAAAGGGTTGTTTAGCCCGAAAACAAGTGGAGCGGAACAGATCCGACCCGGGAATATTCATCGTTACATACACAGCAGAGCACAACCATCCTGCACCCACGCACCGCAACTCACTCGCTGGCTCCACGCGCCAGAAGCCCATCGCGCAGGCATCGGACACAGCTGGTGATACTGCCACCAAGCCCACGCGCTCCTCCTCTGCTACATCTGCAGAGGAGGAGGCCGAGACTGCTGAGATCGAGACTGATCCTGCCCTCAGTGCATCTCGAAATGGGAATACCGAGAGCAGGGAGAGTAATAATAGCGTGTTTGGTGATGAGGATGAGGGGGAGGAGTTTAATAATGACCGTTGTGATGGGGAAAATGAATCTGGATCGTCCAATATGGCTTTAAACGATGATGATGACTTTTTTGATGGTTTAGATGGACTAATTGGTGGTGGTAGTATCAACGGTAGTTGTGGTATCACTGGCGGGGATCGGTTGTTTTCGGATCAGTTATCGATGCTATTTGACCTTCCTTGGACGGCTAATAATAATAATAATAATAACAGTACGGCCACGACGGCTGCCGGCGGGAGCTAAGTCTTCCGGTGTGAAAAGTCAAAGTGGTGATGTTGGTGATTGGGTTGTATTGATGTCATATCACAATTGTGATTTGTACATGCGTTTTTTTGGTATTTGACTTTGACTTTTTTCTTGTAAGATATGGAGAGAGAGAGAGAGAGAGAGGTGAGTAAAATTTTAGGGCTGTTGGTTTGATATATGTGGTAACTAGTAAGTAAAATTCAATCAGGAATATGTTAGTATGTATAATCTAGATTAAGATCACGAATATTATAAGGATAACTTGCTTTTTAGAATTGAACATTGTTATGTTCTTGTGATGTAAATTTATCATTTTCTTCTATTATTGTTCCAAAGTGTTTGATGTTTCTTGTTTTATTTTAATTTTTCAGTTAAGGTTCATGCAATGACTGATGAAATCCGACTTATATTATTTAGGTATTCATTATTGTTTACCCATGGAACAAATGAAATTGTATTGCAAAAACCTTACTTGCTAAAAATGCTTAAGAGGTATATTTATATATTTTTTTATATATAAATTGTAGATGGAAAGAAATGTTAATGTCTTAATTTGGACAATTTCATAGCGTGATTATCCTGTAAATGTTTACCTTATAACTAGGGTTGTAAATAATTTGAGTTATAATAATATAAAGCTTATTCTTGACTTTAAATAGCATTTAACATACTAAATTTCAACTTGATTAAACTTCCTTCTAATTATCAAACTACAATATCTAAACTTTGTTCAAACTAGAATTTTTTTTTTTCTATTGAGTTTGAATTTGATTGATAATTTTACTTAGGAGCTTAAATTCAATTAGCTTACAAGTTAGATAAGTTAAATGTTACAAAGTTTGAGCTTGAATTAATTAACTAATCAAGTAGTTTAAATTGGAGTCAAATACTTTTAAGTTAAGCTTAATAAATATCGAGTTAAACTCACATAACTCACATATACTTTGACCATTTACACGCTTACATATACTTTATTAAATATAGATTCAATAAAGTCTCAATTCTATTAGTCGTTAAAAATGTAGATATAAACTATGCATTTCATATTCAAAGGACATTTAAATTAAATAAGGACAATATTGACTTGGTTTTGTTGAACATGAATACTAATGTATTTTATGTGATGGAATTGCCATTGCTAGTCAATAACCTAGAAAATGTCTATTGATCAACATTTGAGAAGTCATGAGTTATGAAACATAGAGAAATGTTGATAGGAAGAGGCTTGAAGAGAGGAATAGGAAAACCTTGTTTATCTAAAGTGTCCCTGTCATTGTAGATCGAATTCGGTGTTCTTGATTATTCTTGGAACATTTTAATGCTTTGATCTTCTTTGGAGTGCTGCCAAATTCCAATATTATTGATCTTCCTCTAAAGCTTGTTGACACTTCAAATGAGTAGTAAAAACCTCTTATTCATACTCTTATTTGTAAAGCTGGTGGCCCATTTTGATTATGAATGGTTTGTGATAAATAGAGTAGATGGGCTTTCGATGATAACTCTTGGATTGCTTCTAATAATTTAATTGATAAGCTTAAATCTTTTAATGTGAATAGGCTTTGTTTTTAATTATTTGTGACTTTTGATTATGTATTTTAACTTGTATGCATCATTTAATCTTTTTCTCAGTATAATATTTCCTATTATAAAGAGTGAAAGCAACCAATTTTTTAAGGAACTTGGGACTTTATTAATTTATTTTATTTTTAATTAGAACACCCTCTATACTTGAGGATTATGTCAAAGAATTGACCCATTAAGGTTTGAGATATGTGAGAAACAAGCCGATAGAACAAACTTGGGCAAGATTCAAGACCTTGATTTGAACTGTGGATTGCAATATTTGGTAGAATCACAGCCACATATGTGATATGTCTTTGAAAAGTCCTATCAATGGAGAGACAAAGGCAATGTGAAGCTAAAAAAAAAAAAAAAAGAAACTACTCACAGTCGAGCATGGAACTATGTAAATGAACTAATTATAAACTAGGTGATTAAGTAGGAAATATATATTATGAGCTAAAAAATTGTGAAGAGCTTAAAATACATGTTTCAAATACCGTGAAATACTACTTAGACTCTTCGAAGCTGGATAATGAAGTTATACTAGTGTAGCTTTAACTACCTTTGTATAGGAGCAAAACATGCCGATGATCGATCACATTTAGGAATGCAACCAAGACGGGTTCGGGACGGGTATACTAAAACCTGAATCCGAACCCGATACTTGATAGGATTCTTAAAACTTGTCCCAAACCCTATAGGGTTTTTATCCATGAACCCAAAACCCGCTAGACAAAGCTTATGGAGTGCCCGAACTCGAACCCGAACCCGAAATCCGATATAAAATTAGAATCATTATACAATAGAATATTTAAAAACGTCATTATAATTTTTTTTTTCATATTTTTCTATTTCCGATCTGTTTCCACTTTATAGGCCAAGAAAAAAACTCCTATCATTACTCATACAATCCTTTTTATAAAATCCCAATCATTTTCATAGGAAGAAAATCATTAAATGAAACAGTACGATAACAGGAGTGAGAGGCTTAAATTAGAAGAGAGTGAGCCAAGACCAAGACTGAAAGTGAAGACCATAGAGTATTAATCTACTGTCCAAAGGTTTTTTATTTTTTCTAAATGATTTTATAAAAGAGAAAAAAATAGCTTCACAATTAACGGAGCATAGCTGGTTAATTTCAGAGACTAAGGCTAAACATAATATATATATATATATATATTTAAACGGGTTCGGGTTTCCCAATGGGTTTTATGCTTATCCCAAAACCATATAGGGTTTTATTATTGATCTCAAAACTCATCCCAAACCCTATAGGGTATATATCGGGTTGGGCGGGTCGAGTACCCTATAAAAACCCGTCCACTTGCATCCCTAATCACATTCACCCGTTTATGTGAGTGGTACGATTAAGAGTGTGATTAAGTTGCATCTATTTGCGAACTGTTTTGCATTGAGTTTGATATTTACTGGAGTTTTATATGATAGTATGTAAGTTGAGTGTGAGTTTTGTAAAGTTAAACTTTAAAATGCTCAATTTAATATGTAATTAAAGTTTTTGTGACTATTTTTTCTATTTTACTAATACTATTTGTTCTATCTCCTGATGTGAAAAAAACGGTCTATCTATACTAGACGGTGTTATGAACATTAATAAAAATTTAATGATATATTATCTCTTCTATATTTGCAAATAGAACAAACAATATCAAGGAATTATAAAAATAACACAAAAATTTTGACCAAGAATTAAAATAACTACTTCATAGTTTAAGTACTAAATTGAATTTTCATATAAAATTTAGGTGCGAAATTTAACGATCACCCTATTCTTATTAGGATAATATATTTTTAGATATATTAAATCTAAATAAGTTTAATCAACCAAAACTTAACCTATTGAATACCTTATCTAGAGCTAAGCTCAAGCATGGTTGAGGCTTACTTTAATTTTAATTAATTAATTTATTATATGTATCATTGAGTTCGAAACATGAAATTCCTTTGTAATCAGAGTACTTGTTTAGGAAGAGAAGGACAGAGGAGAGCTTGAATTTACTAACCCTAGAGTCAAGATAGGACCATATTCAACCTTTTCCCAGTGACATTACCATTACATCCGATCAGGTTCCACTAAGCAATGGGTTAATGTGATATTCACTACTGGAATTTTAAATTTTTATTTCAATATTACATCTTGGGTTTAAAGTTGCTACACGTGAATCAAATTTTTATTTATTAAATTTACCATCCCATCTATTGTACCCTTTGACCATGGTTATTTACCGCATCATCTAATTGAAAATGGTGGAATTAATAAATTTGACTAAGTAAAAATCTAAGTAGATATAACATTTTGCAACTTTAGGTTTTAAGCATAAAATTTAAGAAGAGTTTAATTGTGCATGATATTTAACAATTTTAATTTCATCAGTATTATTGTAAAAGCATTTATAGTTCAGATAGTAGTTATTAGGACATCGCCTTTATAATAATTATCCAGAATACCTTATTGTTTTTAAAATAAGGGAGTACTTTTGTTTATGATGAAGTTCAATTCGGTAATACTAATAGATTAAAAATAAGATAGAATGAATTATTCAATATACTTGAACATAATATTGTCTATATATTCAGAGACATGTAAAATTAATTTTTTTTTTTTAGTGTAATTAGTAGGTTTGTTATTGCTATTTATAACTAATTTGTTTTACCTTTTGTAGAAACTGATCTTACTAATTTCTATTCCTATCCTTAGTAAAATTGGATTTGATTACCCTTTATTTCTATTCTCTTAATTTTCAAATCAATCGATAAGATTTGTAATCTTAATGCTCAACTCTTAATTATATACGGAAGTATCCCATCTAAAAGAATCGTTGGAGATTAAAGAGTCCCTCAAAATCTGGTCACTCTAATTCACCCACTTAGTTGGCAATAATTACCCCTTAATTTAGTAACTAACCTTGCAAGTTTCTATGTACACAAACCGGTCCATGCCCAATGTTCAAGTTGAGGTGTAGCCCATAGGAGTTACCCAGCCTTACGTTGTCAGAATGTAACGGGCCGACACTTTTCATTGTTTAATTCTAAAGTTGCCATGATTTCTTTTGTTTTGGATAATGGTAAAGACATGAGTTTCTTTTTTTCATTTTTTTTTTTCCAATTACAATGAGAGGAGGGATTCGGCAATTGCGTGTAAAGATGTGAGTTCACACAAGACAGAATGGCCTCCTGGAGGGTGTCAATGGTATTGAATAAGTAATATTTTGTTGTAAAATCTAGATAAAGATAGAGAAAATTGGACCTATAGTCAATTCTCTTATGTCATGTTTGGATATGTATAATACTAAATAAGATTTTTGTCTTGTTCGTTATTTGGTATATTCAAGTATAGCATAAGATGTTGTATTTTGACAAGTATACTCTTATATTATCATGCACAAATATTACAGTTAACAGCAATGTGATGATTTAGTCGCAGTTTTCTTATAATAGTGGTGAAAACTTGTTATTAGTGTTATATTGATGTCATTGACGACAATAGTGATAGTAACATCAATGGCATTGGTGGCAATTTTAGTAGTGATGATGCTATTGTTGGTGGTGATGATGGTAACAAACTTAGAGTTGTAAAATTGAGATAGCGAGGATTATGTTAATTTGGTATCTTTATTAAAAAGATTTTATTTTGTTTAATTCTAACATTTGTGTACCATGAAATAAAGGACAAAAAATTTAGGTTTTTTCTAGTATTGTCAAGAGAGTTTTATATGGTATCAAATATAATTTGTAAATCAACCATGGTATAATGACTTTTATCCATTTCAACACCGTGTAATAAAAGAAATATTAAAATTTATAAATTGTATACATATATATGTAATTAAGGTTAAAATGGTTGTGTAGAAAATATTAAAATGTTTTAATACTTAATTTTAATAATAAAAGTCATACGCATATAAAGAGATATATTTATGATTTATTATATGATATCTTGGACCAAAGTTTCTCAAAATTTAATTGCTCATGATATTTAACAATTTCAAATTTATCTATATAACTGTAAAAATACATATAATTTAGATAGTAGGCTTGAACATAACATTGTCAGAATATATGGTACCATGTAAGATCAAGTCTATTTCTATGTAATTGCTATCTATAACTGTTTTGTTTTACATTACTTAGAAACCGATTCTACTGATCTTTAATCTTATTCCACCCACAATTGGATTTGGATACTCTTCATTTTTATCTTCTCAATTTTAACATCAATCTTCACCTATCAATTATATGCGATAATATCAACAAACGCAATGGTTGGAAAGTGAGAATCCGTCAAAATCTGGTCACTTTAAATTACCCATTAATTGGCAATAATTAACCCTTAACCTAGTTACAAAACTTGGAAGCTCCTACTTATACAAAACCGTCCATGTTTATGTTTTATTTATTTCACCATAAAATAAAGAGAAATTGAATTTCAATCCATTAGAAATGTAATATATATATATATATATATATATATATGTATGTATAAATAGATTGCTATTATTAATTATCTTACATAAAAATAATTTATTATAAATTATCATTTTTCTTAATTAAACACTATAATAATAGCTTTCATAGAACAAAAATGAATGATTATTCTGCTCAAGTCGAGGGTAAAGCATGTGGGAGTTACGTTGTCAAAATGTATAAGGCCAACACTTTCAATCGTTCAAAGCTTAAATGTGCCTTCATTTCTTTCGTTTAGAGAATGACGAAGTTCGAACAAGCAGAATGAACACCAATAGGCTGTGCTGAAGCTCGACTCAAGAAATTGCTTGAAGTGCCTAGTATGGGCTAGATTATCTGAAAAGTCACATGGCATTTTGCTTGAGTTTTAGCTAACTTAGATGTATACTTAAATTTGACAGTGAAGTTGGAGCTTAATTTGATAATTTACTATATAATTTGAATACTTAAATAGGTGAGGAAATTTTATGGTTCGTCGTTAATTTTGATGGGATCGGTTTTGTTATTACCAACGGCTTACATCATATTTAACCATGATCGAATTACTAAAATAGTTAATATTCTAATTATATATTTATTTTAAGGATTGATGGTTAACGAATAGTTCCGTTGACGAGATCGTAGAAGTTTCCAATCGAGTTTACATGTGGCTTAACTCATTTATTATATAAGATATAATAGAAAGATTTTTCATGAGAAAGATTTCAATATCCAATTTTTTTTTCATTTGAAATTTTAAAATTCATAATTTGTAATCCATTAAAACAAGTGATTGTAGTAAAAATTTAAAAATTATTAATCTTGATTTTTTAGGACTCAATTTTGCAGTTTTTTATGGATTTATCTTATGACACCATATATATCAAATTTGTAATCTAAAACTTATCTTTAGTAATTTTTGCAAAAAAAAAAAAAAAAGAAAAAACCACCCTCACATGTTTTTGGGGGTCCAATCGGCCGATTTTGAACCAAAATCATCTTATGACCATAGGCCAACCATTGTAAGAATTTCACAAGGTATCCACAAAGGACTAGAATTTGTGATTTGTAGCATATCCAAAATGGCAATTTTTGGTTAAAACAATGAGAAAATTCTTAATCAGTGCATTTTTTCTGGATCTAAGCTAGACTATTTTGCTCTAATAACAATCAACCATGATATGGCTTTTTCCATTTGAAAACTAGAAATTTCAAAAGTTGATTAGGACTATAAAAATGCATATGTTAGTATACTTTGACGTCTTGATCAGGCAATTATACTCAAAATCATTTGATGCCATTGACTTATTGCATCGATCATTATCCCCAAAAAGTAAGAATTCTTATGTTTTTGGGATCTTGATTGGCTAGTTTTTCCTAATATGAGACACCACACAAGCTATATTCTTTCAAAAAAAAAATTTCACAAGATATCCTTACAAGTTCAAAATTTATGATTTGTAGCCTATCAAAATAAACGATTTTAAGCAAAAATTGAAAAATTCATACTTGTGATTTTTTTCCTCGAGTTAGTCAATTTTACTCTAAAATCCTTTAATGAAACCACACCAACTATTTTTCCTTGAAAAATTAGGAATTTCATAGGCCGATCCCATTCCCATAAGTCCAAAAGTTCATGATATAGAACCATCAAAATTAATGGTTCTAGGTTAAAAATGAATACTTGTGCATTGTTTGAGAACTAAATTAGTTGGTTTTATTCTGTAATCATTTAGTGACGCCATATGGCTAAACCTATTTAAAATACATGCATTTCACAGGCCAACCCATGTTTGATGATTGTAAGCTCTATTCAATCTTTTTTATCATAGTTTGATGGCATGATAGTATGCCTTTCAATTTCTGAATATATCAAAATGAGAGGAATTTAAAAAATTTATGAAGATTGGTAACCAAAAATTTTTGTTGTGTTGATGATTGAAAACTAGAATGAATTCTCCTATTGATATATCATTTTATGGGCTCTTGTTGAGTCCAAGTCCGCTAAGAGCATCTTTAAGCAATTAAGCATTGCTATAAAAGTTGACGATGGATGGGATAACTCAATTAGGTTTAAAATAGAAAATTCGAATATAACTCTTTATAGATTTGAAAGTGAAAGAATTCTATCGACTTTAAACTCTTCTGGAAGATGGCTAAATAAAATCGAATGCAAATGGATTTTCGAAAGAAAAAATTAATATATAAAAAAAGCATGCAAATGGCTCAATTATCCTTCGACAATCTTCTAAACGAGGCATAATTAATGATGATAAACGGCGATGGATATTTGACTTTTCCAAAAAAAAAAAAAAAGGAAATAGATAGGGAATATAGCCCCTTTCGAAGCTGGATGGGGACTCATTTAATGGCCTTAGTTTTTTGCCAAAGCATAGGTACGAGAAAAGTGGAAACTAATATGTATTCATGGTCATAAATAGCTATTCCAAGGTAACAACTACATGCATGTTGTTTGTGCTCGCATGGAAAAGCCAGGAAGTCCAGCTGTCTTTTGTTTTAGGTGAAGGAAATGTGGCTGCCGATTGAATCATGTGAAGATGAACTTCTAGTTTTTTCCACCAACAAGTGCTTTGCCTTTTTCAAGACAAGATGAGGAGAATTCATGGTGCCTTCTTTAGGAATGTTGTTGGAATAAGTTGAATTTGTCATAATTAAACGATACTTATGTAATCGGATAATTTGTCACTTGCTACAATTGGACAGATCTACTAAAATTGAACAAACTTGCCACAATAAATCTATCATAATTGAATAAAATTTACCTTTCTTATCTATCTATACATGTTGTCTTAAGTGCCGTTTACTTGCTTCATTTCTTATTTTACAAAACAACTCCTTTATTGATATATTTTGAATACATAAAAATTACAGCAAAACTGTTGCTATAAAATTACCTTTATAAACTTTTTTTTTTCCAATTACAGCATGGATGTAGATTTGGACCTAATTCATTCCACTTGAAATAATTAAACTTTTTGTGGCTTTAGTACCTCACTTAATGGTTGTCAAAAGCCCGCCAAACCTATTCATATTTTAAGCCTTCGCCCTATTTCAAAATTTTCAAACTAAGCAAGTGAACTTGATAATATATAAAGGGTTTCATTTCAGCACTTTGGCAACGTGACGATTAAAAGCTCCTTCCTCTCATAACGGTACGTCTTCGTCTTTGTGTATGTTTGGATGGTTTGTTTTTCATCTGTATCTGTATCTTTTTCAAAATAATATATATAAATATGTCCGATTTGCATCTATAAAGTTATAATATATAACGATATTGTTTTGATTTTTCTTATAAAACTTTTCATTTGAAGAACTGTTATAAAGTTATAATTCAATTTATTTCGATATTTGATTTACTTTTATATTTTTAAATTTCAGGTTTTTCATTAGGGATTAATTTTGATAATTTTAAAAATTTTAACAGTTTAAATTTGCACATAAATTCAATTGGATTCTATTAATTTTGTTTGATTTTGATTTTTTGTGATTGGTATTTCGATCATTCCCCTAATTTATTTATTTTTTTACTCTACAGAGATATTTGATAAGCCGCCAACCTCGAAGATTTAAATGTCACGTCTCTAGTAAATAGACGTCACCGTCGTGGAGAACAATTCATGGGGTTTTGACTGTCATATTTTAATGTCCTAAAAGCTAATAAGTAGACCAGTTCAAGAGGTCTAGAATAAAATTTGTACTTTGATTATGCAGGTCGGTTAGGTATTTCATTAACGATGTCATTTTCTTCGCCTGCTTCGCTTTCAACATTGCGGCCACATTGACAAACGGTATATATTATATATATTATCTTTGGGATAAATCGTAAAATTATATCCAATGTTAGCTCTGTTTTAGGTGAAGGAAATGTGGCTGCCGATTGTATCATGTGAAGATGAACTTCTAGTTTTTTCCACCAACAAGTGCTTGGCCTTTTTTAAGACAAGATGAGGAGATTTCATGGTGCCTTCTTTAGGAATGTTATTGGAATAAGTTGAATTTGTCATAATTAAACGATACTTATATAATCGGATAACTTGTCACTTGCTATAATTGGACGGATCTATTAAAATTGAACAAACTTGCCACAATGAACCGATCATAATTGAATAAAACTTGGGTTTCTTATTTATCTATACTTGTTGTCTTAAGTGCCTTTTACTTGCTTCATTTCTTATTTTACAAAACAACTCCTTTATTGATAGGTTTTGAATACATAAAAATTACAGCAAAATTGTTGTTATAAAATTACCTTTATAAACTTTTTTTTTTTCCAAATTACAATACGGATGTAGCTTTGAACCTAATCCATTCAACTTGAAATCTAATATTAATGCTATTAGGTTATAAAATTATTTACACTTTTATAAACTAACTTGTACCGAACTAATTTATGATTTTTATTATTTCTCAACCAGCCTTTTCCATTATCCCAATAATACATAATTTTTTATATTTCAAGATAAGTTTATTAATATATTATTCTTAACATGTTTATCTTTTTAAGTATATATATTGAAGGTGTATTGTTTGTTCACAAGTATTAACATATATAGGGTTAATATCGAATTTGGTACCTGACTTTGCTGAACATACAGACGAATCACAATGTGATTATAGACGCCCCACTTTTGCCCTCCATATAGTTATTTTCTTTAAGATAGTTTTAAAAAAGATAATAAAAATAATAATAAAGAAAAAAGGAGATAATAAAAAAAAGAGATTTAAAAATAAAAATAAAAATACAAAATGGTAGGTAAGCTTGTAGGTAGACAACGTCACGGTTCGGTTCGGGGCTGGAACCAGACTCGAATCGCCGGTTCTCAGTTCCAAAAACGGTGGAACCGGAACCAAACCTGTGGAAGCCGGTCCGGTTCCCTATTCTTAGAAACTGCCGGTTGCCATGTTTCGGTTTCGGTTCTAAGGAACCGGGAACCATCAAAAAAATAAAAAAATCGATTAAATAATTTACTTAATTTAACTAAGAAAAAATGCAAAATAAATTTTTAACTTGAAATAACATTGAGCTTAACAATAATTGTTCATAGCATTAGTTAAAAAAAATTCTATAATTATGTATGTATTTATATACAATCACTTGCACTTTTTTAGTTGCTATATTAGCAATGTGACACTATAAAATATTCAAGATATAAATAATTCTCAATAAAAAAAACGAATCACACATTATTAAGAAAGAAAATCTACTTTGATTAGAAGTTTGCATAAATTTAACAATATATGATTTTAAATGTATTTATTACTTGTGTTGTTAATAATAACACATTAAATATCATGAATAGGAAATAAATTTTTTATTATTTATGCGAAATAGTTTTAGATATTTTTTTATAATTTTCTTTTCTTTTTTCTTACTTTTTTATAATTTTTATGGTGTAAAACCGCCGGTTCTGCCGGTTCCTGAATTGACGGTTCCAAAACTGTTGGATCATGCAGTTTTTAGGGATGGAACCGTCTAACAAGTCCTTTACCGGTTCAGACCTGCCATTCCAGGGCCGGTTCCCAGTTTAGGAACCGCCGGTGACTAGTTAGGTCGGTTCTCGATTCGGAACGACCCGTGATGATGTCTACCTGTAGGTGAGCGGTACGTAAACTGTAGGTGAGCATGTTGAACATCTATAAATACCTGATATATATCAATGGAAACAACACAGGGAAGAATTACACAAAGAAAAAAAAAAAGTATCAAAGAGTTTCTATCTCTAGTGCTCTTCATTTTAGGGAAGCCATATTCACTATCGTCGACGACCTATGTTCTGGAGCTCAACCGCTATTCTTGAGCATTCGCTATTGCAGGTCTCTAATTTCTAAATCGGTCAAGGCATTTTGTTCGTTGGTTCATGCTACACAACTTTGACCACTTACAAGTAGTAAAGTGCCGCCGCATTTTCGATTTTAGCCCACAAGTAAGTCTCTTATCGTGTTCTTAATATATGATGGTAGTATGAAAATAATGTATATTATGTATATAATATTTGACGATGATGGAACTTATTGATGTTTATATTGGGAAATATAATAAAACAACAATAGAGGAAAAGACTTTTTCTTTCTTTTATAAAATAGTTTTTGCACTTAGCAAAATCATTTTTCTTTTAAAAAAATAATAAATTGGAATTTAAAAAAAATTAGGATGACCTTTTCAAGCAAAAGAATTAAATTATCTTTTTTTTTCAAAAAAAAATATTTGATAAACTTAAAGTGAAAAGAGTTCTAAAAATTAAAAAAATACCAACATACTAAAGTTTTCTTAAAATGAACTACGTATTGTCTAAGGCAGATTAACAGATATGTAGGCACCTCCGGGGCGACATAAAAAATGAAAAAAACTTTTTTTTTTAACTCTTGTAAATATTAAATTGATTCATTGTTTGTTGCAAATATTGTTTTCATTTGTAAAATACGATGATTAAACTATAAATATCTTTATAAATTTTTAAGCATTAAAAAGATAAAATTTTAATTTTTGAATTTCAAGTGGCAACCATATGGTTTTAATAGAATAACCTTTGTACTCAGTATCTCTGATTCATTTTGAAAATTAATTTTAGTGCAGATCAGTAGCAAAATTAGGACTAATCTACCCATTAGTCATAATTTATCTTTTTCCCGACTTTAGTCGGATGGCGACTCCAAATTTGTTTTTAAATTTTAGAAGTTTCATTTAATTCTTAATCAAGGGTTTGTATTAACCGGGTTAGAGTGTAACATGAATCGGATTAAAGAAAATAAAATAAAAAATGAAAAATCCAGGCTCGACAGTTTGACGACTCCACTAGAGATGCCTATTTTTAATAGGGCTAGCCACTTGATATTCTTAAATTTAAAGTTCATCCTTTTTATGCTTATTCTTGTATATTATTTGTATTATTATTAATTTGTAAATAGTTGTACTAACTTTTTCTTTTAAGTGGTGGAGATATTAAAAAAAAAAATGAGACAGCCTAAAAGGGCACCTTGATATTTTGGGGGAGAATTTTATAAAAATATGTGCTAGATACGATTGGGACCAAGCCGTCTTAAGATCCTTAGTAGGGAGGTCACTAGTAAGATCCGAGATCTACGGGTTTTCCACTTTCTGGTTCATGAAATGACCTCTTGCTTCGGTTTAGTGTTGATCCTTGATCTTCTAAACCGAATAACCTTTAAAACCCACCCAATTGCATTCATGAACATGGGTTAACGAATAAATAATAATGTGACATATCTTAAAGAGTTACAGTTTCAAATCCATTTTTAATCATCTTCTTGTAAATTTTTATCTTTTTTGAAAAAAAGATTGCAACTCAAAAGCGAAAATTGCCCCATTGTTAATTAGCTTTCAAGTCCTATATTTGCATCCGTGTGATTTGCATGTATTTGTAATATGTAACGTGTAACGTGTAACAATAATTTATGTATATTTATATCTTGTATATTAAAAAAAATTACATTGTAAGTAATGGCTTGTTATTTGTAATTACTTGTAAATAGTCCTTTCTTTTTCTTACTCTTGTAAAATCATACAAATCTTTGTAATATATATTAAAAAAAAAAGTTTATTTATAAATTATTTCCACCTTTTGCAAATGAATAAAAATTCTTTAAGAAAAAAAAAAACTCTATAGAAATCATGACATAAAAAATGTGTATATACACACACACACATTGTAAAAAATATATATATAGACTTGTAAATATCTGCAAATTGTGCATAATTCAATCATCCATTAGATTAGTTCCTCTTCTAGATAGTTATAGGTCCTTTTTCAATTAGAATCACTTTGTCATAGGTGTTCTACTCCTTTAAACTCAAGTCTATCATTCTACAAATGTCAGTCTCCATTTATGAATTTTAAAAAAAAAGGTCATCATTATTTTTTACATTCGTTTACAACAAAAAAGATAAATAAAACACTAATTTATAAAATAAGTTTTGGGTTGAAAATTAAAAAAAAAATCACCCTTGTAAATAAATTCCCACTTTAGATTGTAAGATGTGGTTCATCTATTCCTCTTTGTAAATACTCGATATCATTTCTCTAAAATGGTTTTTTAATAAAAAAGAAGTTATTAAAAATAAATAAATAAAAGAATATAAAAAAGGAGAAATTTTCTAATAGGTAGGAATCCTCTGAATTCTAGGCCTAATGATTAGTCACTTTAGGTTAAAGTTGACCTATAAATAAAAAGAGATTAGAAATAAGGGGCAACCAAAAGCAGTTGATAATTTACTAATGAAGGGCATTTGGTGGGCTTAATTTCTAAAATATAAACCCAATACAAAAGTGACATTTAGTAAATTATCTTGAGGCAATTAAAAAGTGGATGATTGAAAACCAAGAATGATATCTCATTATTTTAAAAAGACTAGAATGACAAGACGTAAGAAAAATCTTAAACACTAATCCTAAATACTCAAAAGCAGAGTGACATTAAAGGGCGGAAGTGGACTCATTCCTTAAAGGAGGTATGCCTTGAATTTGATATTTGAGTCAAAATGACATTAGAAATTCATTTTAATATCCCAAATACACTTATTCCTTGCTAACCTATTTGAGCCTATTAAGGAAGTATTTTAAAAGTAAATCATGTTAAGAACCACCCCACATTGAGGCACTCCACAATGGGGCAATTTAGAAGTTAGGAAAATTAATAGGAAGAAAAAGGAAAACTCATATTTGCTTGCCCTAATTCTTCAATTCAAGAGTAATCAATTAATATAAATAATTCATTTCTTTCGAAAGGAAGAAGAATCTCTATTTCATAACCATGCACAATCCATACACCTTGAGTTATAAGTCATCCAGTAAAAATTAAAGAAATACAAACCACCTTCAAATCATATCTAAAAAAAAAAGAAGGGAGAACTAAAAAATAAAAAAAGAAGAAGAAGAAAAAAGGGAGAAAAAGAAAAAAATGGAGAATGATCAAGCAAGGTGATTAAACCTAAGGACTGGAAGCATATGCTCAAAACCACCAAAGCACATCAAAATTCATTCATAGACCCACCCACAATACCATCCTTTTGAGACTTGACTTATTAATGCTCTTGAAACTAGAGACAATCACCTTATTAGTTTTCCTTAAGGGTTTTTTATTTGTAAACTCGAGAAGTGATGAAAATAAATTTCAAAATGGCTTGTGTATATGGTATCCCTTTTGATTGAAGCCAAAAACCAAAAACCTATATTACCATCTAAAAAAGACCTAAGAGATTGATCAATATGTATCACTTACAAGTTTGACCATAATTTTTGGAATCCAAGTCAAATACGTGAAAATAAGCCTAAGAGAGTGTAAAGAAGTCCTCTTGGGCTAGACAACTCAGAATGAGATAATTATTTCTAGGTTGAAAAATCATCCACAAGGGTATAGAAAATCATTTGCCCCAGTTTAAAGGCATTTGCCTCTAGTTAAGAACTATTTACCCGAAAGATGAAAAGCAATGCCCCAACAAAAATCAAAGTTCTAGAAAGAAGAGTTTTGCTCCTAATAAATGAAGTACTCAAGCCTAAAGCTAAACTGAAAAAACAAGTGATCGATGAGACAAATCTACCTCTTAATCATGATTTTTGGATCCCAAAAGATTTTCATCTACTAGCAATTTTTCAAAAAATAAAGAGAAAATAATTTTTTTTAAAAGAAAAAATAAAATAAAATGAGTTTTTCAATAAAAGTTAAAAAAGTGAAAGTTTCTCAAATAAAAAAGAGGAAAGAAATTAAAAAAAAAGTCTTTAGCTCCAATAAATGATTTAGAAAAAAAAAAACAGAGAGCGAAAGAGAGTAGAAAATTTTCAAAAAGAGAAAGAAAACGAGTTTGCTAATAAAAGTCTTTACTCAAATTGATAAAAGTTTTTCAAAATAAAAAAAAAAAAAAAGCCTTTGGCTCAAAATTTTTAAACATGAAACCTTTGAATAAAATAAATACTTTGAAAAAAGAATGAGAGTTTTAATTAAAAAAAAAGTACTTAAAGGTCTATGAATTTCAGTCATCCTCCCTTAGTTAAGTTTTCAAGAACTTTAGCTAGCTTATAGATTTTTTAGGACCGTCAATAGTGTAATAAAGATTTCAAGAGTTAAAGTTATCTTATAGAACTCTCAAGAATTCTAGCTATCGTATAAAGTCTTTAAGGACTATCGGTTGTCTCATAAAGCTTTTAGGAACTATAGTTATCTTATAAAGCTTTTAGGAACTTTTACTATCTTATGGATTCTTTAAGCCCCCCAGTAGTCCCATAAAGATTTCAAGAGCTTCAGTTATCTTATGAAATCCTTAGGAAACTTTAGTTATCTGATAGAGATTCTTATGATCTTCAGGAGCTTTAGTCATCCTGTAAGAACTTCAAGAGCCACTGTATTCTTATGATGGAACTTTGGTCATACTTTGAATATAAGAACATTAACCACTTTACAAAAGTTAGGAGCTTCTTTAGTCATCCTTTGAGAATTTTAGGAACCATTGTATTTCTATGTTTAGGAACTTTGGTTATCGTTTGAGTCATTGTTATCATTTGGAAATCTTAGGAACTTCAGTATTACTATCACACCCCGCCCCCCATTACCGAGGTTCTGGACGTGTGATGCTAGGGTAGACAACCACCACTGGCCCCGTAGTGATAATGGCTAATACCGCCTTCAGGCGATGTGAACCAACACATGCCTCGTCAGGTATCACGGGCACTATAGGTATTGTTACCCCCAGGTGAGTTGACCCCTTATCTGCAGCTTACAGGGATCGAACCTAAGACCAGAGGTTTTTGCCTGCCCCAAAGGCAGCACATCACATCAAACCCAATACCACCTGGGGGTAACAATACCTATAGTGTTGCCTTTGGGGCAAGCAAAAGTCTCGGGTCTTGGGTTTGATTCCTGCAAGCTACAGATAAGGGGCCAACTCACTTAAGGGTAACAATACCTATAGTGCCCGTGATACCCGGTAGGGCACACGTTGGTTCACATCGCCTGAAGACGATGTCGGCCATTATCACTAGGGGGCCAATGGTAGTTGTCTGCTCTGGCATCACACGCCTAGAACCTTGGTAGGGGGTGGCGGGGTGTGACAATTGCTGTGTTAGGAACTTTAGCTATCTTTCATAGTATGCTAAAGTGCCAACTCAAGGAGTGTATCTGTAACGTCCTAAAATAAGGTATTACAACCCGCCATATATCCCCTCTTATATAGGATACGCAAAGGCTCTATTATCCACAATAATTTAATCATCACCTATAAACACTCATAGGGTAACTCATAGGATACAAAACCTATTAAAACTAAAAAGCTCATACTTCATAAAACATAAACTCCTTGTTCAAACATAAAATCCAAGTTGACTTCACAGTCAACAAATTCAACAGAGACTAAATACTGTTTACATTAAAATCTTTCTTTGTAAAACCAATAAAAGCTGCCAACTCAAAACCTATGATCAAAACATGTCTTTTCTTAGAAACTTGGTATATGAAGCTTAACTCTCGGCTGGGTAGTCAGGTCCACTATTGCCATCCCCACTATCAAAGAATAATTAATAACCGGATAGATCATACACTATATCTTATTTACCTGTACCTGAAATTTAAAAGAATGAGCGGCGACGCCCAGTACGATAACTCCAATCCAAAAACAAATGCATATGCACATACAAAAAGCATATAATTCATGCAGCTTAAACTAATGCAAACAATCATGTTATTATCTTTCTTAAGCCAACAAAACAACACAATTCAGTATTAAGTATACTTTAATCCTAAACTCGGAGTTACTCAGATCCCAGTGAAAATCATACAACTCTTTGAAAATAATAATCATATACATATATGGATGAGTGGGTACTTCCCAAACACCCCGAATCCAAAACATCTAATTCTACCGGAATCATATCAAGGCACGAGTCCACTAGGGACAACCTCACACCAAGATCATCAGGGTACCTCACCAGTATCACTGTCTGTCAGCTCTTTACTGGTTAAGCCAAGCACAACCAAAACATACAATTATTAAACCGAATAAAGATTAAGTTTATTAAGAAATTCTATTCCTGCAAGCATTCAATCAATACTAAACTTACAAACAAAAACAACAAGCAAGGATTGGTCGTGCCTTTCTCAGTTTCAGGAAATTCCAATCTGTATCTCCTAAAAAAAAAAAAATCCTTTATCGACAACACTTAACCACAACCAAATCTCCCGAATCTCCAGAATACTTTAATCAATATTAACAATTCAACAACAAATTCAAATCTCCAAATTCCTGTCAAAAATATACGTTTATATATAACATATAAGAACACAATATAAACAAACCCTAATGTACTACAACTCCTAAAATCCTAACCTGACAAAGAAAATCATCAGGTTGCATCGTTTAACTCGATCAACCTTCCACAGCAATTTATAAAATTTGATAATCCTTCAAAACCCTAATATTATATGACAACGAGAACACATAATGATCATCTAATCATACATTATTCAAGTCCATCAAAGAAAAGATAAAAATTACTGATTTAGATCACCAAAATCCAACTCACTTCAACAAATTCGAATCCCAACCAAATCTAGGGTTTTCTTCATGCAAACAAATCACAAAATCCTTAGAAGTTGCATGAAATTCGTATAAATCTGATATGAGAACATTATACTTACTTGTTTTAATCACAACACTGACTTCTTATTCAATCGAGGCAGATCAAATTCAAGATCTAAATCTGTGCCACGTTTTTCCTTTAAGAACAACACAAAACCCTAAGCAAACTCATACAAATTCGTATTTAATCCATAAGAGAAGATTAAACTTATTCCCTCCGGATGATTCTCCAAGCCTAAACCTCCAAAAACACTCCAAAACTCTCTTATACGAAGGAGAAATATGAAATGATGTTTCTGTCAAAACCTTTTTTCGCGTCTCGTATTTATATAAATTTGGTCATACGCCGGCATTATGCTGGCGACGTACGTGTAGATCTTGCTGGCGTACACCCTACGCTGGCAAAATTTACAAGAGCGTTGGCAGCGTTTATCGGGGCTTTGAATTCTAGAACTTCGATTCTATTACATACGCCAGCAAATCCAAGCCTTACTCGGCGGCGTTCCCTGCCGGTGTTAAAAGAAATCCTAATGAACACCGGCAGCGTTCCTCCTAGCATTAAGAAAAGCGTTACTATTCCCATCCTACGCCGGCGATGTAGATTCTCCAGGAGGCAACGTACAATTTGTCAAAAATTGCAGAAATTCGAACTTTAATATTTTTCCTACAACCAAACTTAAACTTTTACAATTTACTTGTTTTTACCTTAAACTCATCCTATATCATCTCATGATTCACAATTCATTATATTTTCATCTTTATTTTGTATTTTACAGTATTTGTATCAAATCATAGGCCATCTCAAGGAGCAAATACCCAAATCAAGTGCCAGCTCAAGGAGCGTACTTGTACCACATCTAAGCCAAATGCCAACTCAAAGAGCATATCTGTATAAGATCATGGGCTAGCTCAAGGAGTGCCTTTTCAAGTCAAGTGCCAGCTCAAGGAACATACTTATACCACATCTAAGCCAAATGCCAGCTTAAGGAGTGCATTTGTATTATATCATAGACCAGCTTAAGGAGCATCTCTCATAGTCAAGTGCCAACTCAAAGAGTGCACTTGTACCATTTCAAAGCCAAATGTCGGCTCAAGGAGCACGTTTCTATCTGATCATAGGATAGCTTAAGGAGCACTTCTGCAAGTTAAGCGTCAGCTCAAGGAGTGCACTTATACCACATCTAAGCTAAATACCAACTCAAGAAGCGCGTTTGTATTAGATCATAAGCCAGCTCAAGGAGCATCTCTTCAAGTCAAGTGTCAACTCAAGGAACGCACTTGTACCATATCTAAGCCAAATGACAGCTTAAAGAGCACCTTTGTATCAAATCATAGGCCAGCTCAAAGAGCACCTCTTCAAGTCAAGTGCCAGCTCAAGGAATGCACTTGTACCACATCTAAGTCAAATGCCAACTCAAGAAGTGCATGTCTTAAGTCATTGAGGAAGCATGGTCGGGGGATGTTCGTCATGTGGTCATAGTCCCCAGTGGATCAAATGCAAGAGCTCTGCTTCCACCTCCAGGTCTATTATAAATTTTCAAAAGACAAAAATGGAGTTTCTCTTTCTTTTCTTTTTTTTTTTTTTATCTTTGTAGTGAAGTCTTAATAAACATTAGTACAAAGGGGGGCAGCTGTAGACACCTCATTTTTGCCTCATATAGTTATTTTCTTTACGATAGTTTAATAAGGTAAAAATAAAAAAGAAAAGAGAAAATAATAGAAGATAATAAAAAAAGAGAGATTTAAAGAAATAAAAAAAAAAAAATAGTTGAGCAGTAGATGAGTAGGTAGTTAAGCATCTATAAATACCTAACATACATAAATGGAAGCAACATAAAGAAGAATTCCACCAAAAAAAAAAAAAAGGTATTAAAGAGTTTCTATCTCTAGGGCGGGTCGATAAAGAGTAGATAGGAATACGGTCCACTATCCTTCATTTTAAGGAAGCCATATTCGCCATCGTCGACAACCTATGTTTTGGAGCTCAACCGCCATCCTTGAGCATTTGTTGTTGCAGGTCTCCAATTTCTAAATTGGTTGAGGCATTTTGTTCATTGGTTCATGTTACACAACTTTGACCACTTAAAAATAGTAAAGCATTGCTGCCGTATTTCCAATTTTCGCTCGCAGGTAAGTGTCTTCTCGTGTTCTTTAATATATGATGTAGTATGAAAAAATATATATTATGTATATATAATATTTGAGGATGATGGCACTTGTCGATGTTTAGATTGAAAAATATAATAAAACTACAAATAGAGGAAAAAACTTTTTCTTTTTTTTTTTATAAAATAGTTTTTGCACTTAGAAAAATCATTTTTCTTTTAAAAAATAATAAATTGGAATTTCTTAAAAGTAGGATTACCTTTTCAAGCAAAAGAAATAAAATCTCTTTTTTTTTTTCAAAAAAAATATTTAATAAACTTAAAGTAAAATGAGTTCTAAAAATTAAAAAATACCAACCCACTAGAGTTTTCTTGAAATGAATTACGTATTGTTGGAACTTTGATCCTGATTAGCAAGTACGTAGGCATCTCCGGGGTGACATAAAAAATGAAAAAAAAATTGAACTCTTGTAAATATTGAATTGATTCATTGTTTATTGTAAATATTGTTTTCATTTGTAAAATAAGATGATTAAACTGTAAATATCTTATAAGTTTTTAAGCATTCAAAAGGACAAATTTTAATTTATAAATTTTAAATGATAACCATATGATTTTAATAAAATAGACCCCGTACTCAGTATCTCTAGTTCATTTTGAAAATTAATCTTAGTGCAATTAGTAACAAAATTAGGACTAACCTACCTATTAGTCATAATTTATCTTTTTCCGACTTTATTTGAGTGGCGACTCCAAATTTGCGAGACATGACTTATTAGTTTTGCCAATTCTCTCTCTTTTTCTCTTGAACAACTTTATCCCACGTTGGCGAAATTGAACCTTCTTTATATTATCAAGCTTAAAAGTAGTGTTAGGATGGTTTTGAATTGGTAAAAGGCTCAGGAATAAGAGGCTTAGTGGGCTTAGCCAAAAAAATTTTAAATTGTTTTAAAAAATAAAATAATAATCTTAATCATAATATAATTAAATAAATTATAATGAAAATATAAATAAAATTCACACTTTGCCATGTAAGTATAAAAATATAAAAAAATTATAAGTTGCCATGTTAGATGACATGTGTCATGTTGTGATTGGTCCGTACGTCTACATCGACAATGTAGTTAATATCGTGAAGTAAGGTACCAAAAATAGCACCGAAAAATTTAATTAAGTATTGAAATTTAACTTTTGAAAGCTAATAGTCAAATATGTATCACATATCTCTTAAGGCTAATCTATAGCATGCCTATACTAGCCAACTGTTGAATACTTCTATCAATTGTCTTAAACCTAGGGTCACTTAATGCTCCCCTCCTAACCACTCAGGGGCAAGCATGGCTAAATGCAGATAAGTGGGATCACCCGATGCCTACAATCATCATCATTAAGCACCAACTTATTTATGACACAGGTGCGACGATCTCTTGTATATTAAGAGTATATGGGAGGATTATTATAAATATTTTTATTTTTAATTTTGATGTTGCTTCCTTACCAATTTTAATGTCTCCTCCTATCGGACCCACAAAAGCTAATAAAGCTCTTTGTAGGGGTGTGAATACGCTTTTGGATATAAGCTCTTACTCACCAGTTGACTGCCTATAGTCAATGATATCTCATTTTACACAAACCCCCACATACATGAGATATTAATAAAGTGTGATACTTTTCAGATTGATTATTGCCCACGTTCCTTTTTACTTATTGTTGTTTATTTACTGTTGCTTACGTATGTTGCTTACAGATATTAAGGCCGATCGTTAACCGAATATTGCTGCATTAGGCTTGCTTACTACTACTAAGGTAGGACAGTGAGCACTGCACGATTTCATTGTGCTAGCGAAAAGCCTAGGATTGTGATAGTTGGTATCAGAGCTTAGGTTATTCCAGTGGGAACAACCATGACACAACAAGAAGAGTTTGCTCGAAGACTAGATGATTTAGATGTGCAGGTAGCGAATGTTTCTCGGCGTCTTGACGCCTTACTGCCGCTTAATAAGAGGATAGCTGATGTTGAGACATCAAGTCAAGAAATCACTACGAGGATTGGTGAGATGGCTGAAGAATTCAGGGTTGTTATTGCCACTCTTCGGGAGGAATCTCAGGTGGTTGTTGAAGAGTGAGAAACGGGTTGGTGAGATATGCCACTATAGAGATAGCGGAAGAGTTGGGGCAGCAAGTCACATTATTGACGTGAGCTGTTGCAAATGCTCTCGCCCAAGCCCAAACTCAAGCTCTTGCTACTCAGCTTAAAGTGTCTAAGCCAAAACCATTCACTGGCATAAGGGATACCAAAATGTTGGAGAACTTCATCTTCGACATGGAACAGTATTTCAAAGATATGGGATATACCGATGAAGGCACAAAAGTCTCCATAGCCACTATGTTCCTAATAGGCGATGTCAAGCTGTGGTGGCGCACTAAATATGAGCAGATCCAGAATGGTACTGCACATTTAGATACATGGGCACAGTTGAGGATTGAGTTGCGAACTCAATTCTTCCTTGAGAATGTTGAGTGTAATGCCAGGAAGAAGCTACGTGAGCTTCACCATGGCAATGACATCCGGTAGTATGTCAGAGATTTTTCGACACTTATGCTTGATATCAAGAGTATGAGTGAAGATGATAAGTTGTTCTATTTCCTGGAGGGATTGAAGCCATATGCTAGGAATGAGTTGCAGAGGCAACAAGTAGAGAATTTAACTCAAGCGCAAACAACCGCTGGGCGCTTGATAAACCACACTAACGATTCTAGAGGGAAGGGTGTGTCATCGGGATACGATGATGGAAAGTTTGGCAAGTCGGGTAAACCTAAGAGTGGGGGAGCCTCAAGCTCTAACAACCACGGTAATGGAAGGGGGCATAATCAATTTTATGGCTCTCGACAGACGGGGAAAAATGGTGCATCAAGTAGTGGCAAGAATTTAACACTCGCTTGTTTCCGGACTTCACAGGGTAGCAGAATGTCCAACTAAGGCTGCACTCAATACTCTAACGAAGAAGGCAGATGGTGCTTGTCCGAATGAGGAGTCCGAGGGAGATTGTGAAGAACAGCCCAGAATGAGAGCTTTACATATGTTGTCAACCGTTGGGAAGGCCTCCACAGTGCCTAGCAAAACCAAGACTGATAATGAACTGATGTTTGTTCAGTTGCACATCAACGGCAAGAGTGCCAGTGCAATGATTGATTCGGAAGCCACACACAATTTCATTGATGTTCCTGAAGCACAGAGATTGGGGCTAGTGTTGTCTGATGATTCTAGCCAAATTAAAGCTGTAAACTCCAAAGCCTGTCTGGTTCAGGGAGTTGCAAAGAGTGTGAAGGTGAAGGTTGGAGATTGGAGTGGGAATCTCAACTTCATTGTTGTCCCTTTATATGACTTCAGAATAGTCCTGGGGATAGAATTTCTGAAAATTGCTTGAGTTGCTTCCTTGCCAACAGCTGATTGCTTAGTGTTCATGGGTGATAAGCCATGTTATGTGCCCGTTCAGAGGAGGAAAGCTGGTAGTAGGAGTAGCAATAGTAAAAACATTGGGGCAATGATGCTTTCAGCGCTTCAATTGAAGCGAGGGCTCTAACACCAGGAGCCAACATTCCTTACTGTCTTGACAGTGAAGGAGGATGGAGGGAATGCTGAGATTCGGGGTTAATTTAGAATGTCTTGAAGGAGTATGGTTCCATTATGCCTAACAAGCTCCCAAAGGAGTTACTTCCAAGAAGGCTCATGGATCATGAAATTGAGTTAATCCTAGGGGCCAAGCCACCTGCCAAGGCTCCATATAAAATGTCGCCTCCAGAACTAATAGAATTAAGAAAGCTGCTTGATGAGTTGTTAGAGGCGGGTTTCATTCGTCCATCGAAAAGCACCATGTGGGGCTCTTGTCTTATTTCAGAAGAAGCATGATGGGAGTTTGAGATTGTGTATTGATTATCGGGCTCTCAACAAACTTACAGTGAGAAATCATTATTCTGTTCCTCTTATTGCTGATTTATTTGATCAACTGAGTGGTGCTAAATACTTCACCAAATGAGATCTTCGTTCAGGCTATCATCAAGTCCGCATTACTAAGGGAGATGAGCCAAAAACTACTTGTGTGACCCGCTATAGGGCTTACGAATTTCTAGTGATGCCATTCGATCTCACTAATGCTCCTACAAATTTTTGTACTTTAATGAATAATGTTTTTCATGATTATCTGGACAAATTTGTTGTTGTCTATCTAGACGACATTGTTGTGTATAGCAGAACATTAGAGGACCATGTGAAACACTTGCAGATGGTATTTTAGAAGTTGAGGGAAAACCATTTGTACGAGAAGCGTGAAATTTTCTTTTACCCAGAAGTGCATCAACTTTCTCGGGCATGTGATTGAAGAAGGGCAGATCAGGATGGATGGGGCCAAGGTAGATGCTATTCGAGAGTAGCCTGTTCTAAGAAGTGCCACCAAGCTACGCTCGTTTCTTAGACTTGCCAATTATTACCAGCGGTTTGTAGAGGGGTATTCTAAGAGGGTTGCTCCCCTTATAGATCTTTTGAAGAAGGACCAAGTATGGTCTTGAAATGAGGAATGTCAGGCTGCCTTTGAAGAGTTGAAGCGGGTTGTGACAGAGGAGCCGGTCCTCACCCTATCTGACATCTCCAAACTTTTTGAAGTCTACACAGATGCCTCTGATATCATCTTAGGTTGGGTGTTGATCTAGGAGGGCCATCCAATGGCATACGAGAGTTGAAAGCTGAACCATACTGAGCGCAGATACTTAGCACAGGAGAAGGAGTTGCCAGGTATTATGCACTGCCTCAGAAGTTCCTTGTGAGAACTGATAATTTTGCTGCTAGCCGTATTCTTACTCAATCGAAACTATCAGCTAAGCAAGAGAGATGGCGGGAATTCCTTGCAGAGTTTGATATGGAGATTATGTATCGCAGTGGGTGTACAAATCAGGTGGCAGATGCTTTGAGTAGAAGAGCAGATTTGGCCTATTTGGTCGAGATAGCCCAACAGTCTGTTAGTAGAGTTGCCGGTACTATCCAAGAACAGATTAAAGAACACTTAGGCCAAGACCTATTGCCCAAGAACTTGAAATAGTCTATTGATGAGGGTAAGACTCACATATTTTGGGTTGAAGTTGATTTGATCTATACCAAAGGTCGACGCCTGTATGTTCCTGAGGCAGGAAACTTGAGGAAGGCGCTCGTGAGGGAGTGCCATGATACATTATGGGCTGGTTGTCCCGGACGACAAAGGATCGGAAGCAGAAATTTGAAGTTGCTAAGGCCTATCTTGAAAAGGCTTCCAAACGCATGAAGAAATGGGCAGATGAGAAGTGTAGACCCAGAGAATTCAATATTGGAGATCAAGTCCTATCAGGCTTTTTCCAGACCAGATCAGACCGTTGAAGCATAAAGACAAAAGACTTATGCAGAAGTATGTTGGTCTAGTTCCCATCATTGCCAAGATTAGAAAAGCCGCTTACAAATGGAGCCACCTAAATGGTTGAAATTCCATCATGTCTTTCATGTAAGTGTTTTGAAGCTATATTACCTTGACATGGAAGATCTAAAGCGCAATGAGTCAAAGCGGGCAAATATTAAGTTCAACTTCAATATTAGAGAAGCCGTCGAAGACATCCTTGCTGAACGAAGTATCAAAGATCCAACCACTGGAGCGGTACATACCGAATACTTAGTGAAGTGGAAAGATCATGGAGAAGAAGATAATAGCTGGGAGATAGAAGAAGATCTTATGCCTCGAGTTGAGAGAAGAGCAGCTAAAGCAAGGAAGATTCAAGAATGAAGGTCAAGCTCCAACACACCTTGCAGAGTACATCAATAGATTAAGTGGAGGAGGGTGTGACGATCTCTTGTATATTAGGAGTATGTTGGGTGGGGGGGAAGGGGTTATTGTAAATATTTTTATTTATTTTAAATTTTGGTGTTGTCTCCTCACCAATTTTAATGTCTCATCCTAACGGAACTACAAAAGCTAATAAAACTCTTTGTGGGGGTGTGAGTACTCTTCTGGATAGAAGCTCTTACTCACCGATTGATTGCCCACAATTAATGATATCCCATTTTACATAAACCCCCCACACACTTTACTGTTGCTTGTACATAAGATATTAATAAAGTGTGATACTTTTTCAGATTGATTCTTGCCCACGTCTCTTTTTCTTTATTGTTGGTTATTTACTGTTGCCTACGTGTGTTGCTTACAGATATTAAGACTGATCGTTAATCGAATATTGCTGCGTTCGGCTTGCTTACTACTACTAAGGTAGGACAGTAAGCGCCGCACGGTTTCACTTTGCTAGAGAAAAGCCTAGGACCATAACAACAGGACTCATACAACTACTAGGATCACCTCGGTCACTACAAATACCTCACTCTACACCACAAAAATGATAATTTTGCACTAGCTCTCATGCATTGTTATTACTCGCATTTCCATAAACATATGCTTATTGACTTAAGCATTCGAGTGGTTATACCAAAACCAACCCAAGCGTGCCACTATTAGTGTCCTATTTCTTAGGTCTAGCACATACCCAACGCATGTGAGTGTAGTCTAATGGTAATCTTTGCCTCTATTGAGTTTGTGCAAACGACAACTCCTAACAATATCTATGTTAACAAATTGTCTTTTTTATGTTAAAAATAGAACAAATAATGTTAGTAAGATGATTAAAATAACTATAAAAATTTTGATTAAATATCAAATTAACCGCTTAAAAATTCATTTACATTAAAATTTATGATATGTTAATATGTATTAATATGGAGCGGGATGATTTTGAAAATAAAAAAGTCATAATTTTAGTTTTAATATGATTGTTTATAAGATGGATTTGACTACTTTATTTACTTTTCCTCTACTAAGATATGCGATAATTCGCCGACCTCGAAGATTTAAATGTCATGTCTCTAGACAATAGACGTCACTGTCGTCGAGAAGAACTCGTGGGGTTTTGACCGACATATTTTAATGTACTAAAAGCTAATAAGGAGACCAGTTCAAGAGATCCAGAATAAAATTTGCACTTTCATTATGCAGGTTCAGATTAGGTATTTCGTTTTTCGATTTCAAAGCCCAAATTGTCTCCACTCTACTTGGTCATTTTATTCACCTGCTTCACTTTCAACATTGCGGCCGCATTGACAAACGGTATATATTATCTTTGGGATAAATTGCGAAAATTAAATCATGGAAAACGTTTTTCTTAATCTATTTCAGCAATATTTGAACTAAAATTATATGCATATAATTGAAGTGAAAATGGTAAAAAATAAAATAGTTTTGGTGTTTAAATATTTTAATTATGAAAGAGTTAAATGCACTTTGCGTCTTTGCTAATAGAATAAGTTTGGAATTTAGAGCGTTTATATCCAGTTAACTTTAGCTCTAAGCTCATCTAATTATTAAAATTAAATATAAAAATTAAGTTAATATGATTTAATTTGGATAATTCTTATGTGGAAAGTCAATCTATCACTTAGGGAAAAAAATACAAAATATAATAGAGATAAAATTAATTATTAAATTACCTTATCAAAATCGCATTCCCAAAAATATAAATTTGATTAATGAAAAACTTGTACGTTGAAAATGTGACTAGCGATTTTTAAATACTCAATAGAATTATAATTTATAAAATTGTATATCTAACATTTAGAACTCACATATTTGAGTTAGATAAAGGTGGAACACATGTCTATTAACCAAAAAAAAAAAAAACACCTAAGTATAAAATAGATAATTTTAATTATCTAATTACTATTGTAAAATTGATTGTCAAATACGCAGTGGTTTGATGTGATTTAGTCAAAATTTTAAAGTGGCTCACATCTCAAATCAACTTATTATATATGAATCACAAGTATTATAGATAATTTGCATTTATATAATTTTTATTTAAGTGAGATAGTAATCGTACAATTTCATCTATATTGATTGGTAAAAATTTTAAATAAGACACCAAATTGGAAAAAAAAAATTCACCCATCTTTTTCCTAGCTAGGACCCATGCTAACATCACTACACTTCTCGAATTCATAGTTCTTACTTAAATGTCCTAACTAGCCACAACTAAGGCACCAATCATTAGGCATTAATGAAAAAGCTCTATATTGTTCCTCATTGCCATTATTAATCTAGATACTTGACTTTAAGGGGAGATCAATAGGCACCCTCACCCTAACTTTTACAAAGGCCCTCCATTGCCCTTTTGAAGAGGAAATATGCTCAATCTCTAGCACCTCACCCACTTTACCTCCAATGAGTTTAGCATAAGAAATACTCATATGGTTTAAACATAGTCCATGAATTTGTATAAAAAAGGGCATAATATAAAGGAGTGTCTTCTAATTTCCGATCACTAGCCAATTCCTTAATTACAAGACTATGTCCCATGATAGACCATGGGCTTTCCTCTATAATACAATCTAGATCTTAGATGCAACAAAAGTAGGTTAGCCTCAATATGAGAGATTGTAATGACTCCATACCCTTTCCATGTATTCCCTAAAGTGTCGATAACTGCATTCTTGTTGAGATTCTTGTAAACAATGATTTTAGCAATCGCTAATATATCTAGTACTTTACATCTTCCATATTGAAGATCATTAGCTAGATCTCTAAGAAAGATTTCATCACCATCAGAACTATCATTGGATCCAATTGCAGATAAAGAGGCCATTGATGAGTAGAAAGGAAAGTACAAGGAGAAAGCAAGTAAGAGAGCATATATGGTTAAAAGAAGTGGGAATATACATACCGGGATCAAGGATGAATTCTAATTTTTTAAAAACTTTTTTTTGTACTTTTTGTTCTAAGAAAAAAGAGAAATAGGTAGAAAGGCGAAAAGATACAAGCTCAGACATGAAAAACAATGCATATTCAGTGGAATGGTGCAAACTCATACAATTGCACACAAAAGTAAGAGAGAGAGAAACAAAAAAATAAAAACAAAAAAGAAGACACCCCGATATTGTGAGAACTCTAAAAAATGAGAGGAAAATCTCTCTCCATAAAGCTAGAGAAAGAAAAACTATCATTTGTACTCATCTGATGATATGAATTGAAATGATTAAGCAAGTATAGAAGTTGGAGTTTAATTTGATAAGTTACTATTGAAATTGAATTTATAGTTTGTTCTTACCCAAACAAACTTAAATAGGTATAGAATCGAGTTTACATATTGTATAAATCGGCTTCACTCATTTATTATATAATACATAATAGAAAGATTTTCATGCGAAAGTAAGTAATATCTATTTTTTTATTTGAAAGTTTAAAATATATAGTCTATAATCAATTAAATCAAGTGGTATTTAGTAAAAGCTTAAAAATGATTAATTTTGCATTTTTTGGACTCAAATTTGCAGTTTTTTTTTTTTTATAGATTCATCCTATGACACCATATATGTCCAAATAAAACTTATCTAAATTAACGATTTTCGCAATAAAAATAAAAATAAAAATAATAAAATTAATCCAGGCTCAAATCGGCTGATTTTAAACCAAAATCACCTGTATGACCACATACCAACCATTGTAAGAATTTGTGATTTATTGCATATCCAAATTGGCAATTTTTGGTTAAAATAATGAGGAAAATTCTTAATAAGTGCATTATTTTCTGGATCTAATCCAGCCTATTTTGCTCTTAAATAATCAACTAGTGGTATAGCTATTTCTATTTGAAAACTAGAAATTCCAAAAGTTGATCAATATAAAAAAATGCATATATTAGTAGTATACTTTAACGCCTTGATGAGACAATTATACTATAAAATCATTCATGTCATTGATTCATTGCATTGATCATTATCCACGAAAAGTAAGAACTCCTATATAATTGGGATCTTCATTGGCTAGTTTTTCCTCATATGACACACCACACAAGCAATATTCTTTCAAAAACAAAAATTTCATAAGATATCCTTACAAGTTTCAAATTTACGATTTATAGGCTATCAAAATTAACAATTCTAGGCAAATATTGAAAAATCTATACTTGTGCATATTTTTTTTCCTCGAGTAAGCCAATTTTACTCTGAAATCCCTCAATAGCACCACACCAACTATTTCCCCTTGAAAAATTAGGAATTTCATAGGCTGATCTTGTTCCTATAATTCAAAAAATTTGTGATATATAACTCGTCAAAATTGGTGGTTTGGGTTAAAAATTGAATACTTATGCATTGTTTGAGACTTAGATTGGTTGGTTTTACTCTATAATCATTTAGTGATGCCATATGGACTAAATCTATTTGAAATACATGAATATCACAAGCCAACCCAAAATTGATGATTATAAGCTTTATTCGATCTTCTTATCATAGTTTGATAGCATGACATTATATCTTTCAATTTTTAAACATTTTAAAGTGAGAGGAATATGAAAAATTTATAGAGGTTAATAGCCAATAATGTCCGTTGGATTGTGTTGATAATTGAAAAATAAAATAATTTTTCTTATTGGTGGATTATTTTATGGGTTCTCCTTGAGTCCAAGTCCATTAAAAGCATCTCGTAAGCTTTTCTATAAAAGTCGACAATGGGTGGAGTAATTCAATTAGGTTTAAAACCGAAAATTCAAATATGACGCTTTATAGATTTGAAAGTGAAAGAATTCTACCGACTTTAAACTCTTCTGGGCGATGGCTAAGTAAAATCGAATGCAAATGGATTGTCTATGGATAAATAAATAAATAAAGTATGCAAATGGCTCAATTATCCACTGACAAGCTTCTATAAGGGGCATAATTAATGATGATAGATGGCGATAGATATTTGACTTTCAATAAAAAAAGAAATAATAGGGTAAGAGAAAAGTGGAAACTAACTTGTATTTAGGAGATATGCCCGTATATTATATATTATGTGTAATATATATATAAATAATTTATAATTATTAATAATTTTCTGACACGTGGATGTGTGAATGATGATTTTTTTAAAATTATATATTATTTATTTATATTAGTATATAATTATCAATTATATACTACGTACATGTTTACATTATATGTACCGAACATTCAATATTTTTCCGCATTGATGATATAGCCATTTCAAGGTAACCATCTAAACAAAGTTACAGTAACAACTATATGCGGGCTGTTTGACATAGAAAAGCTAAGAAGTCCAGCTGCCTTTGGTTTAACTGAAGGAAATATGGCTCCCGATCAAGTGTTTTGCCTTTATTAAGACAAGACGCAGAGATTTCATGGTGCATCCTGTAGGGATGTTATTGGAATAAGTAGAATTTATCAAAATTAAATGAAACATGCATAATTGGACAATTTATCATATCTCCTCTTACGATTGGATGGATCTATTAAAATTAAACAAACTTGTCATAATAAACCTATTATAATTGAATGAAACTTACCTTTCTTATCTATTATACTTTTATCTTAATGGTCTGTTTAGATCATCGGATTTTTATTTGTATCAATAACTTATTAGTATTGGTTTAGTTTAATCAGTTTATGAGTAAAATTATCAGTTTTTTATTGGTATCATATCTGTATCAATTCAGTTTGAAAATGATATCAGAATGATATTAAATCAATGTACCCAAACAAGCCCTAATAGGACTTTCTATTGAATTGAATCAAACAGAATTGGGCACAAAATGTGGTTCTTTTATATTTCGGTTCCATTTGTAGTTTGGTTCAACAAGAGTCTAAAATGGTGACAACTTGGTTTGATGGATCAAACTGGACCAAATCATTTGAACCGGAACTGAATTGCTCAACATTAAAAGAAATAAAAAAATAAGAGCCATTTTATTTATTTATAATTCTTAAACATTAAATTTTAAGGCCACATTTGACATTTTACTCTAATATCACATATGTATGTAGTATGTTAAAATAGACATGAAATGGAATTGCAATTCTGAATTCTAATACCATTCTTGCATTTCGATACATCTTTGAGAGAGAATTGAGTATGGTTTCAATTTGTAAATTTATTACGAGAAATAGTGATTTGATTCCAATTTAAGAAATGTAAATTACATTTTTAACAACATTAATATAATTTTATAAAATACAGTGTTAAATGTATTACACCTAGTAATATTAAACAAGAAATATTTTACTCATCTAAATATATATATATATATATATATAATAGGTTTTTGATTCCTCAACATAAAAGATAAGTTTTTAATACCTTGCATATCTCTTTGACACACTAATTGCGTTTTCTATAAATCTCTTCTTAAAATAATATAACAAAATTTCATAAATCATGATGTCCTTTATTATTATTTTCAAAATCCTTACTTTATATTTTGCTATTTTATTTAATTTATTTTGAAACATTCCTAATATGATAGAAAATATTTTTATAAGTTTTAACGTTCCTTGTTATTATTATTAATTTCAAAACTTTCACATAATGTTTTCTGATTTTATTAATTTTAAATTCTTCCTTAAACCAGTAAACATGCATTAAATTAAAAAAAGTAGTATAATAGTGTTTAGAATATATACAATCATTTAATTGGTACAACAGAAATTTGAATACGTTAAAAGAAGAATATTATAAATAAATATGGAATTAATGCAAAAAAAAAAGGTTTTCTTAGTTAGTGTTATAAATTTATTAAGAATATATATTACTTTAAATTCGCATTGAAAAAATATTTTTAGGATAGGATAATATGTATATCTAAAATTATTAAATATATGACTTGATATAATGATAAGCGACTTAATTATTGCATGACGTTACCAATCTAATATTTTTTTCTTGAAAACTTTAAATAATATTAATATTATTTATCATGAATAAATGTTTTTAAATACGATTTGAATCGAACCAAGCCAACCGGACCCCATTTGAGCGGTTTGGTTTAAAACTCTAAACCATTAAAAATAGTTCGGTTCATTAAGAATTTCAACCGAACCGTTTCAAATATAGTTCAATTCAATTCAACCCTTTAATCAAACTAAACGAACCAAACCAAACCATGAATTCCCTAGTCTTAAGTACCTTTTACTTGCTTCATTTCTTATTTCACAAAATAACTCCTTTATTAATGAGTTTTGAATACATAAAAATTACAACAAAACTGTTATTATAAATTTACTCTTATAAACTATTCTTTCCCAATTACAAGAGGGATGTGGACCTAAACTTAGTCAATTCCACTTAAAATATTAATATTATTGCTATAATGTTGTAAAATTATAGACCCTTTTACAAACTAACTTGCACCAAACTAATTTATGATTTTAATTATTTCTCACTAGCCTTTTCCATTAAGCCTTTAATATAGTTATAGGAAATGAATATTTAGAATTTATATCATATGAGTGGTATATATATATTTTAAGATAATCTTATTAATGTAACATTCTTCACACATTTATCTTTTTAAGTATATATTTGCAAAGGGCATTGTTTTCACTAGTTTTGATATATATTAAGGGCAAATATCAAATTTTGGTGCTTGAGCTTTCCATGATATTTTAATCTAGTACTTAGTTCATTACTTGGTTAAACTTTTTGTGCTCATTTTAATACTTAATCAAAGTTTGTTTTTTTACAAACATAGAAAGATAGTATATAATTTAATTTTTATTAATGTTTCCGTTGATGGTCAAATATGGATCATAAACCTTTCAAGGCTAGTCCATCCCATGCTTATACCAGTTGGCCCCTTGAGCCTAGACCTGACTTACTTTGGTAGACTTGGAGCTTATCAAGGATATCATCTCCCTTAATCGGGGAAGCAAATTGTTGAATGCTTTTATAAATGGTCTCAAACCCTAGGTCACTTGGTGCTCCCCTCCTAACCACTCGGGGTTGGCATTGCCAAATGTGGATAAGTGGGCTCACCCTAGGTCTATAAAAATTGTCGTTAAGTGCTCACCCATAACACCACGACTCACATAACTACCAAGATCACCCTGGCTATTACAAATACCTCGCTCCATACCATAAGAGTAGTAATTTTGTATGGACTCTCATCCATTATTATGACTCACATTTCCATGAACATGCTTACTGACTTAAGCATAAGAGTGGTTGTATCGAAGCCAACCTGTCTTGCCACTGATGATGTTCTATTTTTCAAGCTTAGCGACATCCAAAATGCATGAGTGCAATCCATTGGTAATTTTTGCCCCTATTAAGTTTGTGGGAGCGACAACTCCTAAAACCATTTATGTTGATAGACTACCTTTTTCACATTAGAAAATAAAGCAAACGATATTAGTAAGTTAGTTAAAATAATCATGAAAATTTTGAATAGATGTTAAATTAACTAATTAAAATTCATGTACCAAATTAAAAAATTTCTCCATATATTAATATGGAGTGCTACGATTTTAAAATTATCTAAATAAAAAAAATTATATTTTCAGTTTTAACTTGGTTGGATTTGAGCTTGGTTTGACTAATTTATTTATTTTTCCAATGCAAAGATATTTGATAATTCGCCAACCTCGAAGGTTTAAATGTCATGTCTCTAGAGAATAGACGTCACTGTCGTGGCTCACGGGGTTTTGACCAACGTTTTAATGTACTAAAAGCTAAGGATTAGACCAGTTCAAGAGATCTAGAATAAAATTTGTACTTTGATTATGCAGAGGTTAGGTATTTCGTTTTTCGATTTCAAAACCCAAATTGTCTCCACTCTACTTAGTCATTTTCTTCACCTGCTTCGCTTTCAACATTGCGGCCGCATTGACAATCGGTATACATTGTATATTTATCTTTGGGGTGAAATGTAAAATTTAAATCATCTAAAACGTTTTTCTTAATCTATTTCAGAAATATTAAAATTAAAATTATATACACATATAATTGAAGTCAAAAAGGTAAAAAATAAAATAGTTTTGGTATTTAAATATTTTAATTATGAAGATTTAGATGAGTGGAATAAGTTTAGTTATCAAAATAAATATAAAAATTAAGTTAATATGATTTAATTTGGATAATTTTTATATGGAAGGTCAATCTATCACTTAGGAAAAGAAAAGTATAATAGAGATAAAATTAATTATTAAATTACCTTATCAAAGCTGCACGTTGGAAATATAAGTTTGATTAATAAAAAACTTATATGTTGAAAATGTGATTTACTGACAATGATTTTTTAAATACTTCATAGAATTATAATTTATAAAATCATATATCTAACATCTGGAAATCATATATTTGAGTTAGATATAGATGGAATACATATTTATTAAATTAAAAAAATTATTTAAATATAAAATAGATAATTTTAATTATTTAATTATTATTGTAAAATTGCTTGTTGAATATGCAATTATTTGATGCCACTTAGTTAAAATTCTAAAGTGCTAGCTCATATGTCAAATCAACATATTTATATAATTTTGATTTAAGTGAGGTAGTGATAGTACAGTTTCATCTATATTGATCGGTAAAAATTTTAAATAATGCACCAATTGGAAAAAAAATTCACCCATCTTTTTCCGGGGCGGTCCAACCGGCCCAGTAACGTATTCCTTTTCTCGCTGGTCAATCCTATCCGTTTCCCACACTCACTTGAAGCATGCTGCTGCCTCACGCGCCACCTTCATTGCTAACATTAAAACCCCTCCTTCTCTCCATTTATATCCCCTTCCCTTTCCTCCACAAAACCACTCTCTCCTTTTCTCTCTCTTCTCTCTCCAAGAAACTTCACCACCACCAACACCGTACCCTTATCCCCTGCGCATTTTCATCAATGGACGCTTCCAGTGACGCAAACGGCGGTTCCTCGCCGGAGCACGTGGTCGGAAACTGGTTCTCGGTACCTGAGCTCCGGCTTCGCGACCACCGGTTTACCGTACCTCTCGACTATTCCTCGGAGCCAAAAACTTGCCCTAAGATTTCCCTCTTTGTTCGGGAAGTTGTTGCTGGTATTGATTAGATAGTAGCTTGATTTTAAAAATTCTGATGTCCATATGCTAATCAGTTCTTAATTGAAATGCTTTTAATGGTTTATGTGAAAGTTTTGATTTTTATGATTGGATTATGTGTTAAGTATAAGTTGTTGGCCCCACCATTGATTTTTATTGGTGTGACTTTTGTAGGGTTTGAATTTGCTTATCCTAAATCATAGAATTATTTCAGCGGTGGCTTAAATGTTGTTTAATGAACTCGCTTAGTTGTTAATACAAGGTTGTTCACTTGCTTAGGGGTTAAGCTAGTTTTGAGCACTAAGATGATGGACTGCATTAAGATAAATTACGTCGAGAGGTAACTACATTTGAAACTAAGTTCACATGTGCATCATTTCTTGTTAATTTTCCTCAATAATTCGTCACGGATACCTTCTTGATTCACCATACGAAACTTTGATTTTCCTTTTCAATTACTCGAAACGGTAATATTTAAAATAAACTTACTCCCAAAGGGCGATACTTTTGGTGTAATGCATACGATTGTTGCATTTGTATTATTTGTTAACTTGGTAGATATACATCAACAATGCATATGTATACAGAAAATGTGAAACAGCTTAAAACTATATGTGATATAGATTCTGGATTGAAAAGACAACTTTTCAAATTTAATGATTGATGTGCAGAATTGCAGTTTTTTCTTTGGCTACTTGGAATGAAAGGTTATTTTACTGTAGAGATGATTTTTTACTACATGCAAACCGAATAGGTGTCTGGCTCTTTATGATGATGCTTGTCATAATATGATGATATATGTAACTGTCAAATTACAAATACGATTTCTTCTTAAGAATGAAAATTGTTTTACTCGTTTTCAGTTGTAATTTTTACTTGATATCTACGTATCATATCTGACTGATTGAAACTGCAATCTTCTCCTGATGTTATAGTTGTAATATTTGATAAGATCATAATAATCAGATCACATCAGAAGGCATATTCTACAAAACAATTGCTGCCTGAGTTATCCAACGTCATTTTCATGAAATCTGCTATTTAGATTACTTTCTGAAGGCAGCAATTTTAACTATAATCATGCTGCTCCCTTATAAATGAGTAAAAGTTTATTTTGCTGCATCTTTTCTGTCGGAAATAGTTTTGTAGGATAATGTTTTTCACACTAGAAGTGTAAAACCTTTTTATTCATCTAAATTATTGGTAAATAATATGTTCTATTACATATGAAAGAAGATTACCTACTGAATCGATGTGAAATCATCTTACCAGCACTGACGACTAGACATGATCACTGCCTTCAGCCATTAGTTGGTAGTAGTAGCAGCTTCGCCATTTGATGCTAAGATCATTGCTTTTAAAATTTTATTTGACAGAAAGTTATATGATGAAATGCCTCCGAGTTGAAACCATTTTATGTGTGAAAAACACCCTCTTAGTCCTTTTATCATATCATGCACGTATTCTGAAATTCAGTATTTGTACAGCAGTAACTGAAGGTGCTTCTCCATATTGCAATGCTTAGATTCTGTTTGACAAAGCATGCAAGATGCAGCATTTGGAATGCTTTGTATTGAGTGAGCTTGAGAAAATTACTACAGGAAAAAAATGCAAAGCAAATGTAGTTAGGAATCATAAATTTATATAAAATCATGTTATATCTGTCACCTTATGCTAGGACAAAAAGCATTTTAAATAATTCTTCAGTATTTTATTTTAAGTTTCTCCTAACCTGTTTTCCTTGTAATCCTCATCATTTTTTTTTTTTTTCTCCCCTTCATCTAATTAGGAGCATTTCAAATGTGTCCCGGCTTACTTTGCAAAACATAGCCCTTGCTTATGGACTCTACCAAAGAATGTAGATGTTGCGATTACTACTTGATTAGATTTGTGGCATATATACAGGCATGCACAAAACTATATACTGGTTTTATAGTGGATCTTAACCATTTTACTAGAGGCCTCTTCAGATATTACAACTAAAATTTATGTTTGTAAGCAAAGCATGCATGTGTTTAGTATAGCTTTTCAAACGTCGAAGACCTTTCCTTACTAAGGCAAATGTTCATTTTAGTTGGTAAAGAAGAGAAACAGTTGCCCTACCTTTTGTACTTACAAGGCGGACCAGGTCATGAAAGCCCACGGCCCACTGAATCTAGTGGATGGATAAAGAGAGCATGTGAAGAATTTCGTGTTATTTTGATGGATCAGGTGTGATTTCCCAACAATATTTAACAAAATATATGACGGAATATTTACCCAAAATAATTTCTGCAAAGGAACTTCTATACTAACGAGCTCTGACTTCATATTTGCAGCGAGGAACAGGCTTGTCAACACCTTTGACAATATTTTCAATGCTGCAAATAAAACCTGCAGAAAAGTTGGCTGAATATTTAACACATTTTCGGGCAGATAATATCATCAATGATGCTGAGTTTATTCGTGTACGACTTGTTCCTGATGGTAAACCTTGGACTATTCTTGGTCAGGTAAAAGGATCTTCTCATCTCATTGAGCTAGGATTTGCAATAGATCTGTGTCCAGTCTTGATGCAACAATCCAGCTTGATGTACTCGTGTCAGATTATAGGCAATGCCTAAAAAAATATTTATTTTGTTTTTCTCCTTTGTGTAGAGTTTCGGTGGTTTTTGTGTGGTTACTTACCTATCTATGGCTCCTCATGGACTCAAACAAGCTCTTATAACTGGTGGAATCCCTCCTATTGGAAATGGATGTACTGCAGATTTGGTATACAATGCTTGCTATAGGCAGGTCATTCTTCAGAATGAGAAGTATTACAAGAGGTTTCCTGAGGATGTAGAAGTGGTCCGTGAAGTTGTCAAGTACTTGGCAAAATCCGAAGGTGGTGGGGTAAGTTCATATCACATGTTTAGACTAGTTCTTGCTGCTGAAACCATCATCCTAATTTTCTTCCTGTCCTTTGTTTTTCTTACTGTCAGGTTCCCCTTCCGTCTGGGGGGATATTGACTCCAAGGGGACTGCAGATGCTTGGTCTTCAAGGTTTGGGGTTCAGTTCCAGTTTCGAGCGCTTGCATTACTTGTAAGACGAACATAACTCAATTCTTATGGCGAAAAAATGATTGCTCTACCTCTAATCATATGTTTGTATAAAATCTCAGGTTCGAGCGTGTGTGGGATCCAATAATAGTTCCAGGTGCTAAAAAGCAAATCAGTTACTACTTCTTGAAAGCTGTAAGAACAATTTATTGCAAGAATTTTCATGCTTTGGCATCCATGGGGAATAAACAATTGTCATTCCTTGCAGACAGTTCGAGAACTGGTTGGGGTTTGATCAAAACCCTCTTTTTGCTATTCTCCATGAATCCATCTATTGTCAGGTAAGTCAATTCTCATTGCCTGGACTCTGCTCAAAGTTATTTCACATCTTTCGTAACAATTTCTCCTTTTTATGATAGGGTGCTTCATCCCAGTGGTGTGCTAATAGAGTAAGAGCTAATTATGAAAGTAAGTTTGATGCAGTCAAGGCTGCAGAAGAGGGACGCGATGTGCTTTTCACTGGAGAGGTAGGCTTGGCTTTGATGACATCACCCTGGGAAATGCATCGCATCTCTTACACACTTTGTTATGTTATTTCTTCTGGGATGAGTACATTGTTCTTTTCTATTTGTGAATGGATCAGCAAGTCAATAATTGAAGCATCTATCAAACAAATTCAGGGGATTAGTCTTTTTCCAGTGGAACCTTGTGCATAAAAACTGAAGTTCTCTCATTTTCTTGATTTCCAGTTGAACCTCGTGCATAGTGTTAGATACATGCCTGTTGGTTTCTTTATATCTAGTTGTTTGTTTACCAAGCTCGTCTTTGTCCACCAGATGATTTTCCCCTGGATGTTTGATGAAATTCATGCCCTGAGACCATTCAAAGAGGCTGCTCATATATTGGCAGAAAAATCGGACTGGCCAGCATTGTATGACATCGGCGCACTTAACAACAACAAGGTGAGTTGTACACATGGAAGCTAAATTTGTTAAAAATGCCCATTAGACCAGCACTGCTGGAAAATGCTAGCATTTCATTTAACTTTGATCCTTTCCGCGTATTAATCATGGTCTTGAATTACTTTTAGGTCCCTGTTGCAGCAGCTGTTTACTATGAGGATGTGTTTGTTAACTTCAAGCTGTCAACGGAGACAGCCTCACAGATTGCTGGTATTAGGCTTTGGATTACTAATGAATATACGCATTCGGGTCTTCGTGATGGTGGAGGCCAGGTCTTGGACCACTTATTGGGAATGCTAAACGGGAAGAGGCCCTTGATTTGATGCCCAAACCTTTCCTTTTTCACATTTCATTCAGTTACATCTCTTTTATTTCTACAATGGCAATAATTTTAGCCAGAAGTTGGAAAGGAATCCCTTTGTAGGTTGGAGTGATTGCTGTGAATAACTGTCATCAGAAGGAAGCAGGCGTCGGCATTAATCATACACTATGATCATCTTGGTGCATTTTTCTCTGTCAACGAGATTGTTGACTGTATTATTTCGGGATAAAATGATAAAACTACGTTGAATTGGCTATTAATTTTAGACGATTGTCATTCAAAGATTGTGCAATTCGCATATATGTGACTTAGATCTCTTTGTCCGCAGCACTTAACCAGGAAATATCTTGGCAGAACATGCTGTCTTTACAGGCTATACTTCTGCCTTCACATGGTTATCATACCTCGATCTATGCAAGAAAATGCTAGTATTGTTGATCTCCTTTCCAAATCCCAACCATATTAGTCTTTGGGAGAAAAACTTGCTTAAAGCTTTTATTATTTTCCTGTTTTGTCACATGAAGATAGATGGTAAAGTAAAGAATAATGGTGTAAATGAGTAAAACCATTTGTAAGCTATTGGATCTCGATTTGATATTTATTAGAGGATTAGTTTGTCGAATCTAATTTGGACTTTATAATATTTAGTTTGGTTAGTTTGTAAACCTAATCAAATTGAAGTCAAGTCGAATTTGAATATTGCGTTATTTTAATTCAAAAAAATAAATTCTGTGGATAAATTGAGTATAAATGAGTTTAAGTTTGTATAGTTTCACTTAAGGGTAAATTTGATCTTAAAGTTCAAACTCTATAATGTTTTGAAATTTCAACTTGAGTTTCAGAGTATATTGTTTCAATGAAACTTGTTTACATCACGGTGACAAAGTGGTATTAGGTATTTCTTTTATGTTTTATTTGGTAAGCCAGGATAAACTTCGAATAGAATGACTATTTTAAGTTTCATTTTATTTTCTAGATTCCAGCTTTGATGAGGAATTTAATTATTCTTTTTTCCATTCGAACTTTAATAATTATATATAGTTTGATTACTCATTTATCCCATTACATATCTATAATTTACATTTATTAATTGGATCATTTTTGACATATACACTTTATAACTATTTCATTCTATTTCATTTCATGCATAGTTATAAAAGTCACAAGTTAAATATTCGATTATGCAAGTTTATAATTTTAGATGTTTTTTCTTAATTAAAATGGATACAAAATTATTTGTGTTGGAATCATGAATTTAGGTATATGATTCTATTTGTTCATGATTTTGACCAATTTTTGCCTGATTTTATACCGTTTTATATAATTTTAATGAATAATAAATTCGCGATTTTGACTATTAGCATCTATACATACTTCCAACATTGGAACACACTTAAAAAAAAAAAAAAAGTGATGCGGTGTTGCCACGATCCATATTATTTCACCTTTTTTAGGCCCACCCATGATTCGATGCAAAATTTAAGGTTGGTAGCGGTTGCATCGATTTTTGGTAATTTCTTTTATGGTCGACCAAACCACACAATACGAATCCTCACCTCATCTTTTCATGCGTCAGTTCCTGCGATAATGTGAGCCACAGGTCCTACCCATAGCGAACCTGGTCCTTCTTTGGCCCACAACCAACTTATTCCTAGTACTGTTAGACTCGGATTAGAGATTGACTCTAAATTGGCATCGGATTAATTATCAAAGGGGGTCCAGTCGGGATCAAATGGGATCGATTAGAATTGAAAATTATAATTTATACTCTATTTGCAAAGCAATAAAATTGTTTGTCTTCATAGTATTGAGGTTTTGAAAGTTGAAAACTTGATAGGTCCTCACTTTTCACCTTTTGTTTTCCGTGAATCTATAGTTATTTTATTTTTGATGAATCATTATATTTCGAGCTATCATTAAGCTGCAAACGAATAAACCAAGCTTTTAAAGGTTTGGGCTCAGCTCGTTTAAAAATTATTGAATTTAAGATTGAGTCAAGTTTTTTATTGAACCTAAAATCTAGACTTGAGCTCGGCTCGTTTACTAATTAAGCACCTAAGTTTTTTTCTAGCCTAATGAGCTTTTTATCAAGCCCAAAATTAAACCCAAGCTTGACTCATTTAAATAGCTCATTTTCTATTTTTTTTAAATCTAAAAATAATATATAAGAATTTCTAAATATATATATATCTTTATTATTAAATGAATCCTAGTTTATCCGTGTAAAAAAAAAAAAAAAAACACTAAGGTATAATAGTTACTTTCTTTTCTTTCTCTCTCTCTTCTGTACTTTCTCTCTTTGTATTTTTATTTTCTCTAAAAATAACTGTTTTTCCACTTTTTTCTTTTCTGCACATGCAGCGCGGGTGCATTGTACACGTATATATTAAGTAAAAATGAGTTTTATTGTTTTAATTATTTTATTAATATATTACAAATATAGAACTTATAAATTTGCTAACACGCTTGTTAACAAGCCTGTTAACGAGCCTACTCGTGATCCAATCCATGAGCCTAAAATGCGTTTATTCACGAGTCAATTCGAAAGCTTAAATCAAAGTTCGAGTTTAACTCGTTTAGATAAACAAGCTTTACCTTGGGCTGAAACTCGGCTTATTTACTAATCGAGCTCAAATTGAGTCGAGCTTGAACTGAGCTAAGTTGAGCTGAGCTTGAGTATCTTGACTCGTTTCCAGCCCTATGAGCCGATAAATTAAGAAGGCTTTTGTACCAAAATAATATTTTTCTAAAAAAAAATTCCTAAAATGACATTTTCTTCTAAAGTTATTCCAAAGTAGGTATCAAAGGAAAATCTACAACACACAACTTTAGTAATAAAATTGAAGATCCATTACATGTGCCTCTACATTATAAAGAGGGCATATGTACAAGAAACACCTTTAAGCAATTATTTTTAGGCTTTCTTCTTTTAACTCTTTTTGCTTACACTCTCAAACTCTTGAACCTAATTTCTTTCCTCTCTCTCTCAACCTCTCAAGATTTTATGCTCAATTTCTCAATGATACATGTAATAAAGCAATTGTTTTCTGTAATTTTCTTGCATTTATTTTGAAAACTCTAACTAAAGGCATATATAATATACATGTGCTTTTTGTTTGGACATTAGAAATGTTTGTATTTATGATTTTTAACAATTTAATGTCTAAAATTTCAATCTTAGCCATTTAATACCTATAGTTTCAATTTGGTGCCTCCATTAACAAAAAGTTAATATCGTTACTTTTTTTTTTTTTTTTGCATTTTATTGCCTATATTTTAGTTTTATTTGCATTTTGGTGTTCATAATTTTGATGCACTTTAGTGTCTATTCACTAATTAATTTATTAAAATTCAATATTTTACTTTTCTTAAGTGATATATTATTTAGAAAGGAAAAGAAAATTATTTATATATGAAAAGTTTGACTGTAAATATTTCTTTATGTAATGTATGATTTTTGTAAAATTTTATATCACTAGAAAACTCTCAACATTAATTTTATTAAAAAATGAGATCTTATTATGTGTTTCGAGATAAAATGAAATGGGCAAAATTTGAAAAACTTTTTAATTTGTAAATCAAGTGTCATTTGCCTTGTAAGATAAATTTTTAAATTTGTTGAATAACACACCTTTTGTATCATAACATTTGTTTAGATTTTCTTTTGTAGTGTCCCCAAAAAAATCTTTCGTGAGATTTTTGAAAAAGTCTACCCTCAATCCAAGCAAATGAATCAGCTAATAGAAATCTTTCAATTTCAAAATCGATGGGAGACTTTTTGAACAATTTTATAACTATTTTTTTAAGACACTATAAAAAAAATCTAAAGAAATATTACAATATATGGAGGCATATTATTTACAAGTTTAGAAATTTATCTTATAAGAAAAATGACACATGATTTACAAATAATAACCATTTTCAAATTTTTCTTGGTCTAAACTATCTTCGAATACATAATAAGATTTTATTTCCACATATGGAAAATTTCAAATATAGCATATTAACTTTACTTTACACAAAAGTTTAATTGGGTATCTAAACTTTGAAGTAGTCAATTGAATACTCAATCAAAGATTTCATGACTTTTTTTTTTAATTGTCTCACTAACAATGTTTGATTTATTTTTTTATCATAGAAGACACATCTATTAGTATTAAATGGTGTTAGATGTATTAGTAAAAAATCAAGGATATTTTGCTTAGTCTAGTGAATATAGTTACAAATTTTTTTGATTGAGTATTAAATTGATCACTTCAAAGTTTAAATACTAAATTGAATTTTTTATGTAAAGTTAAAGTATCAAATTTAACATTTACCCTTTCAAATAAAATTGATGTTGAGAGTTTAGTGATATAAGATTTTATAAAATCGAACATTACATGTGAAAAATTATTTACTCTCAAACTTATTATATATAAATAATTTTCTTTTTATTTCTAAACATAATATATCTATTAATAATCTAAAATTAATTTTCAATGAATTAATACATAGCTTTCCTTTAAATTTTAAAATGACATATCACTTAAGAAAAGTAAAACATTAATTTTTAATAAATTAATTAGTGAATAGAAACTAAAGTTCATCAAAATACAAATAAAACAAAAGTACATGCACTAAAATGCAAAAAAGTGAAATGACATTAACTTTTCCATCAATTGAGACACTAAATCGAAACTTTAGGTATTAAATCACTAAAATTGAAAGTTTAAACGCTAAATTACCAAAAATCAAAAGTATAAACATTTTCGGTGCTTTTATCCCATTCAACGATAGACAATGTAATGTATGCATTTTTTTAAGGTTTTCAAGTAAGATGCATGTTATGTGTGTACTTTCTTCATAGAACTTATTACAGATAAAATCACATGTACTATATGCATTAATACCTACTTTGGAAATAAGTTTCAAAATAGCATCATTTTCAATTTATTTTTCCCAAACCAAAGTCATCCATTTTCATATAAAAACTGAATCAGGGAGCAATTAAGAATAGAATTTCATTTTGTGAGTCATTCTAGTTTGTTGTTTAAAAGGGTTAATGAGGTAACTTGGATTAGTATCGTGTTTAGACCTGATTGAATTGGATTAGACCGATCAATCTAATTATATTAGTTATTCGATATTTTATCTATATAGGGTAAATTATTACAAAAGGAAGTGTTTATCTAAATTTTGTGTTTTTTTCTCATTTTGTATTTCCTTCTCTCTTTTTTTTTTCCTTTAAAAAAAGGATAAAGAAAAAAGAAGTCTGAATTTGGGTGTTTTAAATGAGTGCAACGAGATAAAAAGAAGATATTTAGATGTTCCGAATGGATCTCGAATCATATAAATAAAAAAAAATGGGCATACAAACTGAAAATATACAAAAACATTGATACATAACTGTACTTCACCAAAAATAATGAAACTTGGGGAAAAAAATACATAAAAGGTGGACAATACCCAAAATTAGAGATTTTAAAATCTATTTTATCATGGTTAAATATTGCAACTAAGCTGTTAATATTTTTTTTTCAATAATTATAATAAGAGAAATTCAAACTAATACGGCTCCATTATACCAACAGGATTATAAAATTTCAGCAAACATTTGATAACTTATAGACACACTAATTCAGACTACCTACTTTTCCTTAAGCTATTTGTTACCCTTTTTGTAAGGTGAAACCATATTAATCTAACCTTATTAATTGGTCAAATGACTGATCGTGTGTTCAAAGTTAGATTTACGAAATGAGGGGTTAAATTAGTTAATTGCTTACTCAGGTATAAAATTTTCCTAGTACGCATGTACGAATGTGTGGGGTCCCTTGAGGTTCATGTTTGGTAAACAGTGTCCTATCAAACTAGGATTCGTAGACGCCACGCCTATGTGCTTGTAACACGTGCCTTACTTAAATGTTGTCTAACTACACTACCAAAATTTCAAATTTTCAATTATGATTGATTGGTTTTTTTTTTTTTTTTTTTTTTTATCAACTCTTTTTGGTACTAATGTTGTGATATCCGGTCCAAAACCTTAGTATGGACATATGAGAGAGTGAAAGATTAATAGATAAAATTGAGTTGAATCAGGATTGAATTCTGATTAAAACTTAAAACATTTTATTCCCAAGAAAATATTAGATTTAATTGGATTGAACCGGTGGATCAAGCCAGATTTAATAAAATTGCTTTATACAAAATGTTGATATCTTCGACCGATGGTTTGCAATTTGTTGAATTCTGGTTCTTTTGCTAGTGGATCCATCATCAACCTAATCGATAGGACTAGCTTCATTGGTTCAGCATGGGGCTGTTTTGAGGCATCTGATTTTTTTCTTTTATAAATTTATAAAATGATCTTATCTATGAGTATCTTAAAACACTTATTAAGAAAATATATTACAAGAAGTAAAAGGTTTTCTTTCAAAGATGTATCACCTTTTTCTTTCAAGCAAAACCCCAACCGGACCATACTACTTCAAATTTAAGCAACAGCCATATAAAAGATGGGTATCGGACCTGAATACGATGTGTGATAATTATAATGGAAAAAAATTGTCGACGTCTAGAAACGCACTGGCAAATAATATAATAACATTAATGCGCCAATGTAAATTTTGCTGGCGGCCTGTTTGATGAACTAGAAACGTGATGGTAGAAGGAGCTTCACATTAATTTTTTTTAATGTATTTGTTATTAATTTTTAATAAATACATATATAAAAAGCATCATTCAACTAATGAACAAGTAGATTCCTTAAACTAAAATTTTAATTTTTTTTTAATTATATCGGGTCGGGTATTCCCAACGGGTTATTAGTACAACCCAAAACCCGACCCTAAACCCTATAGGGTTTTTTAGCGGGGTGGGCGGGCGGGTACCCTATAACGACCCACCCCGGTTGCATCCCTAATTGTGGGTGGAAGTTCCGTTTTCTTGAAAGATATAAAAGATCCATTTAATATGTTTTGAGACACTTGTCATTGTTAAAGGTACATAGAGATGTGAAAATGGTTCTTATGGCATCTCAACAAGTATCTCTAGTGTATAATTTGGGAAATTTTATGTTAATGTTTTACATGTATATTTTAAAATAATATAAACTCAATCTAATTGACACATCATTTCATGCAATACCATATATGATATATTATCTTATATTATATTTCTTATTTAATTTAAAAATATTTTATTTTACCCTATATTTATATAGCTATATACTCTTCATATGTTAATTGTGATACTTTCTAAGTATATTCATTGTTTGTGCTAACACCGGTTTTACCTAGATTGTTATAAAAATAAGGCTAGTTTGAGCAGCCTGCAGACCCTTCAGGCACAGAACCGGTCTGAACACGTGAGCCGGGGCAGGTAATGAACCGGTTCTGACCTAACATGGTGTGCAAGTCTTTATTTACTTATTTTTTATTTTCTTTTAATACAAATTGGGAAAAGATTTAAAAAAAAACTTTCCCATGCATGCACGCACGTATAGATATGCATAGATGTTAACGATGAACCGACAAACGTACGTGGTTTTTAGGATGCATGTTGTTATATTCCACGAGAGGGGCAGTTGAGCAGAAGTAGTTGAATGTTGTTGGCTTAATATTACCTTCAGTATAGCCATAGATAACCATAAAAAGGAAAAAAAAAAAACACTAACATATGAACAAATTAACAATAACTTGATAGTACTTGTAATAAAACAATCTTTTTTTCATAATTTTCCTCTTTTAAAATCAGAGATTAATATAATTATTAAATAGGTACTAGGCAGATTTAGATACACAATATTAGTAATTGGTATTTAAAAAAAAACTATAATATATATTTTGCAAACTTATACTTAATGCTAGCAATTATTACCCACACAATATGATATGATTAAAAACACAATTACAATTAAAGAGAAAATCCAAGATAAAATATGAAAACACTATTATGATATGAATAAATATATTTATCTTATAATTTAATTATTTGTTATCTATAATCAATTTTATATATTTTTGATACAAGTACGTCTTGGATATGAAATATAGATATAACCTGACTTGTTTATACAAATTTTCAGTGCCATTCCCACATTACACATAATATATATGTGTATATATATATATATATATATTTTCCTTTTAACACAATTCTTTATAAGAGTTTGTGTGGGTCAGTCCACCCTCTCACCCTCCACAAAGTTCCACCACGTCTTTGGAGCCTAACAACCCTAATCTGTTATTTATATGTATGAGTTTTCATCAACCAAACATTCTTGCTTCCTCTTTCCTATCCCCCACATCGTCATAATCATCAAATACTCCCACCTCTCCAATGAATGGAAACTCCGGTACCGAATCCGCCTCACCGCCACCGCCACCATTAGTGGCTGACCACCCGCTTTCTCAACAAACTTATCCCCCAAGTAATTATTTCTTCACAACAACAACAGCCCCATCATTAATAATACATCCTGCTCCTCCATCTCCTCAGCCTCCTTCTTTCCCTCCTCTACCACCGCCGGTTATTCCTCCCAATATGGATTCATGGATGAATAATAATTTCAACATTATTTCCTCTTCCTCTAATCATCATACTACGGCGTCATCATCGTCCTTGGTTAGTCATGAAAATGATAATAACAATAACAATAAGAATAATGGTGCAATAATGGAGGAAGAGGAGAGGACGATGAAGAGTAAGGAGATGAAGGGAGGGAGCAGTAGTAGAGGAAATGGTAGAAAAGCAATGAGGCCTAGGTATGCATTCAAGACAAGGAGTGATGATGATATACTTGATGATGGTTATCGTTGGAGAAAATATGGTCAGAAGGCTGTCAAGAATAGCTCTTTCCCCAGGTGAGGCAATAATTAATTTGGTTCATGGAACATCTTGGTATTCTTATATAATTCTATTATAGCATCATATGACTCACAAAAATTTTATCATATTGCCACTACGGTTCGTTTTCTTAATGAAATATACCAGGTTTAAATCCTTCTTTCTTTCCGCTGTAATTAAGGGAAAAAAAAAAAATATATATATATATATTAAATGTTATGATGGGTTATATTCGTCTTTTTATAGGAAAAAAATTAAGGGTTAGTAAATTAATAATGAGGTAACAATATAGAGAAAGCTTATCTATTTTGTTTTTGTAATTCTTAAAGCTAGAAAACGTTTTTATTATTAAATAAAAGATCGATGCCCTAAAATAATGAACTATATATGTGCTGAACTTTTCATTGATGATCTCTTTTCATCACTCAAGCGCTTTGATGATTGAGGTGGTCACTTTAGGACTCCACGAAATGGAAGTTAATTTGTCTTTTCACACAAAAAAGTCAGATGAATATTGTTGAAAAAAAGAATTAATAAATAAATAATTCCTACTCCTTTTCACCTTACAGTGCAAACCTCTTTCTTTAATTTCCTTATCAACCTTATTCAATATATTAGTTTCCAATTTCATTTGGACGTTTTCTAGCTTGATATAGGTTACAATAATATGGAACTATTTTTTATTTATTTATATATTTTCCACCAACTACTTTTACATTATAACATTAAGGAAGGTTGAAATCAAATCCGGTCCATTCCATTGAAAGATCCGTTTTCATACTAGGTTACCAAGATCTTAATATTGTTTTGTTATTTTTTTATCATCAACACTATAAATGATTATGCAACTTCAAAATGATAGAAAGTGGGATAGATTACACAAATAGGTTAGGCGTCACTAAATCTTTTACCTTAAGTATTATAAAACCATTTTGTTTTTAAGTAATTAGTGATTACAACAATAAGGAGGATTCAAACCTAATCCTAGCATGTTATAATTTTATTGGTCAAATATAATAAAACTTTTAATAAATAAATTTAAGTTTAAAAAAATAGAGATATTTATGATGAAGAGCACAAATTATGAAAACAAAAACGATAATCAAGAAAATTGGATATTTTACATACGATATGTCAAAAACAAAAACATGATTTTTCTACATAAATAAAATTTTGACTTTTCATAAACTTAAAATTTACACACACACATATATATGTATTATTAATAACACAATTACTACACAATCCTAGACATGCGACCACCCACCACCATGCACGGGTTGAATGGATTTTCCAAAATATCCGTAAGTTTTTCTATAAGATCATTAATAGAAGCACATCATGGGGACAAATATCATGTCTCAAATCATATCCACATTCTTATTACCATGGATATCCTTGCTCTCAAGTCCTCATTGTTTTATTGAAAAAAAAAAAAAACAAGGGTTCATTTATTTTAGGGCGAAGTGCAAATAAGTCTCTTTATATTTGTTCAATGGCACTCAAATTTTTTATTTTAGAATTCGTACTATTAGATTCCTAAATCTTAGAGAAATTTGTTTTTTTTTTAACCTCCTGAGGACCATTTAGTCGTTTACAAAGTAATGAAAAAGTAGCTATAGTATTTATTTATTAGTTTCTTAAGTTTCTTAAACTAAGGGTAAAATTATAAAATAGGGTTTAGAAACAAATTTTTATAAGGATTTGGTAGTATGTGCACTTAATTTCAAATATAAGCGATTTAAGTGCATTTGAAGTAAATACAAGAAAGCGTATGATCATCATAATTGATTCCTTCTTGAAAATATGCAAAATTATAAACTTTACGAAAATGACATATTATTTGAATGAGGTAGGAAAATAGTTGTCATTAGTACGGAATAAGATGGAGAAATGATAAGTCACTTTTATACATAGTAAATCGCTCGGTAATTGGTTTCTTTTTCATCTACCTTTAAAATTTAAAAATGAAATAGAGACACGATATATTTAAATGTAAAAGTGTGTAATGAGTACTGCTTGAGATCAGCTGTTTATCTTGAAAATAAACAATTAAAAAAATGAAATTATTTATTATATTTAATATATTCTGAAAATGAATTAGCGATTTCGATTTGGTAAATCAAGGGGGGAAAAAAAAAAAAAAGAAGTCCCCCATATGAAACTTCCTTATCAAAATAAGGGCATTTGGCCATTGCACACATCGAACTCGACATTGCAACTACTCTTCTGTTTAATGTGGTTCTATCCCCTAAGATTTGACCAGCTTTTCTAGATCTAGGGAGAAAAAGTAGCAATAATAATTTGGCAAGTTTTTAGTACATCTGGCATCGTAATTTATTACATGATGAAAGTACATCTTTGTTAGGGTATGCTGATTTTTTATTTTTGGATATTCTCAATGATCCAATCCTTAAAAAGTATTAAATATTATTGTAGTAATTTTGAAATATGATATTTATATGTGGTCTTTAATGATTGATAATGATAGAAGGTGAATATATATTACAAGTGTTGGCCTATTGTGATGATTGGCCACCTAAAGAATATCAATATTAAAATTTTAAACATCTAGCCAATATGAGTTAAGAGCTTTTAGATTAAGTGATTAAAAATTGCTAGTTTGACTATTGATTAATTTTAGATGAATACATTACAAACGGTATCAGAATCAATAATCTATATATGAATAAGTCGACATCTAAGGACAAAGCAAGATAAGAATGGATCGGTTTATAAGGTGAGGGAGGAGATTCTAATTCCCCATAAAACCAAAATTCTTTAATAACCTAATTGTAGCTTTTGCTTCAACAAGAATCAAGCAATATGAATTAATACACACATTAATATTAAATGCACAAAAAAATATTCAATGGGTAATACATACTATGTGTGTGTATATATATATGATGTGTAGTTGTTAACCATATGCTAATACATAGATGAGAAAGTAAGCAATTTTCAAAATTACCATCATTCATACGACTACATAGAATATCATTGGTAATGACGCCGTGTATATATTACACGTGACGAGTAATACCCACCAAATCATTTCTTCAAATGCATCCTCGGATAGATTTCATATACAGTTTGCCTATTCTTTTCCTTTCTATTAGTCTTTTTTGAATCTTCTCTCATGGCTACTAACTCATGCAACATGGTTGGGAAAAAAATAAAAGGAGCTATTACAGGTGTGCTCATCATACATGCAACGTGAAGAAACAAGTGCAGAGGCTATCCAAAGACAGTGGCATTGTCTTGACCACTTATGAAGGGATCCACAATCATCCATGCGAGAAACTCATGGAAACCCTAACTCCTCTTCTCAGGCAGATCCAATTCCTCTCTCACGTTTAGCTACCACATACAATAGCTCATCAAATCTGTTAGTTTCGCCTCGAAATTTCAAAACTTACTGTGATCCAAAGTGTAGTAATGCTCGTGTATACCTAGTTTATACATTGTTGTTCCTAAAATCTTGTAAACAAATCATGCAACTCTTTTTTCTTTTATATATAGTGAGTGCAATTAGGTTCATATTGACTATGTAACACTTTATTAACAATACTGGATGTATTATTATCTATAGCTTCATGGATTTCACCACAAATGCATATTTTTCTTCTAAAGGATTATTATTAGTTTTAAGGGTTTTGTTGTTTCTCTTCAATCTTCTATAATTTTTCAATCAATTACCTTTACCTTTTAAGTTAATTAAGCCACTAAGTTTTAGATGATAGGTATAATTTTCATTATACCTATTGATCCATTATGGATATCGCACATATTGAGGGAAAAAAAACAAGTTTAAATTTGCCCCATCAACGCATCAAATTCAACATGGTATTTAATCGTATTATTATTATTATTATATAAAGGCAGGATCCATATATTATTGCCCGGATCTAAATGCTGACTTTTCAAAAAATATCAACTCCAACTAATCCCAAAACATGTCTATATAATTTACCCTTAACATCAAATATCACGTACAAGGAGATTCTATGCAAGTGCAAATATTTCTAGTGCTTTTCTCTGTGCTCCACCATATGGAAAGCTTTTATGAACATTTCGTCAATTTAGAACTAATAAGGGCCAAGAAAGATTCATCACATATTGTGTATGTACATATAAAATGTATAAATTCTAATAAACTTTTAAGCGTGAAAGTGTAAAAAATTATGGATATTAGGCTTTTAACAATTACCCTTAACACACTGGCATTCGTCCAATTATAATTGATACTTTTTTTTGTCAGGATAGTATAATGTTATAGTTGTTTTATGATGCTATGTAGTACGGCAAAGTATAATTAAGGCTTTGTTTGTCAAATTTCATTCCCAAAGTTTTGAAAGTGTTAAATATAATACTTAATCAAACCTTCACTTGTCAAATTTATTATTTTCATCATCTTTAGAAACATGAGTAGTAAGAATTATTGGTTAGAAAAATATAAGTGTGAAAGATTAGAGTGAAGGTAATAAATTGACTGATAATATTTTGATCGAATATAACATATAATAATTTAAAACTTTAAACGTAGAACTAAGGAAAATATTTTATAAAAAAAATCATATAATGATTTTAACATTATCCGAAAACTATTGCTAAAACTCTATTTCATCTTCACCATTTGAGTGATTAGACACTTGAAAAATTAACAGTGAAATTTCTAAGCTCATGCTCATCAGTTGCGACAATCAAATTCCCTTAGCAATTTAAGAGGGATAAGTACAATGCTATACGAGAGAAGGGACCTCATTGTTACTTCAAGCCAAGGAACTGAATTTTTTTTGTGTCTTTATAATCCCTTATCTTTTTTTTTTTAAATTAGTTTGGAATCAATCATTTGAAAAACTATTTACTCTATATCTTAAATACTTTAGCATTGCACTCCTCATTCGGATTAATCATCCTTTCTACATCTTCATATACCGGGATAAAGAGGGTAGTTAGTGAGTTTGAGTTGAAAAAATAAAACCCCACTATTTTGAACGCAAAACAAATAAGAAATTTTTTTTTATTTATTAGAAAGAGAAAACTTTATTTGTTTTCTTTTTTATCATAAAATTAAATAAAGTAGGGTAAATAACTTTGCTTCTAAAGGAAATTGGTTGTAGCCTCATGCAATTCACAGGTTTATTTTAAAATATACTATGTTAAAAAATGTTATATATATTTATATAGAATTTTTTATTTTGCTATTAAACGGAAAGGGGGATTCAAACCTGGGTTCTCTCACTTGAGAGATAATGGAAATGCTACTAGGCTACAATACCATTGGCTATATAAAAGATTATTTTAATTGATATGTTTAGAAACAATTATAATCTTTTTAAGTTGGTTATAAGAATATAACATCATATATTAAGAGTCCCATCTTTAATATCCACGTATTTAAAGGCTACAACTCTTCCAATAAATATTGTCCTCTAGATGAAAGACATGTGACTTAGGAAAAAAAAAAAAAAGATATTGGTAATGGTCTTATAATCTAATCACATGAACCTTACACTTTTAAATGAGAGGTACTAGATTCGAATTTCTAGTTCCCTATCATAATCACCTGAAAAAATAAAAGTATGGGTGATAAAAATGGTATAAAATGTTATTATGAGTCTAAAAGTCTGTGTAGTTATGACTTCTTGCTAATATTAACTTGGTAGTAATTGAGAGGTTAATAAGAAAAAAGATAAAATAAAAAAATTTTAAATTATATATTATAGTAGATTATTAAAAATTTAATTAATCACTTATATATGCTATAGTTTTGTTATTTTATTTCGAGAAACACATAAATTAGAAAAATTTACATTGAGAACAATTCACTAGGGTATTCTGATTCATGAAATGTTTATGTTTTTTTTGGATGTTTTGGCCTAAAAGTTGGGTTTTTTCTTTTCTTTTAATTTTTTTAACACTTCTATCCAAAATAATAACAATGGGCTCGAACATGATAAGGTGGATCGAATGACACAGCAAGTTAGCATAAACACACCTAGAGTACTCACAGAGTGATCTAAATCACACAACAATTGCACGGATGCAATCTCAAAGAAAAAACTCTCAATTTAGGATTTCAAAGTATATAATAAGTTCTACAAAGAAAAATAAGTCTAAAGGACTATTTATATTATTATATAGAAAATCCTAAAAGATAAATAATAAATAAAAGCTGGCGGCCTAAAAATGAAATTGTAGCAATGTAGGCTGGCTCTAAAGCCAGCAGTGTAGAATTAAAAGTCGGCGACGTATCTTCTAAGATCGGTGGTGTAAGGAAAGGTAGCTTAGTGCCACTTCCTCCTCTCCTTCTTGGACAACTCCCTATTGTTCAAATATATGTCTGCTATGTTGTCCACATCATTTTCTCCCATCTGAGAAGAACTTGACCCGAGTTCTCTTTTAGACATAATGAAGAATCGTTGAGGTGGAATGAAAAAGATCATTAACAATGAAGGTCTTGGAAATATCTCTGTTGTTAGGTGATGCACTACTACTGATTGTATCAAATTATAAAATTTATAAACCCAAATTAACTCCTACGATCAAGCTAGGCAAGTATACCTATCTTCAGTAGTATAGGATTAAAAACGGGTGTCGCCCATAGGGATCTAAGGAAAAGTACTAGTATTAACCTTTTTATACTATTTAGCCTAAAGTATGAAGCAATATCTATTTCTAACTATTAATTAACTAAATTTAACAAACCCTGAGATCAACTGTTATGCTTTAACGATTAGAAATTAATCATAAGACATACCTTTTATCTTAATCCACCCTAAACCCTAATTTCTTACAATAAAAGATTAATTAATGAATTATTTATGCTTTGAACTATAGAATCACACAATTAAATCAATTCCTCTCACGAGTTAATCAATTTCTAACCCTATATGAGATAGTGGAGACCTATCCCTCACTAAAGCCACACAAGATTGCATTAAAGATCAGGATTAGTAAACAAAGATGAAATCTTTATGTAGAAAATCAAAGTTTCCCTACCTTTAGGTGAAACATGTAATTTCTCTATTCATGAAGATCTATCTTATTAGATGAAACCTCTTCTATCTAACAAGAATCATACAAGTAATCAACTTTCTACACAAATCAATTGCAAGAAAATTAAAACACATAAATAGATACAAAGGCATAAATTTTTCATTAATCAAAAGAAATTCAAATCATATGTGTTTAGGTTTCACAAGACTCGAGGTGCAACAAATTACTCCTCCATAGATTTAACAATAACAACAAAAAATCTAGAGAAGTAAAACATAATTAAACAATAAAACCCTTGAATTTTCTTGTAATCTCTAATGAAGCTTAAGCAATTTTCTCCTTGAAGTGCGTCTCTTTTCTCTTCTAGGGTTTTTAAAAAATGTAAAAGGATGAATAACTGAAAGGTTGGAATGGTTATTTATAGATTTGTAACCGTCCTTGGCCCTACACAATCGTACTTGTGCCCGTGCCCATGCACTGTGAGATCTCTTTAATTTCGTTTATGATCAAATTTGACTATTGATTAATTTTAGATTAACACATTACAAACGGTATCAGAATCAATAATCTATGAATGAATAAGTAGACATCTAGGGACAAAGCAAGATAAGAATGGATCGGTTTGCCCTTTCCTTTCTTCAAATGCATCCACGGATAGATTTCATATACAGTTTGCCATTTTCTTTTTCTTTCTATTAGTCTTTTTTTAATCTTCTCTCATGACTATTAACTCATGCAACATGGTTAGGAAACAATAAATAAATAAATAAATAAAAGAAGCTATTACAGGTGAGCTCATCATACATGAAATGTGAAGAAACAAGTGCAGCGGCTATCCAAAGACACTGGCATTGTCTTGACCACTTATGAAGGGATCCACAATCATCCATGTGAGAAACTCATGGAAACCCTAACTCCTCTTCTTAGGTAGATCCAATTCCTTTCTCACGTTTAGCTACCACATATAATAGCTCATCAAATCTGTACTTGCTTACCACTTGTAGTGAGTACTTAGTTCGCCTCGAAATAACAAAACTTACCATGATCCAAAGTGTAGTAATGCTCATGTATACCCAGCTTATACATTGTTGTTCCTAAAATCTTGTAAACGAACCATGCAACTCTTTTTTTTTTATATATAGTGACGTGTAATCAGGTTCATATTGACCATGTAACACTTTATTAACAATACTGGATGTATTATTATCTGTAGCTTCATGAATTTCACGACAAATGCATATTTTTCTTCTCAAGAATTATTATTAGTTTTTAGGGTTTTTTTTGTTTCTCAGTTATATCTTCAATCTTCTATAATTTTTCAATAAATTAAATTCACTTTTTAGGTTAATTAAGCCATTAAGTTTTAGATGATAGGTATAATTTTCATTACACCTATTGATCGATTCACTATAAGAAAAATGGGCTTTAGAGATAAAAATTCTATCTCTAAACATTAAATTCTGTCGCAAAAATCATCGTCGTAGATTTTATTTGTAAAATTATAACTATATTTTTTAATTTCTATTGCTGATTTTCTATCTCTAAAGGCATGTTTTCTTGTAGTGATTATAAGGATGTCGGACATATTGAGAAGAAAAAAAAAACAAGTTTAAATTTGCCCCATCAATGCATCAATTTCAACATGGTATTTAATCGAATTATTATTATTATTATTATTATTATTATTATTAATATGATAGAAAGGCAAGACCCATAAATATTCCCCGATCTAAATGCTAGACAATTTAGAAAATAGGAACTCTAACCGGAAGCTTCTACAATCTCGATGATGGGATCGTCTTAATCATCTACCCATTAAAATAAATATAATAATTAAAATATTAACTAATTTAGTGATTCGATCACAGTTAAATATGATGTGAGCCATTGAATGGTAACGAAACCAATCCGTCAGAATTGATGACGGGACCATGGAATTTCCTAGCCAACTAATCCCAAAACTTCTTAAAGATGTCTATGTATATAATTTACCCATAACATCAAATATCACGTACAAGCAGATCCTATGCTAGTGCAAATATTTCTAGTGCTTTTCTCTGTGCTCCAACATATGGAAAGCTTTTATAAACATTTCTTGAAATTAGACCTAACAAGGGCTAAGAAAGATTCATCACATATTGTGTGCTTGTGTGTGTATAACGCATAAATTCTAATGAACTTTTAAGACATGAAAGTGTACAAAATTATGGATACTAGGTTTTTAACAATTTCCCTTAACACACTGGCATTTTTCCAATTATAATTGATACTTTTTTTGTCAGGAGATTATAATGTTATAGTTGGTTTATGATGCTATGTAGTATGTAGTACGGCAAAGAATATCCAATTAAGGTTTTACTTGTCAAATTTCATACCTAAAGTTTTGAAAGTGTTAAATATAATACTTAATCAAATCTTTACTTGTCAAATTTATTACTTTCATCATCTTTAGAAACATGGCTAGTAAGAATTATTGGTCAGAAAATATAAGTGTGAAAGATTAGAGTGAAGGTAATAAATTGACTGATAATATTTTGATCGGGTATAACATATAATAATTTAAAACTTTAAACGTCGAACTAGGGAAAAATTAAAATATATATAATGATTTTAACATTATCCGAAAACTATTGCTACAAACTCTATTTCATCTTCACCATTTGAGTGATTAGAAAATTGAAAAATTACCAGTAAAGTTTCTAGGCTCATGCTCATCAGTTGCACCAATCAAATTCCCTTAGCAATGTAAGAGAGCTAAGTACGATGCCATACAATAAAAGGGATCTCGTCGTTACTTCAAGCCAAGAATCTGAATTTATTTTGGGTATTTACAATCCCTTATCTTATTTTCCTTTTTATTAGTTTGAATCATTCATTTGAAAAACTATTTAATCAATATCATATATGCTTTAGTATTGCACTCCTTATTTGGATTAATTATCCTTTCTCTATCTTTATATATCAGGATAAAGATGGTTAGTGACTATGAGCTGAAAAAGTAAAAATCGACTATTTTGAAAGCAAATCAAATAAGAAAATTTGTTTATCTAATAATATTAAGCAAATCTTGGATTGTGGTACAAAAAAAAAAAATATTAACCTTATCTTATGTTTTTTTTTTATCTTATGGCGGTTACGGTTACTCCTCCTCTCTCCACTTTCTCTCTCTTCTCCCTCTTTCTAAATTAAAAATTGTTTCCGCTCCTTTTTTTTTGCATAAGCATCTTTTTTAACTGTTCCCTTTTTTCTTTTTTTTTTTCTCACATGCAATTTATGTGCATCATACACTAATATATTAAAAAGAGAAAACTTTATTAGTTTCCTTTTAAATTGGAAAATTAAATAAAGTAGGGTAAATAACTTTGCTTCTAAAGGAAACTGGCTATAGCCCCATGCAATTCACATGTTTATTTTAAAATATATTATGTTAAAATATTATATATATATTAATATAGAAGGTTATTTTAATTAATATGCTTAGAAACTATTATAATCTTTTTAAGTTGGTTATGAGAATACAACATCATATATTAAGAATCCCATCTTTAATATCTACACATTTAAAGGCCGCAACTCTTACAATAAATATTATCAATATGTCTCTTAGGAAAAAAAAAAAACAAAATATATTGGTAATAGTCTTATAATCTAATGGCATCAACCTGCATTCTTAAATGAGATGTACTAGATTCAAATTTCTAGTTCCTTAATCACAAAAAAAAAAAAGTATGGATGATAAAAATAGTAAATATTATTATGAGTCTAAAACTCTATGTAGTTATGTTTTCTAGCTAATATTAACTTGGTGATATTTGAGAGGTTAATATCAAAAAAGATAAAAAAAAAAAGTTTTAAAATTATATATTATAATAGATTATTAAAAATTTAATTAAGCACTTACATATGCTATAGTTTTAGTATTTTATTTTGGGAAACACATAAATTAGAAAAAGTTACATTAAGAACAATTCACCAAGATATCCTAATTCATGAAATCTTTATGGTTTTTGGTTGGTTGGGCTTTTCTTTTCTTTTCATTTTTTTTAAAGTTCTATCCAAAATAATAACAATAGGCTTGAACATGACAGGGTGGATCAAGTCATCCATATCAACCCTTTGCGAAGAGATAAGGCTTAAGCCTAAACAAGCCCTCTTGATAAATTGTACCCACAAATAGCACAGATGCTCGGCTAATGAAGCATAAAGCAAGGAAGTATATCATGCATGAAGATGAGCTGTATAGGGTATTGTGCATGGAAAAACCTCTTAGATGCATTGCTCCTCCTAAAATAGACACTATATTAGTTGAGGCTTGCTCTGGAGGTGGTAGCGAGCATCAGGAAGGAAGAAAGTTATACTATTACTTGTTGGATTTAGGATTCTATTTTCCTACCATGGAGAACAAAACCTTCAACTTTGCAAAGAAGTGTGTTGCTTGTCAGAAACATAGCCATGCAATCCATGCTTCCATTGTCGCACTGCATAGCTTAACTACTCCATAGTCATTCCACACTTGGGCATTCGATTTGATTGGTCCAATCCATCCACCATCAAAGGGATGTGTTTAGATTTTAGTAAGGATAGAGTGTTTCACTAAGTGGGTAAAGGCAGTCCCATTAAAGAAAGCTACCAAACCAATAGTAGCGAGTTTCATGAAAGAGCACGTTAACTGTCACTTTGGAATCCTATAACGTGTGCTCTCGCATAATGGAACACCTTTTATCAGCTCACATGTCTAACAACTATTGGTTTCTTATAATATCAATCATGTAAAGTCTATACCCTACCATCCCAAGGAAAATGGACAGGGAGAAGCCACCAACAAGATACTCTTAAAGGTACTTAGTTATATGGTGCATGACAAGCTCCCACTAGCACTATAGGCCTATAGGACATCACAAGCAATACGTTCTCCTTCGTATATGGGTTTGAGGTAATGATGCCTACGGAGATCTTGGTTAACTCTGCATGATTAGCTATCAATGCAAATCTAGAACTAGAAACTCTACACATATTGGACTTTGAAGCATTAGAAGAAAGGGAGACACTAATAAGCGCAATTTTACCAATTATCAACAATGACTTAGCACTGCTTATGACCTCCTGGTTAGGAAGCAATCATTCCAACAAGGTGGCATTGTAGTTCGCGCCACACAGCATGTGTGGAGAGGTATTTAGGTGCCTAAGCTCATTCCAAAGTAAGAAAGAGCCCTTTATCATTCATGAAGTTCATGATAGCGATTACTGCAAGTTTATAAATCCAACTAATAACAAAATTACGGCACGGATTAACTTCCACTTTATTAAGAAATTCCATATGTTAATGCAATAGATATATTTTCAATATGATTTGAATGAAATTATGACTTGCATTATCAAAGCTTTCTCAATGTGATTTCTCTCTTTCTCCTGTCTTATTACTTTATAAATTTCTTTTGTTGCTGCAAAGTTAGGAATCCATCTCTTAGCACACAAAGATAGTTAACACGACAAAAATAAAACATTGATTATATACATTATTGCGACTTAGTAAGTGTGTGGTCTCTTAAGTGTGCGACGACAAGACTATGGCATTCTGACTAGTGAAAACATTGTCTCCTAGGTTCTTGACAATAAACTATCACACCTATCATGGTGAAAATGAATGCTTTAAAAACATGTGATTGATGATTAAGTATCAGGAAATACCTTCTTAACCAACTAAACTTTATTACTAAAGCAGCAAGCCTATGAAGGACACAATACTATCGTTACTTAAAGTGCGATCCATCTACTACTCCAAGTCATAATAATGTTGTTGTTAGCAAGTGAGAGCACTGCTCCGATGTGTGACATAAGAATCATATAACCTTTGTTACTTTGTGAATTGCTGTTACTAAGTCAGAGCATTGCTTCCTAAGTGCAAGCGCACGCTACTAATGGCTTAAGTAGAATTTTGACATTCACAGATATTAAAAAAAAAAATGCAAAGCAATAATTGAGACAAATGAAATATTTAACTCTATAAGAGCACTTAGCAGTATCATCGCCAAGTATCGATCAGTCATACATAAGTGTAAGCAATGCCCAAAATACTTGAACTCCATCAAAAAATTTGGTCAAGAGGTAAAATAAAAGTGGGCTTAAAATTTTATATATTATAATTTATTTATTTGGGTTTGACTCGCGAGTTAGGTGATAGGCCCATTAGGTGACAAGCCCAGCGAGATTAGTTCGGTCTTTGGGATGGCTTAAGGAGATTTGGCTTGATGAGCTCGGAATAAGGATCGTCAAACCGGTTCGCTAGATCCAACCTTTCTTAACCAGGCTTATGCACACAAGAGATGACTATTGGCTGTGGCCCATGAGGAGCTTATTTAAGATGACTATGAATTGAGTTTGCTCCATCTCATCCGTCAATCACTAAGATGATCTGACGGTCGTCATCCATACCAAGTGCCTATAAATACTTAATCATTCATCCTTCTTTCCAACTTTTGGAGAAAAAAGACAAATAACATTCTATACAGGAGAATCTGTTCAAAATATCAAATAAGGCAATTCAAGTGATTTCCACCATAACTGCTCAAGAACTATAAGATCGCTGTGTAAGGTTTACTCAAGCTCCTTTACTTGTCACTTTTGCATTCAAGACACTGAAACTCTTTATTCCTCCTCTTTTGTCATTCTCTACAAACCATTTCATCATCAAGTGTTATCTCCTCAACACTCTGAAGTTATGTGCCAAGCAAGAATAACGTGACCCATATGTGACCACTAGCAATAAGAACCTTACATCACAGTACTCATATCTTTAAATTTATACTTAATGCAAAATAAAATTGATAATTTGTTGAATTAGCACCAATTTGGTAACAAATGAGAAGAAATTCGTGTCAACTAATTTATATACATGTTTTGCTTATTGTAATATATCATAAGTCGTCTGCAGAAGTTGTTCTATGGATTGGTCATATGATAAAACGTACGGAAGCAAATTTCTGTTGTGTCGAATCTATTATTCATTTAAACTTAACAACTTGAGTTGAATGAAAATTTCTTGGGTAGTTGAAGTTAGTGGGTTCAAAATAGACCATTCACCAGTTATACGCTTTTAACATTTATTAGACATGCTCATATGTTTAATAAGAGAGGCTATTCTAGCCTTGAATCTATAGCATGTTTATTAAAATAACCTTGAAACTAGTAAACTCAATCTCTCTCCAGTTATCTATTATTATTAAGTGAAAATTAGTTATTTATAACTTAGTTATATATGTAAAAAGTTTAAAAGTGAAATGATGATAATTTTTTTTTTTTATATACTCTACTTTCCCTTTCTCTCTCTTTTGCCTCTTATATCTTTGTGATAAAACTGTCCATACACATTTTTTAATTTTTTTTTAATTTTGGCATTTGTGGTGGAGACAATATACGCTAGTTAAATAAATATGAGAAAGTTATCAAACTCAAGCTTTGCTTTTATTTGTTCACTTATAAATAGAAAAACGTTTATGGTATTCTCATCGTGATTTTGTTTCTAAATATAATTTCATCTCCTCTTAATTTTATAGTGTGGATATCACTATTTAATCGATCATTTAAACATTTTAAAATTATTATTTGATATATATAATTATGGTAATGGTTAGAAAATGAATTTAATATCCAAATGAAATTATAAAAATGCTGTAAAAAGAATGAAAACTAGGCTATCGGATACTTTCTATACTCGAAAGAATTTTTCAAAATTCCAAAAATAATTACACAAAATACAGAATAAAAAATATTAAAGTAATAAAAAAAATAGTTTCTCCTTTATTATTTGACCGCCCACATTCCTTTTTCCCAAAAAAAAAAAAAAAAGAAAAAGGGTAAACACCGATCTCTTCACACGGATATTCCACGAGCAATATACATCGCCCTCCATGTGTCGACTTTGTGCTGCCTCATAAAATTGCCGACATCGTACGTGTCACGAACCCATAAACCAATCTATATATACTAATATACACATCCAACCTCGTTTCTTCTTATCCATTAACATTGTCCCACGCTCATCTAAAATCCATAAAAGTCATCCTATTCGTGTTATCGTGTCGTGTCCAACACCTGCTTACCAACAACAATAATGGCGGGTTTGATAGACAAAGCCAAGGAATTTGTAGCCGAGAAAGTGGCCAACATACCTAAGCCGGAGCCCAGCGTGACCGACGTCGATCTTAAAAACGTTAGCCGTGAGTGCATCGAGTACAATGCTAAGGTTGCTATTAAGAATCCTTATGGCCATGCCATCCCCATTTGTGAAATTGAGTACTCTCTCAAAAGTGCTGGCAGGTATATATGTTTCATTTACTTTTGATAAAATTGTTCATATTGATTTTATCATCTCCCATTGATCTCCAAGATTATTTCATTTTAGCAAAAATTTGTTGATCGATTTTCTTGATCTATTATGATCTCGTCATGATTTTTTAATGGGTATCATCCTATTGATTATTTAGCGATTCAGCCTTATAAAATTATTGACTGAATGGTCTTGTCGACGGATCAAGATCGCTGATGATGACAGTCACTAATATTTGGATCGAATTTATTAGGGAAATAGCATCGGGAAAGATACCGGACCCGGGATCGCTGAAGGCGAGCGACACGACGAATATGGACGTGCCGGTGAAGGTGCCATACAGCATATTGGTGAGCTTAATTAAGGACATAGGTGCGGATTGGGATATTGATTATCAACTTGATCTGGGTTTGATCATAGATCTCCCAGTTGTTGGGAATATCACTATTCCTTTCTCCAGCAAGGGCGAGATCAAGTTGCCGACGTTGTCTGATCTTTTTTAAAGTTGCAATGGATATGGCGATTTGGGTTTTGATCACACCAATGTAATGATGTGTCCTTTTTTAACAAGGACTGCGTGTTTGTATTGCTGGGATAACTATCTTTTAAGTTTTAATAAAAGAGTCGTGTATCCATATTCTACGCTTTGGATAAAAAATAAGTTGTCTTATATCTTCTATTTGGATTTGGTATGGGATAAGCCTAGCCAAATGCCATCTACATTAATTATTATAATCATTATAATGATTGGGGAAATTTAATTTTATAGTCTCGTCAATTATTCATTGCTTTACTCTATACTAATCAAGATTAAATAACTAAAATAGTTAATATTCTAATTATTATATTTATATTAACAGTTGAATGATTTATTAGACAATCTTGAGAACTTATAAGTTCCTTAATGATTAAATGATGGATATATACTAACTATTTTAAATTTCATTAAAATCAAATGATTGATGTATAACTCGTGATATATCATATGATAATAAAATGTATCATTTTGATATATATCAAGATTCAGTCTATGGATTCGTAAGTCGTCGACCCATCTTTCTTGATTAACATTTTTGTAAAAAGAATTTCTTTGTGGAAGAATTTTCTTCGTAATGGATGATGATTCTACCATGGCGCTTGGAAAATCGATGAAGGGACTCTGTAGATTGATGGTCCTGACCTATATGTGGGTTTCATCTTAAAGACAGGATGTTACCTTACAATTTATAATGATTAGGTACCCATAGCTAGGATATGAGTTTTTTTTCCCTGAAAAATGGAAAAGCCCCATGTTTTATTTGTTCGGTTGTAGCGTATGGAGAGTGCTAAAAATAGAAATAAAAGAAAAATGGTTTAACATAGAAAAGTTTATCTTTTTCATTATAAATTTAAGTTTATGAGCCGGCTCGTGAACAGGCTCACAAATAACCTTGTTAGCAAATGTATAAATTTTATATTTATGATATATTAATAAATAAATAATAAAACAAAAAAAAAACTATTTTCTACTTAATATATAAGTATATATATTTAGCAACTCTTATATATAATTTTTAGGTTTAAAAGAAATGGAAAAATGGCTATCTAAACAAGTTGAGTTTGGATTTTAATTTCAGGTTCGATAAAAACTCATAAAGTTTAATAAAAACTTGCTCGGCTTGAGCTTGATTTGTAAACAAGTTGAGTTTGAGTTCAAACTCAAAAGAAATCTCATTTAGCTAAATAATTTTAGCATGAGTCTAGATTTTAGGTTTATTAAAAAGTGAGACTCGAGCTCAATAATTTTTAAATGAACCAAGCTCGAGCTTTTGAAAGCTCAATTCGGTCCTACTCATTTGCAACTCTAATCAATCTCAATTAGAAAACCATTAACCTTATAAATTATAAGCACTGGTCTTTAAAACAAGGTAGATCGGTTTCGGATTCCTTCCTGTTGTAATTTAAAAAGAAAATACAAAGTCTTTTCCAACATGAACAGAAAAAAGTTTTCAAAATTTAAGAAAAGTCGGTGAGAGGGCAACGGGGCAAGCATGCTTCCCATAAGAAATGTCCATGCATATTCTGGGTTTAGTAAATCAAGCCCAACAATTTTGGGCTAAGGTAAACGGTATACTAGCTATGGGTTTGGTAAGCCAATGTGGACCAAGATCATAAAAACACTGTTGTACCCATTACATCGGTAACAGCCCTGTCTCTAATATCTAATATCGGTGAGGGGAAAAAGACAAAACCAAATTGTATTTTATATAAGATTTAAAACTAAAAGCACTTAAATTAAAATTCCACATAATATAGCCAAAAAAACCAAAAAGCCCTCCACATGAAGCCAAATCTACAACTGAAAACATGTGAAGTATGCACTTTGTGACTAAAAGAGAACAAGCTAAATGGTCAATGTATGGGCATTCACAATCACAATTCCGAACAGCAGTGTGAATTATAAAATGAATGAATAGCAATTTCTGACTATATGCATACAAACAAATCCAATTTTGTCTATTTTGCCGTTTGATTTAAGTTTGGCCTCATTTTCCCATAACTTTAATAGGAAAAATTGCATATAAACGTCCCGTATTTATACAGGTTTTATGAAAAAAGGGTTTGGAAATTTGGACCATACATTTAGTCGTTTGCATTTGTAATTTAATTGTATTTTAGGGTCTTTGTCCATTTGCTGCTAATGGATTCTAACGTGATATAGACGAAGACCATAAAATGTATGTAAATAATAAACATAGGCCTTTAAAAGTATAATTTAAAAATATTTGGCCTCTTATGTAAAACTATATTGATATGAGCTCATGAATGCATGGTAGAAAATCTAGGTTTCTTTTTTATTTTTTTTAAAGAATTGCACAAAGGAAAATATCAATGTTTTTTTATTTATTATTACTTGCAAAGATAATTTTTGAAGCTTAGTAATAATGTTTCCAACTCATGATATGATTTGATATATGTGCATTGTGCATATATATTTTCATCATCCTCATTCGTGTTAATTAATAAAAATTGATGTTGAAGTTGTTTTTTTATCTTTATTATTTATATACTAAGTGATATCATACAATAAGAGATCTTATAATTAAAAAAAAAATCCCTATTAATAAATCAATATCAATTACTTTGAAGTCTGTTTATTACTACCAATGATAAGAAAATAGTATATATTTTTATTTTTTATTAAGTGAGAAATCATTTTCCTTTTTTTATATTAAGTGAAAAATTATATAGATTTCATACCACTATGTCATTGTAATAATATTTTTTTTAATGAATGTTTTAAATATAATATATACAATTTTCTTATCCATAATAATAATGGATAGTTTGACCGAAAAAATTAATAATATGCTTCTCTTTGCATTTGGAAAATTTAAAGCACTTGATAGCTTAAGACAGTTGTCTAAACTCTACTAAAATGTTCCATGGAAGATCAAAGAATTTAATTGTTTATGAGCAATATAAGAGCAATTAAAGAACACCAAGCTTGATCCATTATAACACGTGTAAGCTAGAAAGATCGAGGTTATCAATTCCTAAATTTCATGCCTATTCTAATAATATTCATACACATATCACCATCTCAAGTGTTCTTTTAAATCAATAATATTCTAGTTGGATATCATCAACTAGTTATAATAATCTAGTCCAACCATAGCGGGTCAAGTAGTTAGACCATGAAACCATGGTTGGCAACAAATCATGACATTGAACCACTTATTGGCAAAACCCAATATGTGAAAACCCTAGATTACACCACACAAAGCATGAAAACTAATTTGGATAGCCCTAAAAGAAACCTGCCAAATAAAAAGAAAGGAGTGACCACATAGTAATGAAAATAAGTAAAGAATTAAATGCACTGTGCTATTCCCAAACCTAAACTATTAAATGCAGCAGCTGAATCACCCACCCACTTTCCTTTCCCCCTAAAAAATAAAAAAAGAAAATATCCCCCCATTTCCCTTTCTCTTTCCTCTCCTTTTCTCCCATATGGATCTCCCACCACCACCACTCTCCTCCTCCACCACCACCACCACCACAACAGATGTCAGCACCACCACCACCCTCCACCTACCTCTCGAGCATCGGTCTGGGTTATTCCATAGCCATAGCTCTCGGCTTCCTCGTCCTCTTCTCTTCCCTCCTTCTTGCCACCTACATCTGCCTCCGCGCTTCTCGTAACGGCTCCTCTCAAAACAACAGCAACGACAACAACCCCACCATCACCACCACCGCCACCACCATATCCGACGACGGTGGCATCATACTCCCCGTATAATCTTCGTAGCTGAAGGGGAAGACGAAGACGAGAACGGGTCAGACCAAAACCTCGTAGTAGGTCTGGACCAGAACGTGATCAATTCGTACCCAAAGTTTGCTTTCAGTAAAGATAATAATAATAATAATCATAATAATAACAGCAACGGTGCCATTTGTTCGATATGTCTGTGCGAGTACAAGGATTCGGAGATGTTGAGGATGATGCCGGAGTGTAGGCACTATTTTCACTTGTGCTGTCTTGATGCTTGGTTGAAGCTTAATGGGTCGTGTCCTGTTTGTAGGAATTCGCCTTTGCCTACCCCGCTTTCGACCCCGCTGTCCGAGGTTGTTCCGCTGTCGCAGTACGGCGAGGATAGGAGGAGGAGGAGGAGATGATGATGATTATTGTGGTGGTGTTGGTGGTGTCGGTGGCGATGGCGGCGGAGAATTGTTTTCAGGGCTTTTTTTCATTTATTTAATGTTTTTTGTTTAATGTTTGGTTAGCGCTGATGGAAAGTGTAAATTCATGAGATAGAACAGTGCAAGACTGGATGATTGTTGGGAGATTTTTTTTTTTTTTTTGTTTTTAAATTAGTTTTTTATTTTCTAAATTGTATTATCAATTATGGTTTGATTTAATTCAAAATGAAAAAGAATCATTTCTAGAGTTACAAGAGAATGAAAATTGATTCTAATTCATTGTGTTTTCTTTTGTATTTTTGGTTTTCTTTTCCTTGAAAAAACAAATAATACATTAAGAACTAACCATTATTAAATACAGGACAATCATGGACACCAAGTGCAAGTGCAAGTAAAAGATCGTCTGGCAGTGGCCAATGGGGCATTCAACTATATTCTCCTTTTTTGTGTCAATCTTGGATTTCTTAATTAAAAAATTGGGTGAATTAGTTTTTTTTTTTTTTCTTTTTACTTGGTTTAATTATTTTTTTACATGTTTCAAGATCCAATCAAAATATATGATGGAAAAATAAGTATGAAAAAAATAAATAAACGGAAAAGGAGAGTAAAATGAAAAAATAAATAAATAAATAAACGCTTCAATGAGCGTTAAAAGTTGCATGTTCGTTAAGTAATAGATATACAACAATTGGTGTATAATATTTTAAAACTAATTAATTAAAAATTTTTTTTATCAATATTTAGATGTTATCTATCATTTTTTGTCATACTAAATAAATAACAAATACAAATTCAATTTCACATCAACTTTGTGAGAACATTAGTACAAAGATCAAAAACATGGTAATTATAATTTATGAAGAAATCAAAAATAGGAGAAACGATTAGACATATATAGTGTTTGTGTGTGTCTTTATATACATATATATTTTTTGTTTTATGCATTGCCATTTTCTCAATCAGTGAGATCTTTTTCCAGAAAATCCTGTTTAGATTGCTTCTACTTTAGTAAGCAGGTTGCTCGCTTTTAGCCTTTTATCATGTCAACAATTCTCGAGTGTCAAAAAGGCAGGGCTTATGCTTTTCTTGGGTACGGATATATAAAATATTTATTTTATTATGTTTTTTCAATCTTTTATGATAAATTTAAATGTTGGAAATAAATATTACTAAAGGATAAGATGAAGGACTTACTTTTCGGTAGATAAAAAAGATATAGGTTTTCTTTTGTTCGGTCGGCAAAATCATTCAACTCATAATTTAATAATTGGCTAACATTATGATTGTTACTCAAACTTTTATAAAATATGTAATTAAATATTTAAAATAAATTTTGAATTTGATTAGTTTAATACATAAACTTTTTAATTAAATCAATTTTATATCTAGAAAAACTTTTCACACGTGCCAATAGTATTTCCGTCAAGTTTTTTAAAGTATCAAACTGATAAATTTTAAAGTTCAGATACCTAATTATATATTTTATTGAAATTTAGATAATAATTAAAATTCTCGTTGTATTAATTTGTATAAACTTCTCCACGATTAGATAATATGTAAAATGAACCTATGAAGGATCATATAGCTTTAAAAACTATATATAAAAGAATAATTATTCCATATGATTAATACGATATGTCGTAAAATCCTTATGTATATTTTACCAAAACCCTAATGCAATTGGAATCAGCAAAGAATTTTATTCCCTGTTTTAAACTTAATATCGTTTATTTTCTATAATGAGTATTTTATTTTCTGACAAATAAACGAATTGTTTTCCACAATGTAGTATGTACTATGTAGTATACTACAAAAAAAAATATATATAATACGTAAGCCTTAATTCTTGTAGAATAGCTTTAATTATAAATATCTAGTTGCTACATAGAATCTAAAAGTTCAATTTGAACTGAACTCCCAGTCTGAGCCTACCTATCCTAAGAGAATAATGGATTCAGATCCATGTGCCAAGATCTACTCTTTATCTATCTATAATACAATTTTTAATATTTATGGTGGTCTTATTTTGTAAATTTGGTAGTTATATTATATTAACTGCAATATAACAATGGTCAGTACTCTTCTGCCGTACTATTCATCTTCTGTTCATATTGTTACATCACTGTTGTCTTGGATGGGACCATAAGATAGGTGAGGCATTTAATTATATATTATGTTCTCATTTCAGGGTACTAGTAATTCCATGTTGATGTTTAGTAGAGGTGTATTAATTCTCATTAGAGGGTCACCTAGGTAATTTATTGCGAGCTACATTTGCATTAGTCTTAAAAATAGAGATAATTTCTCATTTACCATCAGTGTAAAAAAAAAAAAATTAAATACTTTATGTACTTATATTTTGATCTATGCTTCAATGAATGAATTTCATTTTTCTAAAAAAAAAAAACTAGAAATCACTAATAATTTAGTTTTAATTACAATTATTATAGGTGTGCTTCTCCATATATAATTGTGACTTTTATATTATATATCCTATTATCTTATGTTTTGTCTTTGATTTCATGTTCCCACTTGTATCAAATCATATAAAGTTCATATTCATGTCATCTGGTCAAGTGAAAACTGTTAACCATATTTAGAATCCGAATCTAAAAGCATTTTGTTTTAAATTCGATACTTTGTAAATACGTATCAATTTTCATATACTTTCCATTATTTTATTAGCCCGTAATTTTTGTCTAATAAGTTTCACAAAGAAATCCATTCTCTTGTCTGAGATCATGATATGCTATAAATGTGACAACAATTACACAAATATGAATAAAAAAAATAATACATGCACCATTTAAATGCAATATTCAAAATCTAAGAGTATGGTATGTTATAAATGTGACAATAATGTAAATTAAAGTATGGGTACCGGACTTACAATATGTGATACCCATGTGTATGACATGTAATATATGTGATATCTTAGCTATATGGCTCTTGTGACATACAATACCTTTGTAAAATAGTGTACTGCTGTTTTAAAATGCGATATAACATTGGTATTTAATAATATTTTATTGTACAATTTGTATTTTGGTAATTTTCTTTTAAAAAAATAATGGTAGATATGAATACTAGCACTTAAAAATACATATATTGAACAAAAATCACTAATGATTTAGTTTTAATTACAATTACTATAAGTACGCTTCTCCATATATAACTGTGACTTTTATATTATGTATCCTATTACTTTTATGTTTTATCTTTGATTTCGTGTTCCCACTTTTATTCAGTCGTATCAAGTTCATATTTATGTTATCAGGTCAAGTGAAAATCGTTAACCATATTTAGAATCTGAGTCTAAAAGCATTTGGATTTTCATTCTACACATTGTAAATACATATCTGTTTTTATTTTCATATACTTTCCATTTTTTCATTAGCAATAAGGTACTTTTATCTAATAAGTTTCACGTAGAATTCGACTAGCTAGTCTATGTTATCGTTTAATTAACTATTGAAATTAATATAAAAAGGAGTTGATATAATAAACTTTTAGTGATTAGTTCACAAATAGAATGTGCTATGGGTAAATGTGTAAAAAATATTTCCTATCTATCAAATGTGAATGGGAAATGCATGTACTTTAAATTCCATTTTTGGCCCAACGCTTTTAATCTTTTTATCCTTCATAGTACCATAATCGTCCCTAGGAATTAATTCTAATGTAGAAAGGATCCTATCCCATAACTTCTGTTAGAATTATTTCTTCCTACAAGGAATTCATGGGAGACTGAAATCGGGTTTAAAGTTTAGTCTTACTTACAAGTTCCTTGACGTATGAAACTCCCATGTCTCACCAATATGCGCGGCAAGGCACGCTAGTACTATTTTATACCTACCCTAAAAGCCAATTAAGCTTTTTACACTTTAACTAAATTACGCTAATCTTTTATGTGTATGTATAAATTAAATCAAATCATTTATATTTGAAGTGAGTTGTTTGAGTTCTTTACATTTATATATTACATCATGTGAATTTTTTTTTATAAGATTAATGTCATAAATGGTAATAAATTTTGAAATTGATCAATATAGTATCCGAAAGAATTTGATGAAAGTACTATTGACATACATGAAAAGGTTTTTTCAGTTATTATATTAATTAATTTTAAAGTTTTTCATGTACTAAATTAATCGATTTCAAAGTTTAGATATCTAATTGCACATTTTACCAAAGTTCTGGTACCATTTGTGAAATCATCTCCTTTTTTATACGTAGTAATATATTTCAAGATGTTGCTAATGATGTCCATGGCTTTAAGTGATAAGTACTTGTGAGAGATAAAGGTGTTGTCTGATAATTAATGGCAATGATTAACTATAATAAGAAATGACGATAGAAAATGAAAGGAAAGAATTTTCATCTATAGCACAGTTAATAATATTTATGGTTGTTAATCACCACTCCAATGATCATTTGTTACAGTTTCATTTACCGTTACTTATCACTAAAAGCTGCTAATATATATAATAATGCATTGATTAGGGCAATGGTGGACATTGAAAAAAAAATTATAACAATTATTAAAAAGCAAAAAAGAAAATTTTCAAAACATTAATACAGTTGAAGGCTGGCTAGGTACTTGGTGCATCAACATGACAATACCATACTTTTCATTATTTGATTAGTAGAAAATTTAGGATATTGAATACTACCCAAAAATGAATCATAAGATGTGGACTGAGCTATTCATTGCTGATAACTCAAGTTACTTCTTCATTAAAAAGGGTATATACACTAAAAGGCAAGGCTTGAAGCAACATGAGCACTTGACCCCTTTGTTTATTTATTTTTTATCAAAAATAACACCCTCCAATGTTTGACTTTTCAGCCTTGATTCTAGTATTTTATTGTCTTAGTTTTCTTTCTCTTTACATTTGCTTCCTTCCTTCTATCCTTCCTTCTAAGCATTTTTTTATAAGTTTTAAGATTGCAAGCAGGCATGTTTATGTTCCCTATGTTTCCGGAATACACGCAACGATTTTTGTCAAACATGAAACATCACGAGCTTCACATGGAGTGATTCAAATTCAATACATAGCACATGGATTCATGGCCATGAGAAGAAAATTTAAGATTTTTTTGGAAGTGATGACTGATAAATCTTGAACTTTCATCAAGCTTTGGTCAAGCATCTGGAATACGCAATCTGAAATGTAACCCCTCCTAGGGATTGATAAATATCATAAAATAGCATTAAAACATCTGACTCTTTGCTCTGTCGATTTTTTTTTATTTCTTTTCCACCTATATCTTATTGTATCTAATCTATATGGTACATTTATCTTGTATCTAATACATAAAATTTTCATTTCATCTCTTTGGTATATTTATTTTTTATTTTTGTCAAATATCTCAATTTCAAATCACTACCAAAATAATAAAAAATGACACAAAACTAGTAGATAAGAATTTGTTGTTTTGAGAATACTGTCTCGTTGGTGTTTTTACGAATAAACATGTATCACATGTGAAAAAAAAAAAAAAGTTTCCTATCATAACAAGTGATAAGTATTTATTCACAAAGACGGGATAGCATTTTTAAGAGAGCAAATTTTCATCCTTAAATTAATATACTAAAAAGCCCCCTAGATGCCATTGACCCTGATGTCACAGTACTCAAACTTTCTTGTCTCTTCAGTATAATCAATTACCAATCCTTTTCAGTGAAAATCTAGTTTCTTGCATATTTTGCATAAACACAAGTGAAGATCAAGCTTCTATTGATGTATAGTCATCTGCTCATATGGAAATGAGCAGGTCCATAACTTGGTGATAGAGCTTCACTTTTTTATCCCATAAGCACAATCCAGTTTTCACAATTCCTTCCTCTCTAGGATTTTAAACTCAGATGAGGAAACCAAACGCTCTTCTGAAGCTAGGGTCGTGGAGGAAAGTTCACAAGCTTTTTTTTCTATTTTCCACCTTTGGAATTCTCATTTTTTTCACAACTTTGTCAAGATTCTACTCCCTAGGATCATTTTCCGGTACTTTTTGTAACAATGTCAGCTCAGAGAGGATTAAAAGCGACGTTAGAACGACAATTGATGCAGTTATTCAGCAACTGAACCAGGAAATCAAAGAGATGGGAGAAGCTGAGATGAAATCATCTTCATCCCCATCAAAATACACCGTCTTCCTTGCTAATATCTTGGCGCAGCTTGCATCCGTGAAAGCGGCTTTGGGATCAGTTGAGGAGAGTTATGGACCAATCCATCCCCTACTGCCACAAAAGGATGAATTTGATGATCCTGGTGATTATTTCCTTATAGAAGAGATCCGCAAGTATGTCAGGATCAAGCCTAATAGATTAGGGAAACAAAAGTTCATGGGCGCGAATGGAACATTTACCAGTATAGGTCATGCTTGTTTCTCCATGAAGAAAGAGCTTGAAGAGTACATGGATTATGACATTGGTGAAATCTGTAATGATGATTGGAAATTAGCTCAAAGATTAATGGTACACGGATGTGATCCTCTGCCGAGGAGAAGGTGTTTCTCAAGAGCCCCACAATGGTATCAAAAGCCCCTTTCAATCAATGAATCCTTGTGGAAACTACCCGATAGTCGCAATGTTCGTTGGAGTCAATACAGGTGCAAAAACTTCGCCTGCCTGGCAAGCAATACCACCGGAAAGGGATTCTTCAAATGCGCAGATTGCTTCAATCTGTCTAGTCATGAGTTGCCCCGATGGATCACACCCGTTTATGTCCATCTTGAAAGCAATCTGACAACCGACTTTCTCATTCCTGAAGTGCTTAGTGTCAAGCCAGGAGAAATCAGGATTGGACTTGATTTCAGTGTAGGAACCGGGACATTTGCAGCCAGGATGAGGGAATTCGACGTCACGATAGTCACTGCAACAATCAATCTCGGAGCACCCTTCAATGAGATGATAGCCTTACGTGGTCTTGTACCTTTATATTTGACGATAAATCAACGTCTTCCTTTCTTTGATAACACGCTGGATTTGATACACACAACTCGGTTCTTGGATGGGTGGATAGATCTAGTTCTGCTGGACTTTATTCTGTATGATTGGGACAGGGTACTAAGGCCTGGTGGTTTGCTGTGGATTGATAGTTTCTTCTGTTTGGAGGAGGATTTGAGCGATTATATGGAAGCTTTCAAGATGCTGAGGTATAAGAAGCACAAGTGGGTTGTGATTCCAAAAGTGGATAAAGATAACAAAGAAGTGTTCTTCTCTGCTGTATTAGAAAAGCCACCAAGACCATTTAGATGAAAAAATTCAAAGGACTGCGATATGTAAGCTCCAAATAACATAGGATACTAATGCATATGATCTGTGTCTAATCTATATAGTTTATATTCTGCATGTGCTATGGTGTCTTTTTAGTTTTTCCCTTTGGTCTCTCTTTTTTCACCAGATAGGATAACTGGTGCCAAATCGATTCCAGAAAGACCCTAAACTAACGAACCAAGTTACATGATCTGGATTTCCCTTGTATAAAGAAGTTGCTCTAGTCTCCTGGTATGCCACAAAATTAACAAATGTACCCAATTTATACTTGAGAATGGAGAAGCCGTATGATATGCTTCACAAAAATTTCGATCTAACATATTTACTGATGATAAGCTGTTCCCTTTAAATACACTACCAATAATCCCTGCAAGAACAAAATCCATCTTTGAAGTGATGGAACCGATTGCGGTCTCGTACAATTATATCTCTCTTAACTATTGCGGATATCATCTTAAAAGCTACATGGCAATCTTCACAGACACGAAGGTTTTTCATAATCCTGATGGTTTCACCAGGTCTGGTGTTTATTAATCCAAAAGTTAGTGCTAACTTCTCGCTATGGCAATACAAGTATTTCTCCTTCTCCTTCTCTTCCATGTCTAGGAGGACTACTGAAGTATTCGGGACATACCCTCTTAGCTTCATTTCAGCTAGGAGAGTTTCCCATCTTCTAAATATCAATTCTGCTTGACAATGAGTATTGTCACCAGCAACAAACTGGTGAACTTCTCCATTTATGGTGATTGAACTCCATCCAGGTGTCTTCTTCACCCCCTTATCTTTCATCAACTTCCTCACCCTTGCCACATCTTCCCACCTTCCAGCTTCTGCATAAATGTTTGACAACACCACATAATAGCCATCATTGAGCGGATCCAATTCGGAGAGATGCTTGATGGCTTCTTCAGCCAATTCTACATTCTTATGAACTTTGCATCCACCAAGCAGGGCTCCCCATACCACTCCATTAGGCTTCATCGGCATGTTGGAAATAAATTCATAAGCTTCTTGAAGGAGCCCTGCACGACTCAACATCAACCATACAACCATAGTGCTCGATTTCAGGCAATACGCCATAATCACGAGCCATTTGGATGAAGAAATTCCGTCCCTTTTCAACAAATCCCATATGGCTACATGCATGTAAAATCCCAAGAAAAGTCACCCCATTAGGCTTCACTCCACTATCAACCATCTCAGAGAAAAGCTGCAATGTTTCTTCTCCATATCCATGGATCGCCAGCCCATTAATCATAGCTGACCAAGAAAAAATATTCCGATCGTCCATACAATCAAACACCTCCCAAGCTTCCTCCAAGCATCCACATTTCACATACGTATCAATCAAGGTATTAGCAACATTAACATTTCTACTAAACCCCCTCTGATTCGAGTAGCCGTGTACTTTCTTCCCAAGATCAAGTGCACCTATATCAGCACAACCGGTAAGAACCGCAACTACCGTCGCCTCATTAGGCCTCAACCCAGTCTCTCCCATTTCCATAAACATCCTAATAGCTTCTTTTGGCCTCCCGCATTGCACGAACCCCGCAATCATCACGGTCCATGACCTCACACTCCTCTTTGGCATTTCCACAAAATACCGATAAGCACTATCAATATCACCCCTCTTAACACACTGCGTAATCATCGTATTCCAAGAAACTACATCTCTCTTGGACATTTTATCGAACATCTTCCTAGCATCAACCCATTGGCCGCACAACGCGTAGACATTCATAATCATGTTCTCTAAAAACAAATTCCACCTCAGCCCGAGTTTCTCAACATACCCATGAACAAAACTCGCGAATTCAACATCCGACAACCGTGTGCAGGCCTTTAAAACGAAAGAGCAGGTGAAACTATCAGGAATTATATCGAATTCACGCAATTTAACGAACAGCGAGACGGCGTCGTGTGGATCATCACCTTCTGCGAATTCTTTCAAGCAGGAATTCCATAGCACGGTGGTGTTGGGTTTTTCGAGCTGCTCGAAGATGCGGTGAGCGTAAGGGAAGCTGGAGTGAGAGCGCAGACCAGTCCGACGCGTGTCGGAGGGAGAAGGGAGAGTGGGGAATTGGTTTTGATGAGATGGGCATGAAGCTGTTTGAGCTCCGAGGGAGTGTTGAAGTTGTGGATAAGGTTGGGTGAGAGGTGGATTGAAGTGGGTGGGTGCGGTTTAGCGTTAGGGTTTGCATGGTGAGGAAGGGAATGAGAAATAGATAGAGAAGACAGCATAGGATGGTGTAAAGTGGAAACAGCAAGCTTGCTTATTCCAAGATTGAGCAATGTTCATCAAAACTGCTATAGTTCAGTTTTTCTTTTTTTTTTAATTTACACCACCGATAATCTTATATAATTATAGATAATCTGATCTGTCCAACCTTTCAAATAACTCAATATGCTTAAAAATAAATTAAATATTTTCTTAAAACCCTATAAGATCAAATTTAAGATCAAATATAAAACCTTATAGAAAATTTGACACAACTCATAAAAACTTAGGTTTCTGTTGTTCTCTACCAATCTCCGCTTCCATGATGACAAACTCACAGCTCATAAACAACAAGAAGATAATTGTAGATATAGAACTTTTTACTTTCCTCTCTTTATCTCACTTCTCTCGGTCTACATCTTTTATAGCTCATTAGTCCCACATCTCATTGGAGCATGAGATTTCTAATGTATTCCATGACCACTGAATATGCTTTTTTTAATTTAGCAGAACTTAAATGTTAGGAGTTGCACTATTTATACTATAGTATCAAAAATATATTTAATTATTAATTGTGAATGTGAACTGTAGACCATTAAATTTAAGAAAACAGATTAAACAAAATGTTACTCCTTTCTTTTTATGGAAAAGAAATTAGCTCATCATGAAATATTTATTTCGACTTAGTATTTCTTTCTTCTTATGAAATTTTTTGTAGATTTAAAAAAGTTTTATGAGATTTAATTTAATGTAGATATCATTTACAATATATCTCACCATGTTGTGCAAGAATACAATAATTACAACATAACATAAAAGGAAAAAAAATGTTGAAAAAGTTGTTAGTGAATCATTATAGGGATAGGGTGTAAGCACACAACATAGGAGTAGATTTCGTTGTAATAGGAAAAAGGAAAAAAAAAAAAAAAAAAAAGCCTATAGAGTCGGGTTTGGTAAGCTCTACAATAACTAAGGTGGTTTAGATTTTATATGATCTATACTAAATTCACTCTTGTTGCATTCCTACTTGAACCTAAACCCCCTAAAATAGGTTTCAAAATCCAGTTGCTTACTTTTTGAAAAGGTAAGGAGTACGTGCAAGTTATTCTTTTAACAATTATTTGCAACTTGAGTACTTTGTTAAAATAGATTACACAATCCTTGAGATCTTAAGTTGCACATTCTCTTATATTTTAAAAAGTCACCCAAACTTCCTATGATCCCTTCAAAGGATCCACATGTCAACTCTTTAAAGATAAAATCCATGAAATTTTAATATATTTAAAAAAAAACATTTGTATAATTCTCCTTATGTATAGTTTAATGAAAATTATCTTAATCAGCTAGGTCTGTTTGGGTGGTAAGTTTTTCATCAGTATCTATATCATATCAATAACTGATTTGTTTAATCGGTTTATAGGTAAAAATGTCTTTTTTTCATAGATATCTATTTTTTATAAACAGTTTGTTTGAAACAACAAAAAGATGACGAAACAAACAAATAAGTTCCAAAACCTAATAAACAAATTAAATAGCCAACAAGTTGAAATAATATATCATTTTATTCTTAAAATATAAATGAATTGAATAGGATAAAAATCATGAACTCAACTACGGTTTACTATTTTATTCAATTTATTTTGAAAAAAGCATGCTTTCCCTCTAAACAAATGTTAAAACTTATGTTCCAATTATACTTGAAATCATTTTATGCTTTCCCTCTAAATAAATTCAAGAGTTAATATAACAAATAGTACATGAATTTTGAAATTAATTAATTTGGTAACTAAAAGAACTTTTCGTGTATGCCAATAATACCTTCGTAAGTTTCTTTACATATTAAATTAATCAATTTTAAAATTCAGATACTTAATTGCATATTTTACCAAAATTTATGTATTATTTATAACATTATCCTAAAATTCAATTAAACTAGCATGCACATCAAGCATATTTGCAAAGCTTGAATCTGATTAGATGAGTCCTCCCCTAGCTCTAGCTAAACTAGATTTCAACTATAACTAACTAAATCAAACATATGTAATTACCACCGAGCTTAAGTAACGTATAAGTAGGATTAATTGTTTAAATCGCTATTTGCAAACCACTAAGAGTGGCAACTTCGATACCGGCTCCGGACCATTGATCACTTCACCTATATTTAAGGATTTTTATGATGAAAACCTGTGCGTGACACAACAGCGATATGATAGCACAAGTAAAACCAAGCCACAAACGGATACTGTGCTATAGAATAAGACACGACACAAAAAATATGGTTATAATACAAATAAACGCAATCAATATAAATCATCTGTGATAAATTTAAATTAATGTATTGGTTTACTCTCTAGGAGAAACCATATCTGACCCAACTGGGTTGGCTTCAGCTCACGAATGGATGGTTTCAGGCCTGTTCTAATCGATAAAGCTTAGGAACAGAAAGACTTGTACACAATTGTAAAAATCACGAATCAAATATATAAGTCTACAAGTCCATAATCTTAAGTGTTTTTTCTTAACTAAAATAGATGCAAAATAACATCAATACAAATTTTACATAAACATATATATTTAGATGTATGATTATACACGTTTATAATTTTATCGATTTTATACAATTTTATATGATTCTACCAATCCTATATTCTAGTAAATAATAAAATTACGATTTTAACTACTACTTGTAATCTTGCAATGCTGCAAGTACTTTTTAAGTATTTCCACACCATTTGTATCCTAATTCCTAGGTACACATTCAAAATCAAGTTAAACTTTTATCACCGCACTGTTAAACCTTTTATACTTGACCATTACGAAATGGAATTCTTTATCTTTTTTTTAAATCAGATGGAGCCCTTGAAAGGTAAACAGACGAAGGAAGTGACGAAAATGAACCTAATGGCATCACTAATCCTAAGCATTGAAAACAGCCTATATAATTTAACAGCATACAAAAAGGAATAATGTGGATATAATAAAACACTTTAAATTAATCGATAAATTCGATGTAGAAAATCAACACTACAATTAGGGACCACACAAGCAAACTTCGTGAAATTGATGGGAAAAGGTGAAAATTCGATTTAAACAATTGTAGAAATACAGACTTGATGATTCTGATTAGCCAAGTTCTGAACAAATTTGTCTATTCTGTCTTATTACTATATATTTAATGATTGGAGTCAAATTTGAATAAATATATCCAACTAGCCCGCGATTTGAGTCGTCCACTTTCGGCACCAAATAAATGGCTCAGGCAATCAATCTTTACATTCAAAATATGTAAACCAAAGAATTAATGTAACAAAATGGCATGCCTTACAAAAGGATGATTCTATACCTTTGATTACTTACAAATCAAATATATTTCCATTATCTGAGAGGCCTTGATGTCCAAGCTGTTCTCTCTGATGAGAGAGAAACTGTAGAGAACTCTGGACCATAGGGTTCCGTCTGCCGGGTATTTCCATGAAACAGGCGACCAGGTTCATGGTTCACATGTGCATTGAATCTCGAACGGTGGGCATAGTATCAGTGCCAGCACCTGAAGAGGACATGCCCATGCTGTTTGCAGGAAGAGGAGAGCCAGTACCAGATGCTGCATCAGGACTTCTTCCACCTTTGTCACCTGAGGATCCAGCAATTCCTTCAGCACGATCCCTCTTTTCTCTTTCATCAGATTCTTTGAGAAGAAAATCAACCCACAAATCTGCAAAAGACTGAAAGTGCGAAGAAGCCAAAGAAAAACATGAGTACATGTACTGCACATAATACGGAAACAATTCAAGCCTTCAATAAATCTCGCCTGATCTTCAGAAGCCATTTTCGCATGTGCTTCAGGTGAACCTCCTCCCAATATACCACCCACTAAGCGACCTGGAATACCAAGAACCCCTTTAACAACTCCTTTGCCTGCACCTTGTTGTGCACCACCAATTCTCTCTTTGTCCTCATCTGAAAAGCCTAGCATGCGAACCATCAGATCCAGAACCTGGTGATCCCAACAAAAAGATATGAAGATTGCACCATTAGCTCGGAAGAGGATGTCAAGAAAAGAATAGTTGGCTGGTTTACCACTAACTGCTGAACATTGTGTTAGTCAATAATCGTTTATAGGTATGTTATTGTTTCTTACATCCATATTTTCTTCACTAACGCCTACCATAAATTGCACACATTCATTACGGAGCCATCATACCTCCTTGCTGTGATTCCTCTGGAAGTAAGTCACCAATAGTTTGATCACAATGCGCCTGCAGAGGAAGCCTCCCACATCATTAGAGGGAGATATAATGATGAAACTAGCATAAAATATAGCATGATCTACATTTTACAGAAACAAGGGAAGTACATATTTTATGACTAATCTTTCACTTCTCTTTCCCCCTTTCTTGTAAGCAGATAAGTAATGGTTTATCTATTTAATATCAGAACTTGGGCATCAATTGAGGTAAAAGAGGTGCAATCCGGTAGAAAAGAGAACATTCTCTAGAAACATGAATATAATAAAAGAATGAGAGAATGCAGTTAACGAATCATGTTATATGCTTTTGCCTGCTCTGCTTGGGCATCTTCCAATTGTTCATGCCAGTGTTATAACAGATTTTACTGCTAGGAACCTAGGAGTCAGCATCAAGAGCATGCCCAATTTCATACTGGCAGAGTCAATTTAGACAATTGAAAAATATTTTCATGCTACTTCAAGCTAGATGTTTCAGTATGCTCCATTATAGTGAGGGTGAAGATGTAACATGTCAATAAGAAGCTCTGCTTATGTGTCAAATTTGAAATATACAGAGACTCACTCTTGAAAAAGGTAGAGTTGACCTAAACAAGCAAAAGAAAAATGGATATGCTAAGGTAAAAAACCTGTCAACTAAATAATCTGAATCCATGGACATTCTATTAAGTCTTGTCATGCTCTGCTCAAGTGCTCTCCGCAGTTTTGCATTGTCTTCCTCGAGCTTATGTAATCTATTATTCCTTCAATTGCTGTCTTTTCAGCTTGCGAGAGTTTAGCCAAAAGTTCTTCCTTCTCCTTTCTAGATGATTCTGCCAGTTTATCTGCATCCTAGAGTGAGTATAAATAAGAGTTGATTACTGATAAAAATAAACTTAAAATTTTCTGAGCAGTCATTTAATGTTTGGTAGTGTTTTTCACTACAGTCAGTTAATTCCTGTTCTTTCTTTTACTGATAATAGCAATAACTGCCTCTACTCGTCACTTTCTAATCAATACCAATTTGTCTTTGAAGACCTTTAAGACTATTATGACTGAGCACATCTAAATTGGGAGTTGATACATGTCATAATATTTAATGGAGTTAGCTAAAGGACTTGAAGAGGAAATTTTCAAACATTGACTGCAAGCTTTTTAACTTTTTCTTGGCCCCAATGTTTATATAACATAAACTCTATCCATCCAGCTTCATTTATGATTAGGAACTATATTATCCATGAGATAAATGACCAAATAAGAGCAGAACCATAAGATATTATAGTTTATATACAACTATATGCAGGATGAAGCGGGCATGGGAATAAATGGTTTCATATGTGTGCGCGTACATATAAATGTGTATGTATGTATATATGCACGCATGTATGTACATGTGTTTGTGTGCACATGCATGCACGTGTAGAGAGAGAGAGAGAGAGAGAGAGTACTTTTAAAAACTCAGAAAGTTTAGCCGACTCTTCTCTTGCAGTAGCCACTTCTCTTTCCAAACGTTCCTAAGTATCAAAAAGAACAAATGAGATAAAAATCCATCTGCATGGGCTGTGCTTGGAAACAATTCATAACTCGATGTGTGTATCTTGGACTGTTCTATTTTACCTTGGCCTCAATCTCAGCATAATACTGGCCTAGTGCTGTCTGCAGATTCAGCAATTCCATGTTCTTGGCATCTATGGTGCTCATACAATTTGCTAGTTTCCTATTCAGATCATTAATTGTCTCCTTATTTTTCTGAATTTCACTATCACTAATCTTCCTGATTTCATTCTTATCAGCAAGAGCCTGCTTGAGAGTTTTGTCTAGATGTGAAATTTGAGTTTTCTGATGCTCATTAATTTCACGTAATTCTTCAATGATTTTTGTGTCCTCATCCATCTTTTCTGATTCTTCAGATTCCTGGAAGAACCACAATAAAAAAGTATCTCTAATTCAATTGTAGAAAGTTGGAAATTTCAATGAAGTGGAAACGTAAGCTGAAACTTGTTGAATATCCAACATAAGTGATTTTGTTATGCAGTTAATACAACATTGGTCTTTCTTTTATGCTAATAGCATATTAAACTACAAAAAGCAATGAATATACTTCAATGGAGCACAAACCCAGCTAAGAGAATGATTTAGGCCAGATTGTACATCCAATTTCTTTAAGTAATATTGTCACTGTCTTCAAAGTCAGAGTGACCCATAAAATCAAAATGCTTCAGTAACCTTACACGTACTTTTTTAGCCAAAGGCAAGACCACCAATGGAGACAGGCATTCATAATTTGTAGCATCATGTTTCAAATCTATGAGAAGTGTAGCAGAGCAAAAGATACCTTCAGTTCATTTCTTTGAATATTTTCACTTGATTCTGGTTGTGTTAAGAATATGCAAATATATAAGAACAAGCTACCTTTTCCAATAAATGCTGTTTAAGCCGGCTCAACTCTCTAACTGCTTTATCCCTATCTTGGCATGCTTCCTTCAGATTCTTTTCCAATTTTTTCAGTGACTGTTCCAGTTCTTCTCTTCCAGGGAAGCTTCCCAAAGAACCATCCTATGTAAAGATTATCATAGAATTCAAGATAACAGCAGGAAAAAACGGAGTGCCATTCATAATTCAACCCAAAAAAAGTTCAATATTTTCTTTTCAGATTCCATGCAATAAAAATACCTCAGTTGAGCTACTTGGATGCACTTTGACTGCAGAAGAGTTCCTGCTTATCTTCAATAATGACTCAACAGAATCTTTCTCCATCTACAAAAATCATCAATAGCAAGAACATTAAGGATGAAAATATTAATACATAATAATGTGTTGGTCATCTTCAACACAGAATAAAATATAACGAAGCACAGAAGTCATACCTTAAGTTTTTCATTTTCCTTCTGGAGATTGGCAATTTCTCTTTTCAAACTCTCCACTAAGCCATTTGTATTTTTTCCATCTTGCTTATTCATTTCTAGCTGCAACCGTCTTATTTCCAATACTCTCTCGTTCAATTCATTGTGCATTCGGCTCATCTCCATATGGGTCTGCCATTACAGAATAAGTTCTTCTGTTGTCTAAAAGGAGAGAACAAAAAAGATCCAAAGGAAAAAACCTAAAGAAAATATAGAAAGCTTCCCACAAGCACGAAGAAAAATTTTAACTGCTTATGGACATTAAGCTATCGCCAAATATGCAACTTCACCACAAAAACTCTGTTGTCTTTAGTAACAGCTAATGATCCAGAATTCTAGAATCCAAATAAATATTTTTTAGGGTCCCTCTCTCTTGGTCAATCCTAATTTTCTCGCAAAATCTTCAACTATAATATGCAAAAAGCCTACGATCATATAATAACTCCGATTATAAGTCAAGACTTTGACAGAACTGCAAGCCATCACAAGCTATCACCTTGAGTGCTTAAAAGCAAATCTAGGTGATTGATTTGCAAGCTAAACTATAAGTTATCTAACGACAAACACAACTTGTCCAAAACAAAAGCCAATAGAACAACTAATCTAGTTTATCATCTAAACCCTGTGATCATAATAACTTCAAAAGTAACCCAAGAATGCAAGAAACTGTGTCAACAATTAGCCAACAAAGATGGATATATTCGAATAACTGAAGGTAACTTTGGTGCAAAAAGTAGTGCATACTAAATCATAATAACCATCAACCAGTTAACAGCTAGGGAACACAATCATGCATCATCCACTACCTAATAGTTATAGAAGAAACACTCACTTTATTCTTGTCCTCTTTCAGAGCCCGAAGCTCCTCCTGAAAGCTTTCATTCAACTTCTGCTCCTCTAGAGTGAATGAAGAAGGGTAGAAAAAGATCAGAATAGATGGTAGGAGTCAAAATGCAATCTTCAAGTTAGAGAGCAGACCTTGCAACTTAGTCTTCACATTGGCCAAATTTTTGCGCTCTTTTTCAAGTTCCACCATCATTTCTCTAATCTTCAATTCATGCGAAGCTTCTAATGATGCAACAAGTCTGGTTTTTTCTTCTAACAAATCTGCAAGCTCCTAAAATAAATCCATGACTGTCTTCATCAAGTGTATCCACTAAACATACAAACATGATGTACTAAACAATCTAGAAAAACAGGTACACTGAAAAAATCTGCCAGGAAGAACTGCATAAATATACATTAGACCATGGTTATTCCAGCTTCAATCAGGATAAAGAGCTCTCATATTATTAAAACTGTGTCAGGATCTTTTCCCCTCCATCCCTCCCTCTCTCTACTACCCCCCCCCCTCCTTTCCCTTCATTCTTCTCCCCCTCCCTCGCTTTCTCCCCATCTCCCTCTCACATACACACAAAAGAAAAGTGCATGCATTGCAATTTCTACCAATCCTTCCCCTATCCATTGATATTCTGCTTTAACGTCCATGTAAATTTCCAACCTTTTAGCTTAAACTATCATCAGCACAAAAAGATTATAGCTATATGACTTGAATTCAACTTCTTTCAATTGGTCAATGTAAGGTATTGCAATTCTAGCTCAAACATAAATACATAGATTCTCAGTTTGATGATTCCTCAATCCTATCTGGGCCATTCACAAAATAAAAGAACAAAAAAGGAAAAAAGAAAAAGAAAATTTATCTAAGATGCAAGCTTCATACTTAATACACAAAGTAGAAACATAGCTTTCACAAACCCATGGTAGCTATTGCATGAAGGGCAAATACCTTTTCCTTCGCCTGAAGATGATCTTGTTGGAGCCTATTTCCATTGGTAAGGTCTTGCTTGGAGAGAAAACCATTATGTCCTTGATTTCCAGCAGAACGTCCCTTCATTGGTGATGCAAATTTAGATTGCCGATTTGGTGATAAGTTACCAGATTCCTGGAGTACATCAAGCAATCTCAGCCATAATGATAACAACAGGAATAAACAAACTATACACAAAGACTAAAATTAAGATGACGCCTTCCTATGACAATGAAAATTAACACGTAGATAGCTAAAAGATATAGGATTCCCAATCATCCAGCTTTACTGTAAAAAACATAATTACAATGCCACATTCACAAGTTCTTACATTTGCCTTTTTAACGAGGATTTCAATTTTTTATTAACTCTATTATACAACAATAATACTGTTAAATTATATCTCAATCATGTACTTTCCAACAAAATCACCAACACACTTAGAATAAATTAACACTCTTGACCAGGCACAAAGATCAAAACATACAGCCCTCTCAAAGCTAGTAAAATTACCAGGGGCCAGTTCAAAACTGTCAGGTAACATTTACATATACCAATTCTTTCAGCAAGCGCAATAATACGATGCCCTGATACCCAGAACGCTTCTAGGATCAGAATCATTTATGTAAGGTAAAATATTAGCAAAATATTATCCGTCTTTACAATTCCATAGGCAGCAGCAGCATCATCTACTAAGAATTACTATCTAATAAGTAAGAAAATTCCAACAGCTCAAGAATTCTGTGGCTACCTTGAGCACACTTGAATTGTTAGGAGATGTTCTTGCGCTTTCATTTCTAAGTCCTTCCAAGTTCTGTTTCAATGCACCATTTTCTTTGTTCAATCTGGAAATTTGATCCTGGTCAGTCACAGAAACATGCAAGATAAATAATATGAATCAATCTAACCAAGACAAATCAATCATAGCTAGCAATTGAATCAAGCACATGTTCCATAAAATAAAACAAGTAGCTTATATATCACAACGTAGACAATGATACCATAGATAACAATAGATGCAATATCAGACAGCAGAAGATCTTATATGGGATCAATGAGCAAGGACAGAGAGAGCACAGGAACAGATGGAAGGAAGATCCACCGTTTATTACATCTTGAAATCTGAAAAATCCTAAAAAGTTGAGCATATACTCAATGCCAATACTCGGTAGTGACATCTATTAATGGTCATTGAGTTACCTCTTTCTCTTTCAATAAAGCTGCGTAATTTACTGATAGGGCTTTTATTTCTGCCTCAGAATCTTGAAGCCTCTTTATTTCAGCTTTGTAATGCTCAATCTGCAGGCAATCCACATTTTTTTCGGTTAATTTCAAAAAATTTTTTGGTCAATTGCAAACAATCCACATTAGTAAAAAGAGAAATAAGATCACCCCAGCATTACATGCATCTTATTGAGAAATAAAAAGGAAGGTTTGGGAAATAACACCTCCAGTTCAAAATATAAAGGAAACAATATCAAAAGCACAGCTCTTTTCTAATACGAATCATCCTCTTGTAACAACAATGCATCTTAAGCAACATATCTATTGATCTACAAGGTCCATCTTTGTGTCAACAATTACAAGGGTTAGCATAGAATAAAGTAGCCAATCCAAAAAGGCAGAATTTTGGGCCACATTTGATTCAGTGATGGTAAATGGTATGTGCTTCAGTTCAGCTTCCCAAACTGACCGAAACTGCTTTAACTACACTAAAAAAGCACCTTAGCTTTCATAAGTTGGAACGATTTCATTAATTGATTCTTACTCATAATATTATCATTCTTTTTATTCTTGTAATTTCTGTGCTGGCAGAACGGTCAATAACTGCATATGCAATATTTTAATTTTAATGGTGCCTTATTTCAGTCCAAATTTCTTCACACAAAAGAAAAATAACATACATACATACATACATACATGTCTGTGTGAAACTATTTGGACGAATAATTTTACCTCATCATGTTTGAAGTAAATATGATTCAAGATGAAACCTAAGTAAACTGCATTTGCCTCACCCTAACAGCCAATACCAAACCATTAGATCTCATAAATCCTTCCCTTCGATGCTTTGTGATTGAACTGAATAGTCACAATCCCAAGTAATAGTCACATATTATCAGCAAATCGCACTTTCATTCGAGCGAAGACAACCAAAAATAAATAAATTGTCCATTGGCAGCAGTCTATTAAATATCCTCAAAAGTCAAACTAACTGGCATTTATCATAAGTCCATCAACAGCAGAAATTCCCAAATTCCTCAACGCACTTCATTCACAAAATCCTAAATCATAATTCACGACTCTCAGCACTTTGTATATAAGCATCACAGTTCCAAATCGGCGCTATTGATGCTATCGCATTAGGAAATCAAACAGCTGGAAACTCAAACAACATAGAGATTAGAATCGAGTTCCATACATGTGAGAATTAGGGCTTTGGAAGTCTGTTACCTCCAAATTAAGAGGAGAATACCCTGTCGATGCTATCGCATTCGAAAATTAAACAGCTCAAACATCAACAACATAGAAATTAGAATTGATTTCCATGCACGTGAGCATTAGTGCTTTAAAACTCGATTACCTCCAAATTAAGAAGAGAATCGAAATCAACGCTATCGATGCTATCGCATTGGATAATTAAACAACTCTCAAAACTCATTAACACCGTAGAAATTAGAATTTGAGTTCAGGTTAGGGTTTTGAAACTCGATTTACCTCGAAATTAAGAGGAGAATCGAAACCGTTTGGGACAGGAGAGCGAGAAGCGGACTTCGAATGAGCCAAACTATGAGAATTCCTCCGATCGGAGACGGAGGATGAATACTCGGGCGTTCCATTCTGAGAATAGATCTCGTCGTCTTCGTCGTCTTCGTGAACCGCGTGAGCGATCTTCTGGAGATTCTCTCTCCAATTGGCTATCGGACTCCGCATCGTAATCTTTTCAGGAGTGTGTGTGTCTGTGTATATATATGTTTGTGTTATATACAAGGGGAAGGGAATGAATGTGTGTTCCTGAAGAATTAGGGATTGAATCAAAGCTCGTAGAGAGAGCAAGGGGAGAGAAGTATAGAGGTGGTGTTGAGGGAAGACGGTAGATCTGAAATTATTATAAGCCCAGAAGATTAACAGAGAAGTGTGGAGGGAGAGGGTGGGGCACAAATTTGGGCTTTCTTAGAGAGAGAGAATTTATTTATTTTCTAGTGGTCAATGCTGAAAAGATTATTAGTATATATGATAAGAACAAGGTCTTGCGTTTGGGTGAATCATTTCACAATTTAAATTTATATTTTATTCACTTTACAAAAAAATAAATTATGAATTAAATAAAATTATAATAATAATTTTGTTAATTTTTAATTTAACAAGATTATTTTAAAAAGTGATGATATTAAAATTGGTACCTAAACTTTCAAATAAAGTACCTGAAGTTTTTTTTTAAACAATTTGATATTTAAAGCAAGTTTTCACATATATTTTTTCTATTAGAAGTTTGGTTTTGATAATTTTGTACCTAAAATAAGTTTTCATATATATTTTTTCTACTTGAAGCAAGTTGAATTAGGTACTAAAAATATTTGCAAAAACTTCTTTCAGTACTAAAACTGTCAAAACCAAACTTCAGTATTTATTAAACATTTTATAAAAGTTCAGTACTAAATTGTTTAAAATCAAAGTTAAAGTATCTAATTAAATTTTTGTAAAAGTTCAGTACTATTTTTCACATTTACCCTTGAATGATAGATGCTATTAAATATCATAATAATTCTTCATAATAAACTGAATAAACACTTAATATATATTAATTATTATATAATTGACGAAATCAAATGCCTATAATAGTCATTGATAAGTTTAACATTGTAAGAAAAGTAACTATAGTAAAATGAACGAGCACTTAATATATTAATGATTATAGTTGACAAACAACAAAAGTTCCCATTAAGCTAAAACAACCACTTTTGAGTTTTTGCTTCTATTTCCATAATGGTTCTTAAAAATAAAAACATTACAATAAAAGTTAAAATCTTCAAATTATCATACATTTTGACAATATATAAATAATAAATAAATTAAAAACACTATACATGTCTAACAAGGATAACTAATCCTTACTTTACATGCTTTTATAGAAATTTTTAAATAATTCTTTTTTTGGGTAAATTCAAATATTATAACTTAAAAAGGTAGATTGCAGATGATGCTTTTTTTTTTCTTGAAAGCCACTAAAGATAACATTCAACTTTCGCAAAGAATCTTGAATGATTATTGTTTGGCATGAGGATAACTTGTTAATTTTCAAAAATCTTATCTTGTTTTTAGTAAATCAGCATGAGATGATATCCAAAGGGTTTGTGTAAACACTCTTGGTGAATCTTCACAGTAAACCAAGCAAATATCTTAGAATTCCATCTTTGTGGGCTAAATCTAAATACCAATTGTTCCTCTCAATTAAGAGAAGATTGTTAATAAGCTCCAAGATTGAAAACAAAATATAATGTCTATTGGGGGTAGGGAGGTTTTAATCAAAGTTATTGCTTTTGCCATTCCAACGTAATCTATGAGTATTTTAAATTTTCCTAAATGTTGGTGTTAAGAAGTGTCCGCTCTTATTGCATTTTTTGTGGGTTCAACTGAAAAGGGAAGAAAGATTCATGGGAAGAGTTGGAAACTTTGTCTACATTAAAAGAAGTGGAAGGCTTAGGCTTTCGTGACTTCATGAGTTTTACTAAAGCTTTGTTAGGAAAATTAGCATGGAGAATTCTAACTAATTCAAATGCATTATGGGTTAAGTTTCTTAAGAGTATTTACTTTCCTAATAATGATTTTTTAACTTCCAAAAGAGGTAGAAGAGCTTCATGGAGTTGGCAAAGCATTCAAGTAGGTAAAGAGGTCATAATCGATGAATTATGTTGGCAAGTTGGCAATGGAAGCTCTTTAAATGTCTAGAAATCCATGGATCCTTGGCATTTCAAAACATACCCTGCATAGTTGCGACCTTCAACTACAAGCTAGCAATTTAAAGGTATTTGATGTGATGGATATGGAAAATTTGGCTTGAAATTTATCTAGTATGCAAGATATGTTGATAGAAGAGGAAATTACTTAAATCAATAACATTAATTTCCAATGTGTCAAAGACTTAACAAGTTACTTTGGCTTGGTAACAAAAATGGTATGTATTACAATGAAAAAATCTTATCACCATCTTGTGGAGAAGAACAACAATGAGGTGACAAATCTGACTTCTTCTTCACATGTTATGAGTAAACATGTTTGGCAGCTAATATGGCACCATGAATGTTTACCAAAACACAAACACTACTTGTAGAGGCTTTGCACAAATTCACTTGCAATCAAAGCAAATTTGTTTTGTAAGACCTTTTGCTCATTATCGAAAACACCAAAACACTTATCACTTCAGTGTCCTTAGGTGCGATATGTTAATTTGTTTGCTGCAACATTCATGCGAAGGAATCCAAGTTTACTCATATTAATAGTTGGTTAGATATATTATTAATTTTGATATTCTTACTAAGTAGACTCAATGGGATTTTATTTTAAAATTAGTCTCTTGTTATTACATGTTTGGAAGCATAGGAATGATTATATTTTCAATAAAAGATCCTTCTCCCTATGAGTAATACATTTGATACAACAATATTGCACTTACATTTGTAGTAATTAAAGAGCAAAGGTAGTCTCTCCCATTGAAGCTCAACCCTACCTCCAACAATACCTTTCACTCCGAGTCATTCCCATGCCAGACCAGATGCTTACTATGAAAGTGAACCAACCTTGTTCTATTAACTTGATTTGCTGCATGAAGTGGTCATAGTCACTCCAAATCATTCCCATGCCAGACCAGATGCTCATTATGAAAGTGAACCAACATTGTTCTCTCAACTTGATTTGCTACATGAAGTGGTCATAGTTCACTCCAAATCATTACCATACCAAATCGAATGCTCACTATGAAAGTGAATTAACCTTGTTCTCTTAACTTGATTTGATACATGAAATGGTCATAGTTGATTGAAATAAGCAGCTCAAATGATTTCCTCCTCTTCATAGTCTTTATCAAAATAAATTATAATGGAGCTTTCGATTGTTGTGTAATTCCAAAAGGGGTATTGGAATCATTTGTCGTGATGCGGATGGAGTATTAATTCATGCTGGAGGACAATCGGTGGATAGCTTTGACAATGAAGTAACTGCAACATTTGCTATAAGGTCAAGCTTAATGATTACTTGTAAATGGAATTGCAATCTATTATTGTTGAATCAAATTGCAAACATGTCTTAGATATGCTTAATTGAAAGTTTCCTTGCTCTTCACAATGTCTTCCAATCATTGAAGATATTTGAAGATTAAGAGAAACTTTGATTTATGCTATTTTTGTTATTCTAGACAAGAAGCTAATGCATGTACGAATTAGGTAGCAAACCAAGCCAAATTAGGATGAGATGTTGTTATAGGTGTCCTTACCCCATCCTTATTGCCTACTTTATTATTTTATGATTGGCTTGCAGGCCACTAGACTTGTAATGCACCTTTTATGTCTTCTTATAATATTATTTTCGATGAAAAAAAGAAAAAAAAAGTTCGATAGCCTGTAAAAACAGACTCATCTAGAGTCCAGCAAAATTATGCATCTACATCACAACATAGCTCGTGCATGGGCCAATGAACTGCCAAAACTCAAGGAAGCCTCCCGCCTATCATGTTGGCAAATGAAGAGAAAGTAAATAGTTCTTTGGTTCTAGAAGGAAACAAAAAGAAGCAAGAAGAAATATAATTAAGCTGGTGCTCCCATCCAATTGAAGCCATTCATGAACAGACCAACTTACATCCTATATGTCAACGTTAGACTCGGTGTCCTATTGGTCGATTGGGACATTTGGACCCTATGCTTGCACGTTGAACAACATTAGGAGTAAAGTCATCTTCTTTCGCATCATTCAAGACCCAATCTATAACATTCATTGCATTAGATTCAATTATGCCATTGGAGATGTCACGATCAATCAGCCGCTTCATTCCAAAATAAATTGACTAGATTTCAACATAGAGGAGAATTCTATCTCCCTAGTCTCATAAATCTACCAATCTATTGTCCATTTTCATTTTGCACAATAACTCCCACTGCTGCTTTTCAAATTATGGTGTTTGAAGGTCGCATCGTAGTTTATTTTTATCCATATTGGTGAAGGGAATTAATACCCACTGAAGACTAGAAGTTTGCTTCCTTTTCATAGAATCCTAAAGAGCATCTAAAATTTCATTACAAGCTGCCTTTACTTGATTAAGCCACCTAATGTTTGGTTTGCTTCTAAAATGCTCTTGTTTTACTAATGTTTTAGATGCTGGAACAATTAATGTTTAAACTAGTAAGCTGACTTTAGCGTTATTTTCATTATTTTATCCACTAACAAATCACCATTTGTGTTTTATTCTATAACAAAAGCTACTAAAAATATATATTGAATAGGTATCTTTAACTCTAACAATATAGATATCACATATCTTGATAATGGAATTATATAGTTTTCAAAAGTACCGTTTAGATTTTACAAATATTATCGCATGCAAAAATTGAACGAATGTCATAAATTCAAATATTTATATAATTTACTCATGGGGATGATTCTCTTAAATTTTAGATAATTAATCACAACTATAAATAAAGTTCAAATAATAAACATGAGCTTAAAGCCTAATCCTTCGACTTCCATTCACCTGACCAAAACATAAGGTTATGAGGAGGGGGAAGAGCTACCCTTAAATCTTATGAGAATTCAATCTTTTAAACAAGTTATGAGCTTATGGGCTATAGCAAAGCATTTTTTAAGGATAAAGAAACAATTGAGCAAAACTCGGATATGAGGTAAATGAGATCATAAGGGAAATTGATGAGGATAAGTTTGCAATTGATGAAGAAAACAAAGAAACATACTTCAATGGAGATCAAGTCCAAGGTTGGCAACCTTCCTATTTAGAGCTAGCGGCTTACTTTTTAGGAGCTTCAAGTCACGGACATGAAGAACAACGTGGAAGCCTCGGATTTATTTGTACACTAGCTCAAAGCCGATGGTGATCATCTCCAATGCTAGTGACATACCTTATTAGCCTTTGACCCATAACACAAATTTTTTTTTCTTTGTATTTCTTTTATTTGCCTATAGGGTTCTAATAATACTCCTTTGCAATGAGTTTAAGACAAATTTTAATGAATTTTAACCTAGTGGGAGAATTTTCTCTGATTTTTCCTTTCTCTTATCAATCCATATGAGATTGTGGCGACATTTTTGTTCTTATCAATCTTTAAGATTGTGTCGTACAAGCCATCCAAGTTAATTTGTGCATCATATCATTTAACTAAGGTGTAGTTTAGGTTATTCCTAGTGCATAATACCCTTGATTAACATCGTCCATATCACTTTCTTTCATCCTAAATCCATATAATACAAAAACCTAAATTACAAATCTGTGTCTAATTTGCGATCTACGGTATCAAGGGTTTTAAGCACATCATTTTTTGGTATCAGAGCTATCAAGCATCATAATTTGGTATCAGAGCATTGGAAGTAGCTTGTGAGTTGGGTATATCTGAGAAATTTTACTTCAAAGTGTATGAGCATTGCAGGTTTATCTTTGATCCGGGTAGATATGTTTTTCGTCAAGATTTGAGGACAAATCTTCAATAAGGCTGGGATGATGATGAGGAAACATTTGCAATTGATGAAGAAAACAAAGAAACATACTTTAATGGAGATCAATTCGAAGGTTGGTAGCCTTCCTATTCAAAGCTGGCGGCTTACTTTTTAGGAGCTTGAAGCCACGGACACAAAGAACAGCGTGGAAGCCTTAGATTTCTTTGTACACTAGCTCAAAGCTAGGGGTAATCATCTCCAATGTCGGTGGCATTGAATTATAGGCGGGCAGCGTAACTTGCTACCTTTGACCTAGAACGCAAATTTTTTTTTTTTTGTATTTCTTTTATTTGCTTATAAGGTTTTTGTAATGCCCTAACCTGAAGGCATTACAACCCGCTACGTATCCTCTCTTATATAGGACACGCAAAGGCTTTAATATCCACAAATTCTTTATAATTCACCTATAAACACATATAGGGTATCTCATAGGATACGAAACATATTTTAAACTAAAAACTTATACTTCATAAAATATGAACTCCTAGTTCAAACATAAAATCCAAGTCGGCATCACATAGCCAACAAATTCAGTAGAAACTAAAAACGGTTCACATCAAAAAAATCTTTTTCATTGAAACCATCCAAGTACGATTTGAAAAAGATCTAAATGTTTCTTCTTCTTAGAAATTTGATATATGAAGCCTAGCTCTCGGCTGGGTAGTCGGGTCCACTATCGCCATCCCCGTTATCAAAGAATAATTCATATCCCGAAAGATCATGTATTATATCCTCTTCACCTGTACCTGAAATTTAAAAAAAATGAGCAATGACGCCCAGTACGATAGCTCCAATCCAAAAATAAATGCATGTGCACATACAATAGGCAGATAATTCATGCAACTTAAGCTAATGCAAACAGTCATATTATTTTCTTTCTTAAGTCGATAAAACAACACAATTCAGTATTAGGTATACTCTAATCCCAAACTAGGAGTTACTTCGACCTCATTGAAAATCAAACAACTCTTTGAAAATAATAATCATATACATATATGGACGAGTGGGTACTCCCCAAACACCCCGAATCCAGATCACCTAATTCTATCGGAATCATATCAAGGCATGAGTCCACTAGGGATAACCTCACACCAAGATCATCATGTGCCTCACCAGTATCACCGTCTGCAAGATCTTTACTGGTCAAAGCCAAGCACAACTAAACAGACAATTATTAAGCCGAATATAATTAGGTTTATTATGAAATTCTGTTCCTACAACCAATCAATCAATACTAAACTTACAAGCAAAAACAACAAGTAGGGATTGGTCGTACATTTCTCAGTTTCAGGAATATAATTCCAAATTCACCAAACCTAATATCGACAACAACAACACTAACACGAATCTACAACTTCTAGTTCAATACCAACAATCAAACACCAAAGACTCCAATTATCCTATCATCAGCATATATACATAAACAGATGTATAAAACACGGTAAAAGAAACAAACCCTAATATATAATGATCTCCTAAAACTCTAACCTGATAATGAATCTCCAAAATTTTGCACCGTCTTCTCCGATCACAACTCACAATAAGTCCACAATATCGATAATTCACCAAAACTCTAATATTACATGACAATAAGAACATATAAAGATCATCTAATCTCACATTGTTTAAATTCATCAACGAAAAGACAAAACTTACTGATTTGGATCACCAAAACCCGACTCACATCCACAAATTCGGATTCCAACCAAACCTAAGGTTTCCTTCATGCAAACAAATCACAAAATCCTCAGAACTTGCATGAAATTCGCATAAATATTGTATAAGAACATTATACTTAATTGTTTTAATCACAAAACTCACTCCTTATCAAATCGAGATAGATTAAATCTGAGATCTAAATCCTTCCCACGTTTTTACTCCAAGAACATATCAAAACCCTAAGAAAACTTATACAAATTCGTATATAATCTATAAGAGAAGGTTAAGATCACTTACTTTGGATCAAAAACATATTCCGGATGATTCTCCAATCCTAGATCTCCAAGAACACTCCAAAACCCTCTTTGACAAAAGAAAAAATATGATAAAAAGTTCTGTCGAAAATCGTTTTTCGCATCTCGTATTTATAGAATTTGGTCATACGCCGGTCCAATGCCGACAGCATACGTTTAGATCTTGCCGGCGTACACCTTACGCTGGTAAAAATTACACAAGCACTGGCGACGTTTATCGAGGCTTTGAATTCCCAAAACTTCAATCCAACAACATACGCCGGCAAATCCATGACCTACGCTGGCAGCGTTCATAGCCAGCGTTAAAAGAAACCCTCGCATATACCGGCGGCATTCCACCCAGCGTTAAGAAAAACGCTACTGGTCCCTTCCTACGCCGTCTCTACGCCGGCAGTGTAGATTCTCCAGATGGTGGCATAGCATATATCAAAAATTGCATAAATCCGAATATCTTCATTTATTACCTAATCAAACTTAAACTTTTACAACTTACTTGTTTTGACCATAAACTCATCCTATATCTTATGAATTTATTGTATTTTCATATTTATTTCCGTATATTACAGTTTTGATACAAATACTTCATTGTAATGAGTTTGAGATAGTTTTTGATGAATTTTAACCTAATTAGAGAATTTTCTCTGATTTTTCCTTTCTCTTATCAATCCGTGTGAGATTGTCGTTTGAGATTGTGGTGAACAAACCATCCAAGTTAATTTGTGTGTCATATCAAATTAACTAGGGCGTAGTTCAGGTTATTCATGGTGCATAATATCATCGAATAACTTCGTCTATATTATTTTCTTTCATCCTATATCCATATAATATAAAAACTCAAATTACAAATCGTTGTCTAATTTGCTATTTATGGTATCAAGGGTTTTAAACACATCAGAAATAAATGAAAAAAAAAGGTAGAAATTATTGGAAAAGGCATCGAAAAAGTCAATTTCTCAAGAGAAGAAAGAAATGCAGCACGTGTTCAGCATAAGAAGGCCACAATAATCAAAATATTGGGATCAAACCTGGATATTTAACAATATTACAAAAACTAAAACATGTATGAAGAAGCATAAGATCTTTCAAAGTCTTTCATCTGAAAGGAAGGTATAATTCAAATGTGTATGTGTTTAAGTTAGTTATAGCTCCTCGTAGAGCATTGGTTGATTTGTTGAATAGAGTATGTGAGTTTCTTATCGAGTGAGACATTGTGTGGATCATGAAGATTAGGAAGTAGATCGAACTGTACATTAAATCGCTATATTTTCTCTTTTATCTCTCTCTCTTTACTTATTGCACTTTATATTATTGTTGTCTATTGGATGTCATCCATCAATTTAGCATTAAGTTTTAAAAAGTGGTTACAATCTAATTTTGATTAGGAAATGCATTGCATAATTGGTCAAAGAATTAGTTTAGTTGCATTTGATAAGTAAATTATGTTTGTGATGTGATGAACTTTTATGTGCAATAGATATGTGTTTTTTTTTTTTTTTTTTTTTTTTTTTTTTTTGCATTTGTATGGATTTTTCGCAGATCTAGAGTGTACCGACATTTTAGGAATAATTCATTTGGAATTTCCTAAAACTCAAAATGTGAAAGTTGTAGAGCTCTCTCTAAGATTTTCGTAGTTTCTTGAATCACCTCAATCGAAGTTCAAATGAGAGAGATATGAAAAAAATACAAAAACGATGTCGGAGCTAACGAGGACTAGCATTTGGATGCTAGATTGAGAGATGTTTGGACACTAAAAGAAAATTTGCATTTTCTAGTTGGCGTCCAAATGTGAAGGACTAGCGTCTTCATACTAGCATCGGAAAAACTAGTCATTAGAGCTTTATTTGTAAGGCCGATTTTTGGGGAAATGAAGGCAATGGCTAGAATCTTTAGAGGCCTTATAAATATGAATTTGAGGACAATTGAAGAGGATAGAGTTGAGCTTATTTTGTAAGGATTATATAGTATCTCTCTCAATCATGTATTAGTTGAGTGAAAATGTGAATAAAGTCATTTTGTGAGTTTAGTTAAGAATATTATAAGGCATTATTCATATTTTTGTTTGTTGGGTTTTGTGATGAAGTTCTAGTTATTGAGCCATTGATGAAGTTCTCATTAGGAGGCATTTGTGAAAAGTCCTCTTAGTTAAGGCATTGTGTGGCGTAGCTCCGTTAGAGCATTTGTTTGTGATTGAATGGATATGTGTGAAGTCCTCCATTGAGGGAGGCAATTGTAAACCATGGAGATTAGGGACAGACCGAACTCCACATTATATCGGGTATTGTTTTCTCTTTCCCTTATCTCTTTATTTATGTTTTATTCTTATATTGTTGAAATTGCATGATTTAGGCATAATATTGCATGAAAGATAATGGATGGATTAATTGAGGTTAAAATTGGTTTAGAAACTCGATTCCGCATATTAACCCAGTGGTGTATGGATTAATTTTAGTATTTTTTTAAAAGTGTTTAAATTTGATGTCTATATAATAGGAGTAGATAGAGTAAGGTATGGATAAAACAAAATATGGTCAATGGATCAAGGTTCGACGAAGAAAATCGAAAATGAATTAAAAGGAAGACCAAAATATGAGTAATTAAAAGGCTACACCATTGGAAACAGAGAAGAAAACCAAAACTAGTCGTAGAAAACATGGAGTGACATCAATGTAAAGGCAAAAAGAAATCGAAAAGATGAATAGAAGCCAATAAAACACGTGAACAAAGGCAACGGGAGGATTGAAGAGGCATCCATGATCAAACTAATAAGAACACTAACGGGACGGTGAATAGTAAAATGATATTTAAGTAGGACAATAAAACTTTGTTGAGAATTCTATGCAATAAAAAAAAAAAAGGAAAAGCAAACTAAAAGTTAAGGAAACTATTAAAAAACGACACACTCTATTTGAAATCTTAGTAGCCTTTATATTCCACAAAGCATTTTTTATGCTGGTGGCATCGAATAGGGCAACCATATGGTATAATGTTTATGTGTCCTCTGTACAAACATGTAGCATGTAAATACTAATAAAATCTTAACACACATAATATAAGAAATAATAGTTTCCAAAACAATCACCACTCACAATTTCCGTACACTACATATGCTAAGATTTAGGCAAATTATACTAAAAAGTATCAATGTTTTGAGGCAAGTTCATTTAAGATATTAATATTTCTAGTGGTTAAAAAGAGGGATCTATATTTTGTATAGTGAATCAAATGAGGTGCTAATGTTTTGCAAATTTTATTTAAGGTATCAATATTTAGATTAGTTTTCAATTGAGTTTTCTTAATTATTGTCAATGGTCAAATGTTAATACATTATTTGACTAACTTTGCAATATATTAATTCCTCTTTCTAACTACTTTAAACATTGATACCTCAAATAAACGTATTCCCCAAATGTTGATTCCTCTTTTTAACAACTTGAAGTATTAATACATTTAATGAATTTATTCTCAAACATTGATACCTTTCGATATAATTTACCTGCAAAAATTTACTAGTAAATACACACCATGTGTGCATAACATATAATACGTAGTACCCATTCAATCATTTATTGTTCACTTACGCCATAATTAAATAAACTACTTTTGATACTTATGCCTAAGGTGAGGAAAAGCAATTAATTCAATGGTGTTGATGGATAATTTAAGTATTAGGCTTCCTATGCTTAATTTGACCTCTTTGAACCATGAGGTGACCTGCTTAAACTTATGTCCAATCTTTTGAAAACATTTGGAAAAGCCTGGAACATTTTCAGTAAACAATATGTTAACCTCTCTCAACAAGTTGATGTTTGTAGAACACTAATATGACAACAATTTTCAACATACCCCAATAATCCTAAGATATACATTATGAGGAGTTATAACCTCCAATATTCTAAGAAACGATTGTCTCGGTAAGGACAACTGCCTATAATAACTACCAAGGTTGAGAAAGCCACTCATAATAACTATCCTAAGTTAAGACAATTGCCATTGATAGCCGCTCTAGCTCTATCCTATGAATAGCCTCAAGGGGGATCAATAAAGGAATATATCACTCTTCTTATTGAAACTGCTATCATTCTCACTTAAACTCTTTACCAACTTAATCGTAGGAGTGACTGCATCGGGTATCACCCCAGCCCATCAGAGTTTCTTATCTATTACAGGCATTAGATGAAATAAATTTAAGGCCTTGAATCACCTTGATTTGGCACTACAAAGGATTAATAACCAAAACCTTCATTGTCCCTCCATTCAAAGTATTCTCAAAGGACTATTTATATGTGAGCTATGCAAAATTTATGCACAACATCTCCTATATCAAGAGGTCAACCATCTCCCCATTTCATGAAATGAGTGATATCATTGATCATCTATTGCTTAACTCAAATATATAAATCTTTTGCAGCCTAATTTTCTCCTCCATCATCCACATAAACATCTTGGGAAAGAGAATTGATAATGTCCACAACTACTACACCAAACGACCATCCTACTGCATTTGTTTGCAAGGGAAGACAACCGTCTATACATATTATGACCTCCCTCGAATATAAGGTAGTAAAACTTTAATCACTGATGCATCTTTTGGTGTAATCACTTGAATTTTATCAAAACTCTTTAAGCATGCTCGGTGGAGAGCACTCCAAGATGGCAACCTTTTAGGAAGCAGCTGGCACTAACGATAAACCATGCGGCACTTTGCCAAAGTGAACAATATCTCAGTAGGGAGAGTTTTGGATAGTTACAAGAGGTATTAAAACAATTATTAATTAGAAGTAGGGAAGCTAAGTGCTATACAAGACAAATCACCTTAGAGTGGGGACATCTCTTGAACCTATATGGAAGCATCTTTAAAGTCCTCCCTATTTGGTGTAGTTCTAACCCATGTGAAAAAACTAATGAAGACATTAGTTTTGTAAGTAGGAAAGAATGTGATATTCCTCAAATATAAGGTAGTGGAACTCTAATCATTGAATGTCTTTTAATGTAATAGTTTGGAGTTCATTAGAACTCTAAAATTAAGTGTGACTAGTAGAGAGCTATCACCCCCCCTCCCCCTCCCCCCCCAATAAAGGAACCCTAGTAGTAACAATACGTCATGTAACTAACTGAGGTCTCTAAGAAGTTATATGATTATTGTATAACTAACATGTCCCATAGCATAGATAGATTTAACAAGATCGAAGATTGTTTAGATTAAGAAAGACATTGCATATATACAAGCCATATATGGAAATAACAACACAAGCCTAAAAGCTTAACATAAAAGATTACAACTTTACCTTTAAGGGCTTACCCTTAAGTATAACTAATAAAAAAAAGAAAAAGAAAAAGAAAAACCCAAAGATAACACTCCTAAAACTTATACTATTACAAATATTAACTATAAGTCTCTATTCCAAAAATAAGATATTCCTTCCAACATGGATATATAAGCCTTCAATCTATTTTACTCCGTACTTGGTCTCAATCCCGATTTTCTTGCTTAAATTCTTGTAAGACAATAGTTTAAAGAAGCGTGAGCATAAAAAAGCTCAATGAATAAAAGAATCTTGACACCACATAACAAATCATACGATATGTGATTAACATTCATATGAAATGCAATAGTCAAGCATATGTACAAACACAGTTTAAGTGACTGGAACTCAAACTCATATGTATTGTTGTTACATGTGATTGATGCATTAGCATTGCATATGTTTTCCAATAAAACTTGCTTACTTGTGTAATGGGTATGTAGATAGAGATTTCTCACTAAGCCGTGGTTAGCTCACTCCTTTATAGACTTTTATTGGAATAAGCCTACATATGGTTGGCACCAAGAGAAAGCATGTCTTATTTAGCAAATTTTGGAACCTTGGAGTTTATGGAAGAAGCCATTAGTCCTTTGAATGCATATTTTGATAGTTTAGTTAATGTTATTTTGGAGACATTTTATATTTAGTTAAACTTTGGATTACTATAAGACATTCTTTTGGTATTGAAGGTATAGCAGGGGAATACCCATAAGAGAATGTAATCTTCTCTTAATTTATTTATTTTGTGATTAGTTCTCTTGTATGCTATTATTATCTCCTTAAATTACATAACTCCATCGACTCTTTTCTAAAGGTTGTGAACGTACACCTTGTGCATAATATCGAAGCTTTTGCATGACTAAGGTAGTCACTTGTAAGTTTTAATATTATGTATAACAAACTATTACGTTCAGAGTATCTTCTAGGGCGTAACAGAAATGTAAATACTAAGGATTGATATTAATGATGTTGTAAAAATTGGTAGGATCATGCATTATGAATCATGAACATAACATAAGCCTATAAATTAAATGGAGTTGCTTTTAAAATTTAGGGGGTTATGATTTAATGAGAAAATAGGAGTGACTAAGATGTAAATTAGTAGGAGCATAGGTTATTATCGTATGTGAGCATGTAACCTGACTATGGAGATTGAATTTTACCGTTAGGGATGGAATATGATTTGCATGAAGTTAATTTGCTATGTGAGTGGTGCAAGACTGTCATGGGTAGGATGGAATGAGCAATTGAAAGCTTAAACATAATGTTTTTAAAGTTCGATGAATGGCCTTAGTGAATGGAAATGTAATTAAGTTTTCACAAAGAATATGTTATGTCTAGAGAATTAAAGAAATCGATGGAAGAACAATCAAACTTCTGTTGAAACAAAACTCACTAAGGATGCGTTGATGTTTAGTTTTACCAATCTTTTTGCAAAAATCTTTCCTTAGATGCACATCTACATGCTAAGCTAAACTAAGATAAAATATTCTCTTTTAAACCATTAGAAAACCCTAAAGTTGTCCAAATTCCTTTTACCTTTGAAAAACTTAGCCTTTGAGCAAATTCGAGCCCTATGGAAGTGCACAAGCTCATGCAGCATTCCATGTACACCATTGATCTTACTTTCCTAGTTTCCTTAGGAGCGAATGATGGATGCACAAGGTCGTATACTTCATTGACTGATCAAACATCAATCCTTGAAGTACATGATTGATGTATGGGCTCATGTAATAGATTGTGTATCTCTCTAACCTAAATTTTATTTTTTCCTAAAGATTCATTAGCTCAAGCACTTAGCCATGTAACTTTCTGACCTTGATATCTATTTTTGTTGGAAGTACATGACCAGTATGCAAGCTCGTGTACCTGGCTGAGTACCTCTCAAGTCTCAATCAGCTTTTCCCCAGAAGTACATGACTTAATATATGGGTTGTGTTCTTGGTCTATGTAAAGGTACATAACTGGTAACACAGGTCATGTACTTGGTCATGTATTGCCATTAGAAACATATATTTTCTTTTGCATAAGCATGGAGTTCTCTAACTTCTCAAATCATGCCAACATATTTCAAATCAAACGAAACTCAATCCGCCCTTCTTATAAACCCAAATAACCTTTGTGAGGTTCCAAGTATACCAAGGTGAAAATCTCTAAAACTAATGTTCTACTCTAAACAAGATCCTTAAACATATACAACTCAACTCAAGTAACTCAAATGGTGAAAACTAAAGTATAAATATTTAAAGCTACTCCAGTTAATCTAGTAGTCATCTTTAAACTTGTGAACAACTGTTAAACCTTACTCTTTGGAAAGAAGAGCAAAAGCATGGGAATGATTATTAAGTACGCAGTAATCATGTGTAACGTGTTGCTTACTAGGATAGAATTAATAATTGGACTTACTCTTAAACTCGACCAAATTGCATGTTAGTTGATGCTTAGTCACTTACTCTAAGAAGTGGCATCTTTGGGCTAGATTGTGAGCTTGATTGCAACTCTGGGATGATGCGGTAGATTAAGTGCTTAGGCTCCAACAATGTGTGGTTGGTCTCAATAGGTAGTTGATAAGGGAAATTATGAGATTGGGCAATTTATTAGGAGTGTTATGAAGTTGCAACGAATTATAAAAGGGGAATGAGACTTTGTATAAGGAATTGCAATGGATAGTACTTGTTAGTGGTAGATGGTGTCTATGTGGACGTCTGTTATGATTCCATGAGATTTAGGTCTGATGGCAATGAAGAGTGATCGTTAGATGTGAACTTTAAACTTTCTCTAAAGATTTTGAATATGTTGTTAAAATTTTATATAGTTCAATGATTATAAATCTTTAACTTAACTGTGCTTATTTATCGAGCCCTAGGCTTAACTATGTTTATGGGTGATAACAACTCCCCTTTATGTTCTTGTCTAGTAGGTTAAGTCTCATGAAATTGTCTTCTTGAAAATCTAGCTAAACAGTTTAAACCCTTATGTTTTGAAGTCTCATAAACATGGATATATAGAAGTAGACGTGGGAAAGTGGGTTATGGCCCGCGAACGGCCGTTTAACCCACTTTAAAAACAGGTTAGCGCCAGTATTTTTCATCTTATTTAAAAGTGGGTAGATTTTACCCAACTCGTTTGACCCACGGGCCAAAGTGGGTTGACTCACAGGTTAAGTAGGTTGGCCTACGTATATAAATAATAATGATAATAATAAAGTGGGGGAAATTGCTATTAATATAGTATTGTTCTTGGGTCTTTAATACTTGAGCTTAAATTTATGTATTAATTGTAACAAGAATAACAAATTGATGTATATGCATCATAACATTTTTTTTAAGTATATCTTTATTGTTTCAAGTAAAATATGATATCCAATAAAATTATTTAAAAATATTCATTTTAATATATAATAGTTATAATAATTAAATTAATCATTTATAAATTTAGAACCCCACAAAACTTAATTTTTTTATTATATACATTTTATTCAATTAGTATATATGGGTTAAATGGGTCAATTTGACTCATTTAACCTACAAAGATATATAAGTAAGTTAAATGGGTCGAGACGTGAGCTAGCTTATTTAACGCACGGGCCAAAGTAGGTTGGGTTGGGTTAGAGTTAGGGTTAAGGAATTGTTGCTCGTTTTAAATCGGGCTAAAATTTTTTGGCCCGTTTGACCCACAGATCGAAGTAGATCAGTCCGAGTTGGCCCATTTAACCCACTTGCTCAACTCTATATAAAAGGCACTTTACCTTTTTTTTTTTTTTTTTTTTTTTTTTTGGGGGGGGGGGGGGGGGGGGGTGGGGTGGGGTGGGGGGGGGGGGAGGGAGGGGTGGGGGGTGGTGGGGGGTGAGGTTAAGATAAAACCTATAAGGATTTCTCAACTAAAACTAGCTTAGAAACTTACCTAGTTAAAAGGATGCCTTGCATCGATTGCTTGAGTAATATATGTGGCAAAGCTATTAAGTCCTTTACGCTTGAGGCATGGCAATATTCCCTTTATAATCTTATTTAACGTGCTATGTCAATTTACCATTGGCTTACACACCCACACTTATGGTAACCTTCTTATTTGAACTTTAAAAAAAAATACCTTTATTTGTGAGCCTTTACATTGATTATATAGCAACTTGTACGTATCTTTTCTATATTGATATGGATGTAAAGTGTTGTGGAATTTATATTAAAATTATCACGATCTTACTTTTTTGGTTTATATTTCCAAAATTTACATATTTGCCTTAAAATACTAAATTTACAGGAAACCATTATGCCTACTTAATTTTCATAACAAAAGTTTTCTATATTCATAACATAACATAGACGCCAAATATGGAGACAAGTGGGTGGACTTTTAACCTAATACTTAATGGGTTAGTCCCTGGAAAGTCCCCAAGCCATGGAATGAAGAGATGCATCTTTGTTAACAAATAGACCATGAATTAGAATTTAGGTTGAGATGAGTGTGGAGCTAAATGGATTTCGGCTTGCACTCTTGTAGTAACATTTAATGTGATATCCTTCAAATATAAGGTAATGAAACTCTAATCGTCATGTCACATTTAGTGTAATACCTTAGAGTTCATTAGAGCTCTAAATTTATGTGATATGCTTGTTGTTAAACTCTTTTTATAAAGCGTATTAATTTACCGGCCAGTGTATTGAGTGTGTGTATAGTAATAAAATATCGATAAACACTGAGTTGTGTCCACAAGGAATTGGGACTAACTCCCAGCTATATTAGTCCTAATCATAGTTAGGTAATTCGATAAGTTTGTTTTTGAAAAAAAAAAAGAAAAAATTAAATTACTCTATAAAAATTTTAGGATTTCTAACACCTAAAAATTGATATCAGTTTAAAGTTAATAGATTTGGAAATTAATTGAATATATATCATCAATCAAATATGCTTGCGAATCCAAATTGATAATGGCTTTAGTGTTTTCAATCAATTAAGCACCAAATAAAAACTTATTTTCTCAAAGCAAGTAATTACCCTCAATTAACCAATTGATTTTTCCTATTTCTAGAAAATTGATTAAATGACTAATCCTTTCTAGTTTCCTAAACACTAATTAAATTACAACCTATGTTTCTATGTGGTTTTTAATCCAAATTAGCTATTCACATATTTGATTAGAATATAATTATCAATTACGATCCTAATCTAACATGCATTCCAAGATTAACCCAAAATACATGTCCTGTGAATTAATATTAGCAACTTGAAAACGAGTGTGAAATCAATCAACAACAATAAACATCAACTAAATTAACCCAAATATCAGCTCAAAACCTAAATAATTATGTAAGGAAAAAGTTTCGAACAATATCCATAACATGAAAGTAAAGAAAAAGGAATGAAATTACCTCGTATTAAGGATCCCCTAATCAAATCCTTGTACAAATGATGTTTTTCCCTTAATCCTGATGTAAAATCCCTAAGAAAAAGCTAAAAAGAACTAAAGAAAAATAAAAAAAAAGCTACTATGTATTTTTTCCATTTTGTCTTCTCATGTTCTCCCTTCTTGGATGCTCTCTCCAAATTCTTCTATCTCTGTTTCGTGATTAGCTTATTATGCACACATTCGGGTGGACAATAAATTGACAATCAATTTAGATGGACTCCTGACATTGGGTTAGACAATTTTTAGAACGTGGTCTTCGTGTTAAGGCCTATTGATGTGCTTGCCATCCATGTAATTCCCCTAAAATCAAACAAATACAATAAAAGCCATAACCTTTGTTTCCATTTTCATATCAACCTTAATTCATATGTATATTTCATAAATTCGATAGTTTTGCTATTAAAACTATAAAATATTCACATCAGTATAATAAGAAGTTGGGTAAAAATATATGAAACTATAATTTATCATTGTGCATCCCCACACTCCTGGGATAGATAATCATTTAGGAAGTAGCTGGGCCCAATGAGAAAACTGTGCGACACTTCACCAAAGTAGACAATACCTCGGTGAGTGGAGTTTCAGGTTGTTAAGATCCTTCACGCCAAGCCTTAGACTATTGTTTAAAGTTCTTAATAAATCAAAGGAGTTTCTTGATGGATCATAAGAGTTCAAACCTAAGATAGAATTTTCTTAACGCCATTCTCATGAGTTAAATAAGTAGAAGGGAAAGTTAATAAAGATTGCTTCAATAGAGTAAAGCTTTAAGCAAAGTGGTTTGGAATTTGGCCAAGAACTATGAAACTCTGAATGCAAAGATGCAGATTTTGTGAATATATATGTACTACACTAATATGACTGTTTTACATAAGTATAATCAACAAGCAATTTCAACCCTATATTTCAAATAGACATGATCAGACAGTCGATAACTTTTGACACAATTGATACATACTAGATACGTGATGGATTCATGTCACTTCTAACAACCTTAAAGTAACACTTATCCCATGCATACATTAATGCTCCAAAATTTCAAACGATAAGCTTTAAAAAGAAGCTTCACTTACCTTAGACCTGACTTTCCCTTAGATCATTCACTACCTAACAAACCACTTATTAAGTAAAGAAAATATCCATTTTAAAGCTCTTTATATTTTAGTTATGACATTGTCCTTCAAAAGATAGTTCATCACATTTTAGTTCCCCACCTCAACATAGACTCTTGCATGGACCGTTTCCAACATCACCTTAAGTCACTAGACATCATTCAGCTAAGACATTTACAACTCGTTGCGTGTTTAGCTTGATTATTTGGGAAGCCATCACATTAGCTTGACATAAACGATAAGAACCACACATAGCTCGACTACCTTATTTGCTCAGGTCTATTTCTTGCTTGCTAGTTCAACTCATCACTTGATGCCTAAAGGATCTAAGTTACATCATTTAGCAAAGGTATCCACCTAAGATTACTCTCTTGCTTAGTCGCTTCACTTCAAGAAAGTCTATTCAAATATCTAAGGATGATTGATGCCATCGTTACTCATCCAAATGTCAGATCTGATACATCAAACAAAGATTAACTTTGTCATTAAGCCAAAATAACTCAAAATTGGTTGCTTACGAAGCCTGAAATCTCACTTTCCTAGCTCACCTCCAATGATAGTGGAGGGCATGTGTTGGATAGGGAATTTTGGCAATAGGCTTTCCATGCTAGTTTGACCTCTTTAAACCATGGGGCAACATTTTAAGGCTCATGTCTGATCTCTAAGAAATACTTAAAAGAGTCTAAAACATTTTAAGTAAACAACATGTCGATCTAATGGCAGAACTAAACTACACCTATTTCCAAGACAACCCTGACAATCTCCAAATGTCCATTATAGGGATTTACATCTTTCGGCATTCTCGAGAACGATTCTCATCTATAAATAGCCCCAAAGGGGCCCCGATAGAAACATTTTCCCCTCTTTTTGCTCTCACTCCGTTATCATTCTCTTTTAATTAAGCATTGTAATGACCACACCGAACCACACTCTAATCCACAAAAAGTTCTCTACTTGCAAGCCTACTAGCTTAGATCCCTAACAATACTCTAGAAACGAAGATGTAAGTCCAATAGATTAACTTTTAATTGATTAACCATGGCTATAATGCTTAAAATGATAAGGAAAAAACATGATTATGCTTTGTTTGTTCCCTATTGAGATCATCAATGCCGTACTCTACTTTCTACCTTATATGGGTGTGCTATGATAACATAATCATACACATGAATAAATGCATTGATTGACAAATAAATGACTGAAAATGATTGATGATTATAGCTCCATTTAGGAAAAACTTACTTTTTGATGAAATTAGACTTCATTAGGAATGTCTTGTGAGTTCAAATTTCCCTTCTTGGCTAATCAATTTAATTTGCTTCATCTTATCAATTGTGAATATGGCTGCTACTCCCAATCAAATCCCTTAAATCGAGTTACCTACTAATCAAGGATTAAAATAACGGATCTAATATCACCCCGTCCTTTTGTTTTTGTGAAGGAATTCCTTGATTGGGTAATAAAATATCATACTGATATTAAAAACTTGAAGATTAATTAAATTCAAAGGATTAGGTTTATCTCTTCCATGCTTGTTTTCTCATGATGAATTATATATATCCAAAATGTGATGGGTTATAATAGACTGAACGAAGATTTTATGGAGTGCACATGGAGAAAAAATTTGAAATATCCTAAACTAAATATACAAAAAATAAAAAATTGCATGTATGTTTTGTTTGTTAAGTGTATGAATTGATTTTGGTGATTTAAATTATAGTTTGAAATGTTGGTAAAATTAGGTATTAGTATTTAAATGTGTTAAATTGTATTGCCATGTGTCGATTAGTGTATTGCTATGGATATGGTAATTTAGACGATAAAATTTTACATTGATGTGCATAACCATTAGAGCATATATTTCTTGTTTATTTGGTTTCATCATTCTTAATTACAAATTAGTTAAGTTGAACTAAATTTATTTTCTTAAGTCTGTAAAAATTTTTTCAATTAAGCTCAAAATATCAATAAATGACCACCCAATCCCATACACTTAAGGTCAAGCCCTTAATATAATCTTCCTTATCTTCTATTTGCCTTAAAAGTCAAAAAGGTAGATTTGTGAGTAAAAAACTTCGCAAAAATTGCTCCAAAAAATAGAAAACAAAACTGAACCTCACACGCACCACTTCCAAGCATCATTCCTTCATCTTTTTCAATCAAAACTTTCTTTCTAATCTAACAAGGATTTCTTCTAATATCATCTACAGGTCAAGCTTATCTTAGGCAATGTTCTAGTTGCTTTTCTAATCATTTGTTTCCTTGTTTCTTTCATTAACACCATTTTGTATAAATGAGTTATTACAGAATTATAGGTAGTTTTGATGAAACTAAGTTGATTTCTAAACTTAGATGAATCCTAAGAACTTGATAGAGTAAAGAAATGAAGTTGTTATGGCTATTTTGAATGAATGAGTGAATTTTGTAACTAGCATGCTATACTAGTGATGAAGTTAAGAAATTATTAAGAAAGTTGTTGAATGAATTGGATGTTGAGTCTATTTATATAGGATAATATTAAATTTGTAATAAGAAAGTTGTGAAGTGGTTTTAGTTGTTTTAACAAATGAAGGAGTTAACATGATGGTGGTGATGCTTTATTAATATTGAAATTGAAGTTGTAAACGGTGTGAGATGACGTAAATGTGAAATTTATATATATATGCTGTTAAGTTAATGAAATGGGTATATATGAATTAATTGAAGCGAAAATGTGAAATTAAAGTGGAAAAAGTAACATGCTTTGTTTTTCAAGGTTAGCACAAAGCGAACACGGGGTCGTATATTAAGGCGTGCTTCTCTTTGATTTGTTTAACAGGTGTATTTTAGGATAACATGGGATAAACACAGCTTGTCTAATCTAACCATGTTTCTCTCTATTTTTGAAAAGAATTGGTTTTCGTTAATACACGACCAAAATATGGTTTCCTCTATCATACTTTGTTTCTTTCTATTTTCTTAAAGTTTTGAGTTTTAACAATACATTGCTAGAACACAGGTTGTTCTATTCCCTATGCTTCTCTCTGGTTGTTGAGGTGCTTATGTGAATGAGGAAACATGATAAGAACAAGTCCACTTGTATCTAGTAATGCTTCTCTCCAAGCAAAGTTAGCAAACCAAAACACATAATTTGTAATCCACCATGTTTCTTACTTAAAAGGAAACACAGGGACGTGCACAGTCGTGTACCTACCCATACACCCCTTAAAAAAAAATTTAATTTTTCAAAATTTAAAACGATGGAATATGTTATATAAATTGATTTCTTTTAACAGATTCTCCTACTCAGTTAGATCTATCTGCTAGTCTTCCACTAAGAATATCAAATCTTTTAGGTATGCAGTAACTTGTTTGTTGAGTACCAGGTTAGACATTATTAAATCAACCATAATTAAGGATTGACTTAAAAATGTTTGAATTGGTTTTGCTCGTATCGTTTAATCTGATTCGAGGAGTGACAACCCTACTCGAAGTCTAGTATGGTAGTTAGGCGCTTAGGCCACCTTTTGTCATGATGCAATAACACTTTATAAGTGCCGACGGTAGTTGATAGGGGTAATGGTATCAATATAACGTTTACTTATTCTTAAAAGGAAATAATATAATTTAGTTCATATTTACGACTGGTTGAACTAATTGATATTATAGATTAAGTTAAGTAAATATGAGAATTGGCTGTGAACCCTAGATGATACTGCTATTCTTTTTTAGTTAGATATAAGAGATATAGGTATTTGGGTTGCCTATATCAACTCTTAAGCAGCTGCTGTCACCTAAGAGCTCCAAGCTCCTAAGGATTGCAATCGAAGTTCGAACAGTCTAATGTTGATTTGTTTATTTAATTAAAGATAAATAATTTATTGGTTATTGCATTGCATTAGTTAAGAACTTGTGTCACTTTGTATTTGTTCGTGTTGCTGTGTACTGGGCCTTTGGCTCGCTTTTTATTTTCCAGGTAATGATGATGAATTCTATGATGCTTTAGGATATGGGACAAATTTCGATGAGTTTTTGGATGATTAGGACGAATGAGATCGAGATCTTAGAATGTTGGTTTTGTTGTTTCACAAAAAGAACTTGTATGGAGTTGAAAAAGTTTTAAGTATCTTTTTGTTAAAGGTTTATACTTAAGCTTATGGTTTGTAACTTAAAGTACTTGAATTTCTATTGTCTTTGTAACTACTCAAGTTTTGTAATTCTTTGAAGTATTAATCTAATGGTACTATTATATTAGTTTATGTAAAGTTGAACTACTCTTAATGGTAGTTTTGCAAAATTTTTCATATTAGAGGCAAGGTTAATCAAGCAATCAACATAAACGTTTCTTTATTGGACAACTTTAAGTATAATACCTTTATGTATGCATGGTTGGGGACTTAGCTTACCTAATTATAGAATTAAGGTAAGTCGGATCTTTACAAAATTAATCATAGAAATCTAAGAGTTGTACTCTTTTGGAATGCTAGAGAAGGAAAAAGGAAATAAATTTGCGATGACATATGAATAAAATCAAAGAGGGGTATAGGGTTCTCAAAACAGAAATATGGGAATTTTAAGGATGTCATATTACACCTATCTTCCATTCTAGATGAAAAAAAAAATGATAAAGGAAGGCAAAATTTTTCATTATGGTTGGACAAAAAGTGTCTATATCATCAACACGCAAAATGAAGTTAATAATAATATGCAAATAGCTTCTTTACTTAGGCTATTGTTAAATGAGTGTAGATACCCCATTTTTTACTTTTCTTTTGAAATATATATAAATATACAATAATGAATAAAAAACAAAATATAAAATATATATAATATAAAAAATATAAAAATATATATAAATAAATAAAATACATATATATCAGGAAACGAGATTTTTTGCAAACCAGGCTTTGTTTAGATATAAAGATCTATTAATGTAACCATAGGCTCTCAATGATTTTTATCTTGGGTCAAGCCTTAAGCAAAGGGCCTATTGACGTTTTGGCCTCGGTTAAGGCTACTCAAATATTATTTGAGCAGCTACATGATCGAGGAACAGACCAATGTCTGTTGGAAAAACGTTCACATGCACACAGAGGAGACTAAGGTTTGATTTGCACTGGAGGCAACCAAATTTTTTTCTCCCAAGCACATGTAATATAAGCGCTAGTTCGTATGCATGCAAGAGAGGACGTGTAGAAAATTGAAGAAGGCATGGGAGACTGCAAGATCAAATTAAAAAGAGCTCAAATAGGCTATTATGATGCTTCCTTTTTTCGAGCTAAAGATTCAAAAAGTTATTTCGCGTGCATTGGAGTTTTGCATTTCTAAGTCCACCGGCCACATCGAATTTCCAAAACGCGTGTTTAATTCCTTTTAAGCACGTTGAATTCTTTCTTAACACCATTCGAGCTTGAAAAAAGCATAATAGCATAATTAAGCTTGGTAAACCCCAACTCATGCGAGCTCCGTCTTCACCATTAATGGCCATTTCTTGCTCGATTCTACCGCAAACTAGTAGAAATACAGGTCGAATCCTTTATCTATGTCATCGGATTTTCTCAGAAATCGCTTGAAAACTCCAAATCAAGTTCTTAAAGGTTTACGGTTTTAATTTAAATTTTCTTTGATTACTCTTTATAGAGGTTAAATCGGGAAAATTAGAGCTGAATTTTGGATCTAGAGGTGTGAAAGCTTTAACTAGTAGTTTTTCCCTTTATCCAAAGCTCATTCAACCACAAAACGCCCATCGCCACCGTCAACCACCGCTTGAAGGCGTTAAACACCACACAGTCCCTCATAAACAAAGTTTGAAGCTATCAGAGTATTTATCATTGCTAGGTAAGCCAACACTTTGATTTGTGCCACCCTACAACCACCAATGCTAGCGGTTTGACAATCGCTAGCCACTTCTCATATGATCTGGGTTTTTAACCAAGTCTCCTCCATGAACCAACCCAGGTCAGAATCCAACCTGAGCCCAATTCATATAAGCTCCTGTCCATACAATATGCTGGTTTCTCAGAAACTAGCCTATGGACCCCCCCTCCCTTTTCAGTTTTGTATTATTAAATTTATTTTTTAAATATATACACGTATTTTTGATTTTGTTCTTTTTTAAAAATTACATATAAAAGATTTGTATATTTAAGTTTGTTTTTATATATAAATATTTTAATGAGATTTAATTTAACAAAATTTAGAGTTTTTTTTAAACTTTTTTATTTAAAACTTCCTTTTTCTAAAACTTCTCCTTTTAGAAAACATTAAATTGATAAAGAAAGTTAAACTAGTCCTAAAATTTTTCTAAAAAAATCAACAAAAATAAAAAGTTTATAAATTAACCTAAAAAAACTATGAGGCTTAATCCTCAACTAGCGAAGTACGTAGGCACTACCAGCAGTCCCAAACGTAAATAAATGTTTTTTTATTAAAAAACCTTAAATTCATGTATTTTAATTTCCTTTCATATACATATTCTACTTTTTATTCTTGTATAAATATGATTAAATAGTTTATATATATGTATATCGAAATGCTGACAATAGTTTATGTTTGTTAAGTATTCTTATACATTGTTAATACTTCTATTATTAGGGATTGTAAATATTAGTAATTACTTTAGTTTTAGGCATTAAGAGGATGTGATTCAAATTGAAATTGTAAGAGTGGCACCATAAAGTTTAAAAGGTTAGCTCCGAATTCAGTTATCTTTGTTTTTCTTAAAAAGTTTTGTTTTCTTAAAAAAAAATTGATTTGACATAGAATAGTAACTGGGTTAAATCGATCAAACCTATCAATCTCAACCCTCTACGAATTTTCTAGACTCTAGTCGGTTGGTGACTTCAATTTCCAAAACTTTGGTTCTTTTGGTTCAAGTCAAGTATTTCTGTTAGAAGGGTTATCGATCTAATATTAATCGAACCGAAATCAATCTCAAAAACTCAAGCTCCATAATGAGTCAAAAAAGATAAGCCAAAACTTTTTATGGTATTCCCATAAGAATGACAAAAATGTGTTGGTTAGAGATAAAAATATCAAAACTAGGTTTTCTATCTAAAACATAAATAAAGCAGTCTTAGCTTGCTTAAAAGTTGTAACATAATAATTTATCATGGTTGTAATTTGTGGAAAACAATTAGTTGACAAACTATCTAAGCAGAGTCAAGTGCATGTCAAAATTTTGCAAAGAATAACAAGGATGGAGAGTTAATTATAAAGGAAATCATTTTTCATGACTAAAAATGGTAGCAATACTTATTTTTATTTTTAATTAAAGTCTCTTCTATGGATCACTAAACCACGGGAGAATATTTATATGTTATAAAGATGTGGAAAAGATAATAGAACGGAAGAAGGATATTATTAGTTTTCCCAATGAATGATTAAATTAAAGATCTAATTAAAAACATCTCCCTCTCACCATTCAATGTAGACCGAGATCAATTGTTATAGAAATAAAATACCGCCCAATACAATGTCTTGATAGAAGTAATGCTCAATTGTGTAAACAAAGAAACTTTAATTATATTTAAAGTGTTCACATAAATGGGAAGACTTAAGTGTTCTTATATAGATGATGTCTTCATAATGATCTCCTATAATTATTAGGTAAGTACATAAAGAATAACTCTATTTGTGCGTCACTATTAAAACTATTAAATAGTTTTTTTTTTAAATATACATATATTGCATTGACTAACTTCAATTTGACTTATAACCATCAAATGTTTTCACAATCTTCTCTTAATTTAGTAAAAAGCTGGAGTCTACTATAAATCATCATCATAACTTAGGGTCGTTTGAAGATCGTGGAAATAAAGCAAATATTATTCAATTGGTAGGCTTTATAATAAAAGAATTTTATGTGTTTATATTTTTTTTTTTCACTTTGTTTTCATTTCTTACATGGGATCATACTATTCTTTTACAAGATTTAGTCTACTTGTCAGTCGGTCGGTTTTATTTTCAAGAGAAATAATCATATCTCATGTGTATATATGGGACATATTGGTTGTAAGTATATGTGCTAGTTTATACCCCTAATTTTTCACTTGTTATTATTTTGTATCAATCATTGTAATCAACATAATTTCTTTTGAGTTAATAAAATTCATCTTTATCGAAAATAAATATATAAATACTGAAGGAAAGCTACGGTGTTAATTGTTGTAATGCGTGACTTTCTTGGTGTGTATACTTATTTAACCGTATGAATTTAAAAGGAAGAATTGAAAAAAAAAATTGATTTTTACACAATAAAAGTTTTGACAATAATATTTTTTTTAACTCTTTGAAGATCTAACAAAACACGCAACTTCATACTGATCAATCTATGAAACTAAAGTTAAAATTAAATCAAGAGAAATTACAAAGAGTGATGAAGCAATAACTTAAAAGTAAATAATATATACATGTGTATATAGTCAAGTTAGTGTTTATGTTTCAAAAACCATTTTACTTGCAATGCTTAAAATTTAAGTAGGAATACTTTTGTTGGGATTGGTTTTAACATAATCTTGTTGAAAATAAATACTTCTTATTAAAGCCAATTAAATGTGGGCAAATTATTATGTTAATCAATTGGAATTAGGTTTTACAATATAATGATCCTATGCATTAGGAATTACTACATGAAGTAGATTGTAAAAAATTGCAACCAATGAACCACTACTCTCTTCTAGTTTGCTCACTTGACCTGGTGTGTTAGAATAAATCATCAAAACATAAAAAAAAAAAAAAGAAAAAGAAAAAGAAAAGAAACAAACAAACAATTGCACACAATTAATCATATTCTTATGCATGCATGACCTACATATTGCATGTAATTTTGTAAAATAAAATATCTATCATATTCTTTAGACACCAACTAGGACATATGGTTTAAAATTAATTTTGGTTTGCTTTTTTTTAATTAATAAACTTTATCCTTCGCTCAAAGTCGAAGAGCCAAATGTAAAGTATTTGTTAGGGCTTCAAGTTAGCCTTGAATATCTTATTGATGATGGTAGAAACTAATTTCATTTTGGTGAATTGGAAACTTCCTAAAAACTAGTTTCGTTGAGAATTAGCACTAAGCGATGATGCTTTGAATAAAACTTATCTTTCTAACATTACTACTCTAATTAGGGTGAAAGTTAAAGTGTTTCATATGTTGAAGTTAAAATAACGAGAATAATGTAGCTACTTTAAGTTTAGTCATGAAGGAGAAAGTGCTTTAAATGTAAATTCCAAGATCTTAGGTTTAATATGGAAGGCAATTTAAAGCTTTATATTTAAAATTAGCCCTCTAATTTTTACTTTACCTTATTAGCTTTAGGGAATATCTTTCTTGATTCATATTTCTACTAATTTGATATCCCAATTGAGGCCTAAGCCTAATACAGTAGAGAAAAGTTATTCGAAATAAATATTCTTCCTTTGAATTAAAAAATAAAATATAAATTTTTAATATTTTCTAAATTACTACTTAATTTTTTCTCATTTTCAAACACGTAATGGCACACCACATATGTGTATTAAAAAATATAAAATTTCATTTAAATGTGTATTAATACACGAAAATTCATAACATCTTAGCATCCTAGTAATAGTTGATACTCCTATTTCTATATATTTGACTTGCAACCTATTTCTCTTCTAAAATCGTATACAAAAAAAAAAATTGTCACCATTTTGTTTATTAAAATTAATAAGAACAAATTATAAGAATTTTCATTGAAACTAATTAATTTTGTGAAAAAAAAAAAGTTTATGAACCTTTTTGGTACTGTTATAATCAAAGTTCTATAACTATCTAATTTTTTATATACTCTGCTGAGCTTGCCGATATTTAAGAAATTTTTAGTAGTGATGAAAAGTAAAAGTGCTTAGCAGTCATATTTTCAAAGAAGGAAATTTTTTATAGTTAACTATGATTCGTCATTATTTATATATATTATCATAAAGCAAATGGTGTATTTATTTTATAAAAAGTTTAAAACACTATAATTAAAGTTTTACAATCATCAAAACATTTGCAGTGTTTTCTTAAATTGTGGATATACTAACTTTTAGCAGTTTGTGGTGATGGGAAAAAAAAATACTTAGCCACTAGTTTTTCCATTAGCATGATCATTGTTTTGTTTTCCTTTTATTGACATATGTTGGAATCATTAGCTAATCTATCATTTTTACATTTTAACTATTACTTACATTTCAAAACCATGATAACCATAATTGCTTTTAATTATAATAAACTTTGGAACATTTGGAAAATATTTTCTATGAAATTAACACATGCTTGGATTTTACAAATTTTATCATCATCATCATCATGATGCTAGCTTCTTTGATATAACATGGTGCTCTTATATATCAAAATTAGTTTAATTGAATTTATATCGTCATTTTAGTAGAAGTATTGGATTCATATTAACATTCTAGTGTAAATTTTATTGGATTCTTAGTTTATGTTAGGGATAATGTAAAAAATAATAAAAAAACATTCTTAAAAAGTTCAACTAGGTATAAAAGTTTGGTTTTGAACAATTTGATAACTTAAGTAAGTTTTTACAAATTTTTTTGCTAAAATTTGGTTTTAATAATTTTGGTACTTTAAACAAAGTTTTTATGGACTCTTTTTATACATGATTGAACTTGCTTTAGTATGAAAAAAAGTTTGCAAAAACTTTATTTAAGTACCAAAATTATCAAAAGTAAACTTTAGTATGAAAAAATTTCATGAAAACTTTATTCAGGTATCAAATTATTCAAAATAAACTTTGTATACTTGATTGAACATTTTGCAAAGGTTCATGTACTATTTTTATCTTTAACTCTTTATGTTATAATACATGTTGTATTGACAACTTTATCTAATTGTTTCAGAATATATAGTCTCATAAAATAACTTAGTTACTTAAGTATAAGTAGTCTCATATAGTACGTAATTCAATGAAACTTAACCATTATTCTAACATTTTAGAAACTAGTATCACTCCAAATTTACCACCTTCGAGTGGCTTTTGAGATAACATATATGTTAAAGCCAAAAATTTGTTAGAAATACCTTCCTATTCTAAAACAATGTGGATTAATTGATTATTTATTTACAAGTTGAATATCAATAATATTGTAATTACAAAATCAACATATAACATTTTAATTATAATTGAAGATTCAGTCTCATCGCATAAGAAAGGGACTTTAATTAGATTTAAAGCACTTAACAGATTTAAAGATACTAGCACATGGGCACTTGCGAATTAAATAAAATGGTGTAAATAGAATTTACTAGATTACATTCAATGTATATATTAATAAAGGACAATATATATATATATATATATATTATATGGAAATTGCATATAAAGTATGTTCAAAACAAAAGAAAAAATCATTATAAAATTCACGAAATTCATATTTCATTAAGAAATGATCATTTTCCTACAAAAGCAATGGAAATATTAATTGAATTTTTTCTTTTGATATAGTGACGTAAGATGCTTTGATATTAATTATCATTATTTAATAATTAAGTAATTAAGTGCCTTATGCATCGGTTTAATTTAGTTTTAATCATAAATAACTACAAAAAAATTAAAATAACCAAATAAATAATATATGCTTATGTATGATACAATGAGAGATAGCAATTTACAAAATCTTTAAAATAAGTACAATAAATGATCTAATCGTATTGTACAATTAAATATAATCAAAATAGTCTAATTTTATTAATATATATTATATATACGAGGAAATTGCAAATAGCCCCTAAAATTTTGATTTATGTGTAGATATATCTTTTAAGCTTTCAATTGTAGCAAACAATCTCCTTCAACTTTGATAAATTTGACAAGAAAAAGTAAACTTAATTTTTTTTTTCAATGAAGACGTATAAAAATTAAAGTTTATGGGTTGTTACAACATACTTTAATAAATTTAAGAGGTGTTTCTACACCAAAGTTAAAAGGTTAGGAGGTCATTTTTAAACCAATTTGTTGAAGTTCAAAGGGTGTATCTATATAGGTCCTTTAGTTTATTCATGCAAAGGCAATTGTACTCATTCTCTACATTTTATTCTTTATTGCGAGGGGAGTAGTATTCCTTATTTATTTTAATCCATAGTAGGTTATTAAATGCAAGGGGAGTAATACTTGCTTATTTATTACGTTTCAAATTGCTCAAAATGAATCATGTTTAAGGATAAATTCAATATATCAACATTTTAAGTGGTTAAAAGATGTATCACATTTTGGAAAATAAGTCAGTATTAATAATTGACTATTAATGAAAATTTACGAGACTTAATTGAAAATTAATTGAAATATTGATATGTTAAATGAAATTTGAAAAACGTGTTACTTTATTTGATTTACTTTATGAACTTGACACATGATACTTTAAATAAATTCACCTCCAAACGTTCATATATTTTGGTGTAATTTACCTCTTCTTTATTTTATGCATAATAGGTATGTTATACTTTTAACGGTAGGGCACAAAGTCCCCTTTTATCTTGTAACTTTATTTTTTGATTAATAAAATTATAAAAGGTATACTTTGAGTGTCATTAATTATTGTTATATTAATATTTATTAATGTTGCTAAGTTGGTATTCTTTTAATCTTGTTGACATTATTTGACATCATTATTATTCTATTAAAATGTATTGATTATATTTAAACAGTCATAAGTAAAAAAAAAAAAGAAGGAAAGTAAATTAAGTTGATCAATGAAATAAAATAAGAACAATGTATAAACATGTTCAAGAAATACTTTAAAAATAAGAAATATACAATTATAGCAATATATTATAAATATTTGTCAACTACATTAGGAAAAAAAATGCAAATGACATTTACTCTGCTTCATCAAATAAGTCACCATTAATCTATAAAATCAACAAAGATATTAACTAGATAATTTTGCTACATGTTAAAAAGAATGCTCTCTTGAGTAAGTATTATAATTTAGTTCATAACTTTTAAGAGCTTTCACAAGCCTGTGTTTTTCTCTTCCCGCCATGCAAATATGAAAAATATTCAATAGATATGTACACGTGATGGATAATCAATTATACTTTAAAATATGGATTAGGTAGTGGGTAGCTTTTAAAATAATTATCACTCGCACGACTACATGTCAGAAAATAATTGATAGTTATTTTTCATGATATCCTATACGTAACATGTAATACCTACTAAATCCTTTCACCATGAAATAAGTAGTGCGAGTAAACCACCACTTCTATTGTTTGCAAAGGTAATACACAAGGCATCTTAAGAGTATATATTCTTGTTTATTAACAAAATTTTGATGGGAACAGAGCAATAATTTATTGATAAATGAAGATGGGTTAAAAATTATATATTATTTATTTAGACCTGACTTACGGGTTATATCATAAGCTTTGTGAGTCTAGTGTACTTGTTGATATGACTTAAAAAAGTTTAGCTTGAAATAGGAATTGTTGTACTAGTTTGCCTACACTTAACTTCCCTTAAGCAGTTCATGTGCAAAAGAGGATGATTGAGTGCTTATAAATATTCACTCATTCATCTTCATTTACAATAATCCAAGGGAAAAGATAAATAACGTCAAGACTCTTATTTATCAATTGTACATTAAAGACACCGAGATTATTTATTCCTCTTGCATGACCACTTCAAACAGAATCTTGCATATGAAAGTTTGATACCAAAATGCTTGCTTAGAAGATCTAACAAGCACATAGTTGTATGTTAGTTGATCTCTTCATTAGACATCTCATTAGAGGGTTGGTCTAAAATTGGTGGGTTTTGTAAAAGGCATGCTTTACTTTCCCACTTAAAAGTCAAACCTTATATTATCTGTTGGAATTTCAAGTTAGCTTTTAAGAAGTGATTGATAAAGATGATTATATAAATTGATTCTATTGGGATTTATCATCAACAACAAAAAAGGAAAAAAATAATGTTTTAAATTGTTATGATACAAGTGTGAGATTAGAAAAGTTCCATATGAATGATGTAAAGATTTATATTAATCTAATACTTTAAGGTTTTTTGTTATACGAAGTCAATCCCATCAATGTCCATTTATAGAAAATTCTTCTTCTCATTTAAGGCTTCTCCTTTCTTTAACAAGTGATATCGTAATGTAGAGGCATGAAGATCTAAGTTGTCGAGACTTACACTAAAGAGGAGATTGTTATGATATAAGTATGAGGTTTGAAAATTCCTGCAACTAAGTATATAGATGATGTAAATGATTTATAAGTTGAAAGACCCAGTAACTTCATATATTAAAATTTTGAATCATATATGATGTCAAGCTAGAAATTTTCCATTTCAAGGCTTTCCCTTTCTTTAACACATATAAAAAAAGGAAAAAAGAAAGAAAAACTCAAGGAGTTTGAAATAATTGAAATTAAAAAAAAAAAAGGAAGGAAATTGTTGGCAATAGCATGTAGTTGCTAATTGGCTTGCTAATTATTTTTTTCTCTCCATATAAACCCATTAAGGATCTAGTTTAATAAAGACATTTTTAATCTTTGTTTTTCTCCATCATTTAAACTTCATGGATGATCTTTGCTTTGAGTTTAATTTAGTCAAATGCGTAATTACAAATACAACTTTTTGCCATGTCTTGTGGCCAAGTAGTAGAGTAAAGAAAAAAAATAAATTGAAAGACACTTCTAAATTGTTGGTTCGGTACATAGCTTTTAAAATTTTATACTTTCACATCCTTATCAATCTTGAAAATGTGCACGTAACCCTAAATTATTCAAAAAAAAAAAAAACCCCGAAATTTTGCCATAAACCCTTAACATATGAAACATGTGCAATGAAACCACTTCTTTGTTTTTATTTTTTTTATTTTTCTAGTAATCCATATTCATAATTTGTTAATTATACTTTCGTACATATGCATATCGTATTTATTAATCAAAACTAGTGTTTAGAAGGATTCAATATCTTATAGTTATATTTTTTAAAAATAAAATAAATAATAATATAGACAATTTTATGCAAGTAAAAAATAGTAAAAAAAAATTATATAGAATAACCTTAACAAAAAATTATATTTTCAAATAATCTCACTTGTGGATGCTTAATCATTTAACTTAGATTTACTAAATCTTTTAGGTCGACAACAATTTATGTAAATGCACTAAAAAATTGGAGCTTTTATTAAGGAATACAAACCGATTGAATTGTCATACATCATCATCTTCTTCTTCTCCTTTTATATATATATATATAATATATATAAATATATATATATATCTCTTAATTGTAAATGGTTTACCATTGGGTGTAAGAACTAACATACAAAAATATAAGGAAAGAGGATTCAAGGGGGTAGGGACGTTTACACTATCCTATAAGATGCATGATATTGAGTTTTATACATGAAACTTACCCCATAACAAACTTGAATCCACCTTGTATCTTATACTTATGAAACTTATAATTTTTTTTAGAAATTTGTAAAATTTTCCTTTTTTTACCTTAAATTTTAAGTATGGAATAATCATAGTTATCTGAATCGGAATTTTACCCAGAATCATAAATGGCCTACAGAATCGAATCATAAAGTCAAATAGTAAAATCATAGGATTCTAAAATTGTGTAAATTAATACTAAAAATCCAACAAAAAATAGAATAATTGATAAAAGTATAGAAATTTATTATAAATTTAAGTTACAATCCAAGTTTAATACAAATATCAAGTCTCGGTATCTTTGGAAACTTTTGTGGTCCCCTTCATTATACTAAAATAATTTTATATTTAGGGTCCTTACTAATAATAATTACTTATTTAAGATCAAAATGAAAATAATCCAAAATCCTGACCCATACATGAGATATACAAAAAATATACATCGTAAACATCCCGTGGTTATGGGTGTGGACTAGGTCCTTTATTTATTTAGGACCCATCCCGTGGATCCACCAATTCAATAGGGCAGTCCATTGGTTTAAACGCATTAAATATTATTTTTTTAGAATATTGAGGAAAAAAGATCATATTGTGTACCATTGCAATAAAACAAAAATCCGAAGGGGACGTTATACCTTACCTCATTTATATGTGATTGGTTAAAAAAAAAGTCATAGAAATATGAGTTATTTGATATATTATGGTCGCCCTAAATGTGTCTACGTATCAAAAATTCAGAATCAGACCATCGTAATTCATGTATTTATTTATTTATTTTTAAATCTTTAGTGTATTCTTTAAATTTAATTGCGAAATGTACTGTTGAGTTTAAGTGATTAACCGTTTATAAATAACTTTGGAAAAACAATTTTTAGTCCACGTAACTTTAAAAAAGTCTACGATGACCTATGTATTTTTTCAAAACACCAGTTTAAATTTTAATTTTTTTGAAAAAGTTTGTTATACTATATATGTTGTACTTTACAGAGAGGGTAAGAATTATTCGCCTTGGGATAGGTCGGCGTTCCCACCACGGTGCTTCCTTTTGAGGAGTAGTAGTTGCCGAAGTATTTGTCTTCCTTACTAGTCACCATAGAGATCTACTACAACCGTCTTTGTGTCTTGCTCCAGTTGTCTATGCAAACAATCGTGAAAACGCACTATAGAAAACTCAAGAAGGGGAGTAAATTGAGTATTTGACTTAAAAAGCATAAACAATTATTTTTCATGCAATGGATCAAGTCAAGCTTTAACAATAGTAGATATAACAGAATAAATTATGATATGGAAAATAAAAGAGATAGGGATAGAAAATTTTAGCCAAGATTTAAGGTGGAGTTCGGCTCACTTCATACTCTCCACGATCCACAAATGTCTCTAAATGAGGACTTCACAACTACTTATTTATCACCAATAAAAATCATGCTCAATATGAGTAATATACAAGCCATAGCACTTCAGGAAATAGAATATTTTCTTCACTCGCTAGATGCTCTTTTATAGATTTACAAATATGAGAACATAGCACTATAATGATTTTCTCTCTCTTACTTAAGATTTACAAACAATGAACAAGATAACAGAAAATTAAGCAAGAAAACTTGATTTGTTTGTTTGCAAATGAAAGCTCTTAAAAATTCTCAAAAGTTATCTAAATCTCTAAGTCAAAGAGTATTTATAGTGTTCAAAAATTTAAATGCTCATTGGAGATAATGTATGTTTGACTGTGACAATTAATGCACGAAATGGTCATATTAATTTGTCACCAGCTCGCCGATCCAACAATTACAATCTTCATGCTTTGGAGTTTTATCTTGTCGTGCTTTAGATCTTGAACTCTTGACGGCTTTTCTTCCTTACTTCATTAGACGAACTCGCCAATCCCATATGCACCTGATCGCTGGTGTGAAGAAATCATATGTTACGTGCCACACTTTTGCTCCTTCACGCCTTTGTCGTGCCTTTATTTAGGGATCGACTGCCTTTTATACTCCAAAATCACTAGACTGGCTCGCCAGTACTTTTTTTGTAAACATGAAAAACATAGCACAGATACATACGCAAGACCAAATTCTATATCGATATTACTTTTTAATATTATCAAATATCTTTATATAACTTTTGCTCTCATCAAAATCATATTTAAAATAATTCATTTTAATAATTTCCCCCATTTTGACGAGATTGAATAGTTATGTAAATTTTTTTTATATTTTACTTCCCCTTAATAAGAGCTTATCCATATTTTTGCAATATCAGCAGCAGATTAAAGAGTTTAAGATCAATTTACTAAGGATACAATTTTCTCCCCCTTAATCATCTACTGTTTGCACATGTTATCCCATTTTTTTCCTTTGATTATACATTTACTTCTCCCCCTTTGACCTCATCAAAAGGATTTATATAATATAAAGAGCAAAAAGAAGCAAGAGAGAATAGGCATAGTAAGTAGGCACATAAGATATTTAATAACAACCATAGTTAGGAAATAGAGAGTTTTATACATAAAACATCCATAAATATAGAAAAATCAAGGAGGGGGATGATGATGTGGATGAATAGAGTATAAATGATTAATGAAGCCTCTCATATCAAAACTAAAAGTTTGAAAATCTAAGCAAAGACTAGAAATTTGGTTCTATATAGTATCAAATATAGAGTCCATGTGATCTTGAAGCTGTTGCCAAGAGGAAGTAGAAGTACTAGGAGCAAAGAACCAGTAGGTGAAGCTAGAGGCACATCATCATCAAAAGAATTTGTATTTGCACTAGAACCAGGTAATAAAACACCACCTCCAACCAAAGGCACTAAAGGCTTCTTTCTTACGCATATTCCATCTTGTCTTTTCCAAGACCCTAAACTAATGATATTGAACGAGAAGATAGGAACCTGAACTTTGTGAGTCTTGGTACCGAACTCAACACCCTTGCTCCGTAGCAATTGAGTAATCAACCGGCTGCCTCTTAGAACTACTTGAGCAGGCTTATTGGTCACATTTTTTAAAGTTCTAAACATCAAATAAAAAAAGGTGAATCTAATCTCCGCTTAAAATGTGAACCCTAAGCCACAAGTCCTACTGAGTTATTGTGGTCTGTTGTCCCTTGTGGTACATAATTGTTAGTTAAAAACTGATGAATTTATTTATATTTGCTCGTCTTTGGGTAAATATGCGAGGCATGGATGAAGGAAGTTGAAATTTTACATTTCCATTTGACATTGCATTTGTCAAGGCATTAATTGGCAATATAGTCTTATGTGAATATAGCCGACTTATATATTTCTAGGTTTTGTATACAATTGGAAAAAAACTAATAAAGCCTGCGCATCACCTGGCTTGATTGTACAAGTTATTTGAATTTGAAATTGTTTGTGCCATTTAGTAGGTAGATTAAATGAAATTTGTGTGACACAAACTTGTCACAATGTCACAGACATGTCCTTAAAGTAGTTAGTAGCATAGCATAGACTATAGGATGATAGGAATAGGATACTTACAGTTATCGTTTACTATTTTGAAAAGTTGGCAACTATTGAAGGAGATAAAGAACCACTATTCCTTACTTTTCTTTTATACATTGGTGCATGTACATGTAGGATTTGCATATTTTGGTTTCTTTTAATATATATTATATATATATATTAATTTTTTGGACCCTTAAGAGTTAGCGGGTCCTATGGGTCCCCGTAAAGGATCCAGCATGGACCCTCTTACCCAGCGGTTTTAAACAACCCTGATAGGGCGAGTCCCAGTTCGGACTCGACCTGGAAAGATGTCTAATATACTATATGTATACTGTGGTTAAAAAAAGCGATACCCCGTACTGACATATATTCATATGGGTATTGCGTTTAATAGCTGGGACATCTTGTATAAAACGAAACAATAACAAGATAGCAAAAGCAAAAGGAATATAGAAGCAAAAGTAAGAAGGAAGAGAGAGGAGAGAGGTAGAGCAAAAAGGAAGAGAGAGAGAGGGGGGTGAGGAAAGCACAATAACAAAAAAAAAAAAAAAGTAAACGAGAAAGGAAGAGAGAGAAAAGAAAAGGCAAACTCAAATTTGAATTGTACCATGGATAAATGTGAGAAACAATTGTGATATATGAAGAAAACATTACATTGCTATTTTTAAATGCGATATAGTTACGACAATAAAAATTATTATTGTGACTTATATATGCGATTTGCTTTAAAAATACCTTTTATCCTGTCGTATTAACACGATTTAGTACAATAATTTGGTGATTTTTTATTTGGATTGCATCTTAGTAATTATTTTTTATAGGAAAGGTAGATTTTTTTCACCATATAATAATTGGTATATTAAATATTTTAGTAGTGCGATCATTAGTGGGTATAAGTCTGAGTGCTTAAATAGCCGACTAAACCTATTATGTTAAAAAATACAATGAGACTGTAACTTTTCCAGAATCTTTATACAAATCTATGGAACTATAATCTTTATACAAATCCATAAACTATGAGGGCTTATGAAATTACTATGTGCCGAGTCTTTCAATCTCTTATCATTTAAAGATGGAGTTCTCAAAAGTTGTAGCTTGAAATGTAAGAAGATGAGAAAAATAGAAAAAGTGGAAAGTGTAGCTTCATAGTCACTACAAAGAGTTATATAAATCTACAACATCACGTTTGGCGCGTGTGTGAACTGCGTTTAGTTATCACTATAATTACTTTTTTATCCCTTTATGTCATATTTAATATATGGCAGTGGACCCATAATGAAACTACAATTCCAAGTTCTATTCACTTTCATGAGAAATTTGACTCTAGCTTTGGAAGGGAATATGATTTCGCCTTCTCGCCAAATTATTATTCTATTACAGCTTTATTAACTATATATAGTTTAATTAACCTTTTATCGTATCATATATTTATAATTTGTATTTATTGAATTTGTTATTTTGAAACTTATTCCATTCCAGTATACTTCAAAGGGTTTCTTTTATTATTAATTCATTCCATCACGCGAATGTACCTAAATAAAAGAATATATCTATCATTCCACCATCCGTTCCATTTCACCCATTCCAATCCATTATATTTAGCATGATTCCTACATACCAAATGTAACAAAAGGTTGAAAACCATAAAACTTCAAGGTCTCGCTAATTGTAAAATTTTAAATAAGGTTTTGCTTAAGTTTATAAGAAAATCAATATGAGTTTTAATTAGGAAATAAATCATAAAATTGTAGAATTTTAAGAGTCAAGATTTTGACAACCATGGATCATGTAATGATATATATGGTTTCGTGTAATAATAAAACAATCATATTTTTGTATGTTTACTATATAAATAGTTCGTAAATAGAAATTTTAAAAGTAATTTCTTAATATAACAAGTTTGCAATAGGCATAATTTCTTTATGTGTAAAAGTTGAAACATTTAACAAACACTAGTAAAACTTGTTTACGTGATATATGATGAATCATGAGTGTTTACTACCTTATTTCGATGAGAAAATGTGTTGCACAAATGCTCTACGACTTAGTTAAGCTACATTTGATAAACAAAACTTATTTTTAATATGTTTAAGCTATAATCTACATATATGTGTATGTTGCATGTTTTTGTGGAGTTTGTGTAGGTTTTAGCAAGAACAAATTTATGTGCACAGCTTTAGTCACAACCTAAGCTTAAGGGACAAATCGATGACTTGACAAGTTTGATCCAAGGCATGACAAGTGTAAAACTAAGACGCGACAAGTGGAACAAAACAAGTTGAATAGGCTTGGTTGTGAGTCACATCGAGGGCTCGACGTCTTAATTGGTTAGAGCGCAATAAGCTCAAAACCAACACTTGACAAGCTCAAGTCTCAGGTTCGATGAGATAGAGATAACAAACTTGGTCAAGGGCTAAATTAAGGCGTGACAAAGTTAAGGTGCAACAAGTTTGAATCTAAGGCTTGACGAGAATAGACTTGGTTGGAGGGTGAATTTAAGGCACATCAGGGTTTAGCGCACGACAGTTTAAAAACTAGTTATTGCAGACTTTTAAATTTGACCATTGAAGGTTCTTTTTAGGTGAACGGCTATGTTTATAAACCTAATATATATGGAATTTTTTGGGGTGATTTCTAGCAGAGATTAAATGAAATAGTAGAGCTATTATAGAAAAATACTCTTTGTTTTTTTTTTTCTTTTGTTAAGTGTATAGTGTCATTCGTGAGATCAGTGAGCTAATATTATAAGGTACTATTCAAATGTTTTATTGAAGTTCTTATATGTTGAGACACCTATGTGAAGTCGTATATGTGTGTAGGCTTATGTGAAGCCATCACATCGAGGCATTGAGTGAAGTCCTTTATTGTAAGACAATTGTTTGTGATGAATGAAATGTGTAAAGTCCTCGTTGAATGAGTTAAATCGTGGACCATGGAGACTAGAAGATAGGCTGAACTCCACATTAAATCTGGTGTATCTTCTCCTCCCCATCTCCTTATTATTATTGTTTTAATTATGCGTAAAATGATTGAAGAGATAATGGTTGGTTAAATGTGCTTAAAATCGATTTAAAAAACCTACCTTGTAGCTTTTGCTTCTACAATATTTGTGTGTAATCAAGCCTATCAAACAAAATTATAAAACATGTAGCAAATTCTAAAATAAAAAAATTTTGGAGTCATTTCTGTATCAATAAATCTCACAAGATAAACATCACATTTATACAATGAAGAAGTTCAAGCATATATACATAAGTTCCTTTAAAATAAAAACAACAAGTTCTTCTAAGATAAAAATTTCTAAAATGTAATTTATAAGCGATAATCTTGAACAAAAATGATAAAAAATTTAAATATAAAATATTAATATTTATGTCTTATTTACTAGTATTATTTTATAATTTTCATTTAGGGTAGAAGGTACTTTTGTGCCTTTTATATATTAAAATACATGTCTTAAAATAGATGATTTTGTAGTTGTTTGTTATCTTATGAGAGTAAATTTCATAAATTTTATACTCACATCCTACTTGTTAGTCTCAATACTCACTTATTCCTTATTAGGTTGCCAGATTGAGTAGACACTCATTGTAAATAGGATATGACAAGGCAAATGTCTATAACTCCAATTTTTGATAATTTAGTATCCCACAATCAATATTTAAATTTTATCAGATCAGCATTGTAGTTTCAAAGTATATAAAATTTAGTGCCTCTCTGAAGAAATATTTGATGAATGTTTATTTTGATGACAAAGTAATAGTAGAAAAAGTGTCTACACTTTCAATTTATGACAATCATTTGGCAGTTTAGTACCGCATCTTTAGATTTTGATAATTTTTTAGACAAGTGTTGGTCATTATCCTATTGTCATAATGAATGTTCGTCGAATATCATTTAACATAAATATTGAATCACATGGACCAATGCTCACTAATTTATTAAACTCTAAAAATGAGACAATAAATTGCAAAAAAAATTAAAGATAGAGATACTTGGTCTGTCTTTATTCTGCAGTATACCTGTGCACAGATCCACCCATTCGTCTAATCACACTTATTAAGATTTAAAATTCACGTGCTTTTAAAAGAATATGTTTTTAACGCAAATTACAAGAAAATAGTTAAAAAAAAAACATTTTATATGAAAAGAAAAATTTAATTATTATTTTTTTATATTGGTTATTTAATATTAAAATTAGGTCATATATGCTTTCATATATGTTTAATTTTACACGAAGGCTTACACTTTTATATTATTTTTTCATTTATTTCTTTGCCTATCAGTTAATTGTAAAGCTGTGAGGTGAGGGAAGAGGTTTGAAAATTTCGGATCTCTGATTAATAAGACGAACCCAGAGATTAGCTAGTGATGTGGAAGTCACATAAGCAAAGATTTGAGTTCGGTTTTAGAAGATCGGGAGGTTTAAGGTTTTTAAGTGTTTCTAGTAAATTCACAATGCAGTTCACATGAAGTAGCGAGTACTTCTAGACGCTCTATTTCCGACTGCTAAGTGTTCGTGAAAATTTCTGTTCACTTTTGTATGTGTTTGGTCTGTGAAAAAGCTGCAACTAGCAAATAGTTCTAAGCTGGTTAATTTAGTACTAAAATTTTGAAATTGATTAATTTAGGATTAGTGTCACGAATGGCATGTGAACTACAATTAGATCGATTAATTTAGTACTAAAATTTTGAAATGGATTAATTTAGGGCTAGAATTGCTTTTCCTGCATGCTAGCTAATATTGTGAAATACTATTTGCTTGCGTGCACGGAAAGAATTTACCTAATTTACATATTTTGTTAAAAATCAGCTATCATTTGCAACGAGCCTCATTTATATTATGATTAATGCTGTGCTGAAAAATTTTCTAGTTGCTTGAATATATGAGGTCTCATAAAATTTTATCTTTTTCCTTTCAGCTGCAATGAATTCAATGAATCCTATGCCGACACATCCCAGTATGCCACTTTCTTGGCAGCCAGTGTTGCCTCCAAATCCACCACCTTCAAGTGCTTTTTGGGGCAACAAAAATGTCCAAGATCGACTCAGAGAGTTGCACGAAACACTTGCGCTTGCCAAGGCTATGTATTTTGTCCATCTATTGCTCATTACATTAGATATGTTTTCCTTATTTCTGCGTTTTACTCTGCCTAGATATCTAACCTCCATTGAGCCTCTGCAAAGGAGAAGGGTTGTGTTGGGTTGATAGTTATTGTAAAATTTTAATTAGCAATCACAAATATGGACCTAATTACATATTGTGCTAAGAGTTTCTATTAAAGTGCGCTGGCAAACAATGATCCAAATAGCCAACACTTAATGGGAATAAGAGTAGTGTGCTGCTTTTGTATTTGTGGTTTTAATTATCTAAGTTAGTCATTATTATCCGTGTTTCTTAAATCTCAGTTGTTGAGATATGCTATTCTTAACAGGCAGAAAGAGTTGGAGACATTAGTGGCGATTAGGGATGCTGAGAGTTCTCGTAATGATGAAAAAAAAGGTGATATTGAGGCTTCTGTATCTGAGGTTAACGAACATCTTAAATATAGGAATGTTCAAATGGATTCGCAAATATCTTGCTCTGTGGAAGCTGCGAATTCTTTAATGACAAAATTAAGGGTTCAACTTGAGCCGTTTAAAGTTGCTGTTGATGAGAAAAGTCCATGGGAAGAGAAATCTGCAGTATTCACAGTGGCTAATAGAATTAGGAAGTCTAAGCGTAACAAGCTTTGGAGAATGCGAAAGAGAAAACGAGTAGCAGAGATGCTAGCCAAGGTTTTTCACTTTTTGTAAAACTTTTACAGTTAATGAATCAAAGTATTCTGTATCTTATCACTTCTTCTGAAAATAAATTCTCATTTTGTTGGATGCTGGTATAATGATTTAGGAGCACGAGCAATTTGACCAAGCTGATAGGGAGGCTGATGAATGGAGGGCGAGGGAGATAGCAAAGGACATTGCAAAACACAAGGTAAATATATACAATTGTACAATTATTTGATTAGCTACAATAATCACAGTTGATGTCGGTTGTTTGTTTTTATAAGATATCTGAATATTATGATCAAGCTTTCAGTCCACATAATGGATATTTTTTGTGCCATAGCTTTATCATATAAGATGTAAACGCACTCTCTTCTGAATCTCTCTCTGTTGCTTCAGCAATAGTGTCTTGTCATCTCTAAATGACATTGATTAGGGAAACTTGGTATCTTCTAGTAAGTCATATATTTTAGGAGGAGATGCAATGAAAGGAAAATGGGAGGATATGTATAGCTGCCAGAAAGAAAATGTGCACTACTTATTTTTGTAAAATCATTAAAGCAAAGCCTGCAATCAAGTACTGTGCCATTATCTTACTTAAGAGGTTGGATGTGGAATTATTTGTATATGATACAACTGTTCATGATGCTCTCTTTTTTTCCTTACTGCGTTGTACTATGCTAGCAAGAAAAAAGTTTCTACTCTTAGGAAAAAGGTGACTTTGGATTTGGCCTCATACTAGGGTTTGTTGATTTGTACCTTCATGATGGTTAGATAGTCTTCAATTTTTGAAAAATCAGCTTGAATTTGGAAACTTAGTTGATGCCTAATTATTTTCTCAGTTTGGTGACATAGGAGCTCCACTACTCCATGAAGATAAAGACACTTTTGTATCAATGCCCCGTAGTTAGACTAGTCTAATAATATCTAGGCTTACTCCATTTATGCTCCAAAAAGGATTTATCTGTGCATGTAAATGTATATTATAAAACCCAGAGTCTTAGATTACAATCAGCAAAAGTAAAGCTTGTTATCCTGACAGAGATCGAGGAGGGGATATTTGTTTTTCCTGAAATCTACTTCATACAATCACCTCATAAAATAAGAAGAAAGCTTCATCAATTTCCTGCTGGAGAATGTGATTTAGGGATATCATTTTGTTAGTAAACAGAATATCTTTGTTTTGATATTTTTATATATATGCATCTTAGGAAATATTTTTTTATTTATGCATATACTATTTAATGAAAGTTAGGGATGATAAACTTGTACAAATAAGTGTCCACACAACAATAATAAGCAAGCAAAGTTATTTTTTTAAACACAGTTTTAAATAAAATGGAAGGTCCTCTTTCAACAAGCCTTTAAGAGAGATCAGGGTTTTCCTACAAGCATTCAACCACCAAAGGTTCTAACAGTAAAGGAAGAAATTCTAACAAACTGAAAAAAAAAAAAAAATGGCTTGATGAGGCAAAACCTTTGGCTGGATTCTTTTTAGAATGATGCTGTGATATACAAAAGAGATCATTTATTTGATGCATTGAAAGCATAAAAGTAGTCATCTCTGTGGATATGCAGGTTGAGAAGATGAAAGAAATTGCAAAGGTTAAGGCGAAGGAGGAAAGAAAGAAACTTGAATCAGAGGTTGGTCGTCGTCCATAGAATGCAGAAGCAGTACCATTTTTTAGTTTTGAATGTCTTGCATTTTAGCATCTCAAATAGTTCTAGTAATTCTGCTGGATTTGTTTCTTCATGGGTAATAAAGTTAGCATCTTCTTGTAGAATTTGTTCTTAGCTTTCTGCCATTTTGGAAGCATATTAACCTCTGCCTAGGTCCTCTTTTACGGCTCAACATGTGTGGCTTTTCACTTTTAAATTATATTTATATTATCTGTAACCACATTCGGTTAGTCATTCTGGTATCGAATTAAGTGCAGCTTTTTAATGAGTAATTTAGAAGTAATTTTTGTTTGAGGTCCTCATCTAAGTAAATAATTTACTCTTTTGGCTAAATGAACCTCAAGAAGCAGTGGCTAGTGTGAGTTATTTTTGGCAATGGTTAATGTGGAGATCATAAGTTACTTGGGAGACTTGCCATTACTGACGAGCTTTTACAAAGTGTGCAGGGCTTATCATAGCATTGTTTTGTGAATAGGTCACTACTGCTTAAGGATACTGGGATTAAGAAGTTGAAATATTTCAGAAACTTATGCCAATCAACTATGTAGTTATGCAGAACACAGATGAGATAATTATACAAGTAACTTAAAGTTAGCATATATATTCTGGAAAATGTTGTACCTGACAGTTGCCTAGTTCTATACAATTTGATTCTCTCTCTGTCTCTCTTTTTCCCTCTTTTCAGTATTCCTTTTTACTACAACCTATTCTTAGACAAGAGTTGTTATTTCAGCTGGAGTCGGTGCTTATTGTTGAGAAGTTGCAAGAGCTACGCTTCCTCAGGATTCAAAAGTTGAAGAAACAAGGTATGTTTCACCTTGACTGGTTTGGAACTGTACTATTTACGGTATCTTTTACTAAACATTTGTTGTGCCCAGAAGAATTTGCTTCAACTTCTGGAAGATGATGGTCAACCCCAAGCCAGAATGAAGCTTGGTGGTTGTAAAATTTGGCCGTTTATTCTTATTGGCCATATCTTATTCATCATGTTGCTAACACTACATTGCTCTGCAACTGGTATCAGCAACAACTTTTGACTGGTCACAATCCCCTTACTCCACAGCTGCCTGGACGGAGGCTGTTGGCTTTCTACATTAGTAAAATAATCATAATATCTCATAATTACTCTCCTTTCACATTAAGGATAAAGTGATTTCTTGCCATTGCTTTAGCTTTTCTTAATATGCAGCAAAATGTCAAAATCAACACTGCAATTGGCCAATGATTGAATCCTGCATATTCTTCTCTGTGTCATCATCACCTTTGACATTACCAAAAGTCTTCATTTCTACCTGGTGGACTAGCTGGTTTAGTAGATGTTGCAGTGAAATAATGAAACTACAATCATGTAATAGCAAAAGATAGAACCGAATTCTGGAACTCCTGATGCTACTACTTGTACTTGAATAATAGAAGCATAATAATCCTAATAAGCTGTTAAAGGTACAGAAAACCAAAGCAAACCTTATATCTGACTGAAATAGAATGCAACCATGCAATGTATCAATAATGACGGATTAAAGCAGAAAAAAGGACAAAAATTAAAGATTGCAGGTTGGGAAGGTGTCAGGCTCAAAAAAGGTGTTTTTTTTTTAATTGTACTTGTGCTTTAATAATTTCTCAGGATCAAAAGTCAGGATCTGTTTACCAAATGCTGCATGAATCTTGGTTCTAGTCCCCTTCCCTGGTTTGTGTCTATCTAATTATTCGAAAATTTCAACAGCAATACCGTTGAGTTGCTTACCTTAGTTTTTCCAAGAGCATCCGGGGGTCGAGGTACATGTAAATTCAGACCCAGTATAAGATCAACTATAAGGGTGCATTAGCCAAACTTTACTCTTCCATTTTCCTTATTTTTTATGACTACCTTCAATTATCTACACACAACCTATAAGCTACATCCCCTTCAAGCAGAAAAAAAGAAAATATACATATTGTGTGTGTGTGAACTGTCTTGGTTCTTAATTTGTTCTACTTCTTTTAAGCCAAGCAGAGACTCATGTACTATCAAAGGCCAAAAGTAGGCTCTAATTAAGGTGGACTTATCAGTAAAATTTTGCTAACTCTTTGTTGGAAATATCCGAAACGTGATATGTGCAATTTAACTTTGTAACATGATAATGGATTTAAAAACGCAAATGCTGCTGCAATAATGTAAAAGTAGCTGTTTGATAGTTTTTAAGTAAATTCCTAATTTCTCTGTTAGCTTTCTCTACTTTTTTACACCTCTTTTGTGTGCTTGGACAGTTAAAGAGAAAGTTAAAGGTGTTGGGCCCCCAACCCGCAAAAAAAAAAAAAAAAAAAAAAAAAAAGAGAGAGAGAGAGAGTTAAAGGTACTTACTACTATGTCACTTGTGACATTGAATGGGCACAACCTAACCATTTAATTATTGTCTTTGCCATTGCAAAAATTGAAGACAATGTAATTTTTGTGAAAGTGAAAAGCTAATTTTTCTGTAAAGTTCCAATTGCATAATAATAGTTAAGAAAATGCTTATGAAAAGTTCTTGCATGGTGGTGAGGATATTGTTGCAAAGAAGGGTAAGGATAAACTGGTAAGAGTCGGATTCCCGTGAAGACAATGTAAAGATAGAAGTGTACTTATTTATAATATTTATGTTTATAGGACATTTCATCCCAGAAGAGGATGATGAGTTCCTTGAGAAGGTTAGAGTTGCAGTTGAGGAAGAGGAGCGCGCGATAGTGGCAGCTGATACTGAAGCTGCTATAGATGCCATTGCAACTGCTGAGGAATCCAGGAGAAGCAACCAAACTTTTTCTTCTGAGGATAAAGCTAATGCAGAGGAAAAAGAAATGCAAATTGTGGAGCCTGAAGGCAGTAGAGATTCAGTGGTAGGCACTAGTGGCGAAATTAAGCAAGAGGTAGCAGAATCAAAGGGTCATGGTGGATCTTATGATTCAGTCGCTAATCTTCCACCAGAATTCTATCATTATTACCATGGTAGCAACAATGATATGGGGACACTCATTGAGGTCAGTACAATCCTTTGTTGATTAAGCACACATGAGAATGCTGCCAATTTGTATTGCAAATAATATCTGGCTACCATATCATGAAAGACAGCTTAAATATCACACGAGATCAAAACTTGCTATGTGAGTGGCAGAGATGCTTTGAATTGCACCAACTCATCTTTTTCTTACTCACCTTCAATTTTCTGAGCTTCATATTAAGATTCAAGATGTGCAGTGGTAAATTAGATCCATATAGCTGACCCTATCTAATGGGACTAGGGCTAGAGTGCTGCTATTCCTGTTGTCATATAGAGTTCAAGATGGCCCCTTTATTATTAAGATAATTTTTTTGTCATCCAGGTTAGAAGAATGTGGGATGCATATATTAGACCCGGAGGAAGGTAATGATTTATATTATTTGTTAATTCTTTAAATCTGATTCGTGGCTATATCTTCTTGAATGTGGACAGGAAATATATGTTTACAAGGTTGAGTTTTGGATGCTATTATTATTTATTCATGTAAGTGCATTATCATCAAAATTTTCACATTTTGAAAAAGTAAAAAGAGGCTTCTTTTATGCATCTGATGGTAGTGAACTGACAAGCTATAAGTTCTCTCACCATGAATAGTTGCATATGGTATCATCTGGCTTGTCTAAGCCAATAATTTCAAGCACCATAGAGGTCAGTAAGTTTGTATATTACTTCATTGGGATCACTAAGCTTATACTACCTGAACTATCTAGACGAGCACATCGGTTTGCATTTATTCTGCTATTTGTGTCCATAGTCAACCAGTGACTGCTACTGGCCAAAAAAAGGAAAAGCCCAAGTGACTGCTCTATTTTATACCAGATTTCCCAATGTCATTCCTCCATATGTTTTTGAGTTTGTTTGTGGACTTACAGCAAATATGCACCATACTTTTTTACCAAAACCTGGTTTGGTGACAAGAACACCTAACCCCTCATTGGATGTCCTAGTTACTATGCTATTGCTAATACTAACTATAGTAATACTAGATCACTAGACAAATCTGCATTCTTCAATTTAGTTGATTCAATAGCATGCCATCTGATTGGTTTTGATACAAATATGATTACTTTCTGTGAGTTCTGAAATGTTTTGAATAAATGGCAGTCGTATACCTGGACACTGGGTTCAACCACCACCTCCTGCCAATGAAATATGGGCGTCCTATCTTGTCAAGCCAAAATAGATTTTTGCCAAGACGGTGGTAAGAGGTATGATTTTCCTATTGTTGCCACTTCCTTTTGTATTCTTAACATATATCACCTTGAAAAATTGTCTTGTAATTTAAAGGATTATCTTCCACGAGTATTTTACTCATACGTTCTATTTTAATCGATGAGTACCTTTGTTACCCAGACTTTGTCACTTTCCTTTGCCATATTTCTTTGGACTCTTTGATAATGTGGGAAATTGAAGGGTCCATCATGGGTATGGCAAGGAAAATCAAAGACTCCATCTAATCAAGATGAATTACTATCAGTTGTGCATTCTGTGAAATACCATGCATCGTGAGTTTGGAGATATCAATCACAGCATTTACCAATGGGATTAATCATATATTATATTCCATGCGTGTAGGTGCTATCGTGGACTGGCCTGGTGACGAGGACTGAAATTCTAATAATGCTCCTTAGGATTTATCCTAGAATGTCACCTAAAAGAAAAGCTTAACCCTAGATTATCTACTTCACTTTTCCAATATTATTCTGATGAATCCTAGAATGTTATCTAATAGAAAAGCTTAACCCTAGATATCTACTTCACTTTTCTGATATTATTCTGAAATCCTGCTCATCTTTGCTTTGTATACGAATATCAAGCATCGGTAATTGCAACAAGTTCAGATTGAACTGGCTAGACTCATGAAGATGCATGCATTGCAAGAGGACTGGCAAGCGGAAGTAGAATATCTGATGGAAATGTTCCAATGTAGTGTTTAAATGAGTTGAGTTGAGACGAAACTGAGTTTGAGCTCATCTCAAATTCAGAGCTTAAACTCGATTGGAACTTGATTGAGTTTTTGAGCTCGGCCCAAAGTAGTACTTAACAAGTTTGAGCTTGACTCGATTAAGTTCACTTGAAAACAATATTTTCCAATTAGAATTATACTGATATCTAAGCTCAATTTTGACTAGAATGTACACTCAACTCAAGCTTGATTACGTTTGTATAGTAATCAAGCCGGACATGTTAAAGTTCAAATTCAACTTAATAAACTACTCGAATAGTATGTAAGTCATGGGTAATGTGACTCGGTTTTGTTCCTGTTTGCATGCATAGAGAATGCTTTGTCAATTGTGATGTGTTATGTAGCCTATTGCCGTTTGATTACAATTGTGCTGCTACATTGTCTCTGGCACTTGTTCCATGCTCCATAATGTTTTCTCTACCTACTCTATTAACTCTTTGTTTCACACATTTTGATTTGAACGCCGTTACTAGATTTGTTGTTAGTAGATTACTAGCCTGCGGTAGAATTGTATAAAGATTATATGTTAATATGTCCAAAAGCTTGGTATACAATAGACGTTATTAGGAGATGATGCTGTTGAGGTCTGTTTGTTTAGTGCTCCTATTTTTGGCATTATATTTTTGTTAATCGTTTTCAGATAAATCTTTGTCAAAAAACAAATACCGATGAAAAATCGATAGTTTTACTCCTAAACAGACAAACAGATATGATACTAATATGATACGAATAAGTTACAAATAAATTACAAATGCAAATCTAATATAGTTGCGGTATATATGAAAATTAGACAATCTAGACACTAAATATATGACTGCCGGTCTCAAAGCCTCTCCTGAAACAACTAAGATGATTTCTTAAACAATGAAAAGAAATTCCGTCTATTATCTACCAATTAATTCAATTTTCTTATGCATAACTATATAGCTACAATGAACCAATTTCATTATGAAACTCGTGTCGATACTTCTTGTACGAATCAAAAAAATACGTCACCATCACATGAAATCATAAAATCCTTTGTATTAATACGTAACCATTTCATTAACACTTACAAGATCACTACACTTTAGTGTATGGCTATCACTTGTAGGTCTAATTTCTTAATAGCCATGCACAAAGAATGCAAATTTTTACTAAGTTAAGTACTTACTAGTTCGGTTCGCTATCTTAATACGGACTAAAGGAGATCTTATAATTGAAAGAAAAGAACTCCGGGGTTGCTTTATAGAGAGGGTAGGTGATTTCTCTTAGAGGAGAAGAGGAAACTTCTTTTCCTTAGTTTATATTAGAGTATGCTAGAAGGTGGTCGGTTGTACCTAGGAACAGAAAGGGGCAATTACCTTCATGCTTCTAACCCTTGCTTTTAAAACATCTATTGAGTATTCCAAAACTTCAAGTTAGGTTGGTTAGTACTCGAATGAAACAGTAGATATTTTTGCTAATGGTTGAAACCCAAAGTTTACTTGTTAACCCATTATCAGAGATTATGAACCTATGCGAATTGAGTCAAGTCAGGACATTGTAAACTCCTCTAAGTCATATGGGTTTTAAGACTTTAGTTTATTTTCAAAAGTTAAATTTCTTACCTCAAAACTCATTTGCAAAAATTGTCGGATATGTTAATCATCGGCGTAGCTTAGTAAGCAATTGCATTACTCCATGTGGAAACATCCTTGTGGTTTAAAAAGAACTTGTGATGATTTAGGAACACTTGCTGCTTGGATTAGTGTTTTCAACGGTTGACCTTATAAAAAATAGAAGTCTCTTTTTTGACCTATTCACAACCGTGTTGAATGAATATTTTTTTGACTGGGTTGGATTGTCTGATTTTGACGTGTATCTATATCTATATGTAATTTATATTTGTATCTAATCTATTTGATCAATTATGAGTAAAAATATCTATTTGTTATTTTTATATATTTTTTAACAAATAATTTAAACCGAAATGATGACGTGTTGCTAGCACGTAAACTAAAGATATAGCGCTAGTTTGTTTGAGACTAAATTCTTAAGATATACATAAACAACTAGTTAACCCTATAAATTTAAGGAAACAATACATATGACCAATATAAAGAAATATCTACTCAAGGTAGCAACCGAAATAAAAACTGGCGAAAAAAAACCCTTTTGCAAGACCATCACAAGGGAACCAAAAAGAAACACTAAGGTTTACTTTATCTGACATCAAAGGAAAGCTCTCAGCAAAGAAGAGGATGGTCGGCAAACACATTTCAGAAAATTTTCACCATGTTGGCAAAAGGTCCCTCTAATGAAGTAATCTCACATCTCAAGCATTTCTCTTGCCGCCAATGCTGGTGGACACAATAAAAAGCGCTTTTGATGTTAAACATAGGACACCATGCGTTATGTTTGTTTTGGTTGAACATTAAATTTATAGGTCGGCATCTTTATCTTATGTAGAGTTTTGAAAATCCAAAATATTTCAACTAAAAAGGGATGAAAACCTAGAGTAAATTAGGTTAATCGCCCTTTTTAAATTTTAGAAAATATATTGATACCCTACTTTTTTGAAATACAATAAATATCTCCTAAAAAATGTCACTATTAAACTTGATGTTGACATTTCAAAAAGGCCCTTAGTGTATTTAGAAAAAATGGAATGTTGATATATTTTGTAAGGTGGCAACCTGTTTGAATAGTCAATTTGGTTTCATTTTGATTTTGTTTTCAAACCAAATCGATACCGAACTGATATAGATATAATACTGATGAAAAAATGATAGTTTTACTCATAAATCGATTAAACTAAATCAATACTAATCCGATACCGATAAGTTACCAATACAAATAAAAATCCGATAATCCAAACAAGCACATCATAATTTACCCTAGTATTTATATGCTACTAATGAGTAAGCAATGGATAAGTACTAATACTTTTTTATTTATGGTTTATATTTTTATGAAAAACTATCAAATGTTAAAATTTGACTAATGTTTATACCATACTGATCAATTCACGTATATTGTTGTAGATAACATCCTGATGAAAGCTCCAGTTTTTAAGGTTAGATGCTTGAATCTTCCTAAATTTGCTCACAGAAAAGACAAATTTTAATGACAAACTAAGTTTTGCGTTAAGATTAGACCCATATTCAAACGAGTAAGTATTTTTAATGGAAAAAATGTTTAAAAGATGCTATTTCTAGGGGTTTTAATAAGTTAAATGCATTGAAAAGGATACAAGCAAGCCATCAACTTAGCGTATTGGTTTTCCAATAAGGTAAATATTATTTGAATATTTTTTTAATTTCCTTTTTCGGTTCATGTTTTTATAGGTGATTAATTCTTTAGGCTTACCAGTTTTCTTTTTGGGAAATTTTATGATTCCGTCATTAATTTTAATGGGATTGGTTTTGTCATTATGCAACAGCTCACATCATATCTAATCGTAATTAAATTACTAAAATAGTTAATATTTCTATTATTATATTTATTTTCATGATTAGATGATTAACTAAATGGTTTTATCGATGAGACCATAAAAGTTTCTGTAAAGTATATTGTAGTTGCAAAAAGAAAAGTCTCGTAACTTTTCTTTTGCCAAAAATAATCTCGTTACTTAAATATCAAGCTGACCAAATAAAAAATTAGACCACTGATATTGCATCGATTCCAAAGCTAAAGTTATAATAACACTAATATTCTCAATTAGTAAGTTGAAGTTAAAAAGTGTGAGGCACAGCCCACAGCCACTACTTTAAGAAAAAGCCTTTATACTAAAGCGTAGGAAACGACAAATGACAAAGGAACAAAACCAAAGTAAAGGTTTCACCGAAAAGAAAATATGAGTAGAAATAGTGCGACGTTGTCTGATGCTTTGTACTTAAGCCTTTGGGGCGCACGAAACACCATCACTCCCTGCCACATTTCCATTGGATATTGTATATGCACGTTGTAGTTAGAATACAAACGATCGACAAGGCATAGTTCTAAATTCGCCGTTTGAGTTCAAGCTCGACCAAATATCGAACAGATACTACATAGATATTGAACCAATATAAATAAAATATCGATGAAAAATCGATAGTTTTACTCTTAAACAGATCAAACCGAATCGATATTGAACTGATATAGATCCGATATAGATAAAAATTTTAACAATTCAAATAAGCCATAAACTTAGATCAGCGTTTTATTGAATTTTATGATCTATAAATCTCGATATTAGACTTAACTTATATGAAACTCAACTTAGGTTTGATTAGACTTATAGGCTAAGTAATATCATAATGTTAATCTAATCACCTAAATTCATAAAGATAGAACTTGATTTCATAAACTGGTCAAATAATTTGAGCTAAACGTATTCGAATTTCAACTAAAATAAAGTGGATGGAATATAATAGTAAATTACTTGTATATCCTTAAAAAGTTAATAAGTAATTTGAAAAAGAAGAGTATAAGATTAATTTAATTTTTTTCCTTTCCCACTTAATTCTCTCCATTTTGAAGAAAACTAAAAAATAATAGGATCTAGGAAAAATATTACATCAAAACTCCTGTCCCTTATCATTTCCTTCCAAATCAAATAAGATGATGAAATTTAGTCTCCATTATTGCCTCCCCTCCCTAATCATTCCCTTCTAATTTCCCTATACCAAATATTGTGTTAGGATACTCTTTTAAATATCTGAATTCTTTGGATGATAAATTTTGGAATGGAAAAATGATTTTCCCTTCTCTTCTAGTGGCTAAATCTATATTAACAAATCTTACTAACAACTTATTTGAATTCAACTTAATATTTATCAAAATTCAAGCTTGTCATAATTAAGTCAAGTTTGAGTTTTAACTACTTAAATAGTTTATAAAGTCAAATTTAAACTTTATGATATTTAGCCGAACAAACTTACAAGCTTGATTAAGTTTGAGACTACCACAAAAAAAAAAAAAGCTCAAGCACAGGCTTATATATAGGACTACAATGAGTTGAGCTTATATATAGTGTTATAAATTAGTCTAGATGCTAGTGAACTACACAATTTTAGCTCATCTTGAGCTTGAGCTTTCAATAACGATCACAAGTCGGCTTGTAAGCATGCTCGTTAGTTATATATATTATCATATATACACAAAAAAACTTAATCTTTATTTATTATCAACTCATTCATTTATACATTTACTCACTATGCATAGTCAACTCATTGGATTTTATTTTATCCTCAGGGCTTCGTGAGCTACTTAAGCTTAGCTTGGCTTGGTTTGAACTTGATTTGTAAACAAGCTAAGCTCCGGTTCAAAATAAAGCTCGTTTGACTAAATGGGTTGGCTCAAGCCTAAATTTCATGTTCTATAAAAAACTCGCATAAAAATTAAATTTTAAACAAGTTAAGCCTACATTTTAAAATGCTTAGTTTGTTTGCAACCTTACTTATACAACTTTACGAGCTTGAATAAGCTTAAGTAATGCATAAATCAAATTGGAGTCTGGTATAGAGTAAGTACAAAGCGGTACATGGTAGTTTAGGATACAAGATTTAGTTTCTTGTATCTTACAAGATAAGACATGGTAAGGCTTTGTATCCTATCTAATCTAGATTTGCTCACATGTAATGCTTTTTGTATGGTTAATTTTTTCATTACATTCTTTAGATTACTCTTATCCTAGACTTTTTTTAATGGTGTTCACATGGATTTTGAGGACTTTTATTATATATATATATATGTATGTATATATTTATAACCAACCCAATTGAGTGGATTCTAGATTGAGTCGCATCTTGGATTAAGATTAGATTCGAAATTCTAAACATTGACTTTAAATTTTCGAATCATATTCATCCTTGGGCTTGATAATGTATCGCTTTTAATTCGGTTTATATTCGTAACTTTTTCTTTTGGGCCACCAGTTCATATATTTATATGCAATTACAATGTATATATGTATGATAATTATTTAAAACGAAGGATACATTTTGTCATTTCATTGGTGAGGACATGGATAAGGGCATTGATTTCGAATGCGAATAAGTCATTGTATCCATTCCACGCTTATGTGACAAGAATTGTCTCAGAAAATATCTTTTTAAGTATCTCTATTTAAAATTAATTATTTAAATAAGATCTAATTAATATTAATTATCAAAACACAATTTTAAAATCATACGTGTTATAAGCAATGTATTTATTATCTTATATGACGTGTTATACATATGATATATACATGTATATCCCATCTTGTAAACGAAAAATAAGATATACACGCATATCCCATTTTATACACATAATTTTGCTACAATATGCAAAATTTATATTCCGTTTTATACACATGATATATGTACAAAACCTCATGTCCTGTCCTATCTAGATACAATTTTATAATGAATTTTGATAATTAGTTTCATCTCACTTTATTTTTGTAATTTCTTTTTCAAGTATTGTAGATATGTTGTTCAACCAAATTATCTTGCCTTATAATAATTATGATGCTTGGCCCGTAAACTTTCTTAAATAGTTCTAATTAACTTTTGTCTTTGTAACACTTTGTTGAGGGTATTAAAATGCATTTCCTTTTGAAAATTCTATGGTCATAATGTTTTTTTAGCTAATAAGTTTTATTAATTATTTAACGGCCTTGATTCATACCAATCATAATTATACTACTAAAATACTTAATTTATCAATTAGTGTATATATTTTGTTGATTTGGCGGTTGACGAGCAGGTATTGTTAATTAGACCGTAATATTAATTATAGATTTATTGAAAATAAATGTGTACATAAAATTGTGTAAAGGTTTTTTTTTTTATTTTTGCCCTTTTAATCGATATCTTCAACAAGTGCTCGGCCTGTTAACACTTCTTTAATGGAATATCACAAATAGGAATATAGATGAGTTAAGCTTATTAGTAAATTATTCGAATTTGACTTGATATTTAGTTAGATTTGGCTCCACAACGATTCAATCGAGCTTAAACTTAAACTAATCAAGTAATTTTTTCGGTCCATATTGGGTTTCATTATATTTGGGTCAACCCTAAATATTGTCCGTGTTGTCTTGTTAGTTCCTCCCTTGTTATCTTCTCCGTGTTTAAAACGCACGCGTTTATACACTCCGCTAAGCTTGCTTTTCCGTAGACCTATAGTTAATTTGTGGAAAAAAGCAAGAAATTTGTTTGTTTTGTCGGACTCTGTAACTGCCTTGGAAACAACCGTCATAAACATTTTAGACCAGCTGTACGAAGGTTGTCATGTGTGGAACAAGGTCAAGGTCATGATGCCTTAGCATATGCGCGTCGTAGGCTGCACAAGGCCGGGATGAGATGAGGCGTTAAATGCTGTGTCAAGAAAGTTTGACATGGGTCTAGGAAAAGGGTCGTGAAAAAAAAAATTATAATTTAATAAAAAATTATAAAAATACTGTTAGATAAAAAATAATTTCATTAATAAGCAAGTTAGACTTTTAGTTTTTAGGAGAGTTTTAAATGATAATGTATTTGTGATTAACTCATCTTTTCAAATGACGTATTAAAAACAATATTAATAAACTTGTCTTTTAAAATGAGGAGTTCAATAAAATAAAAACTCACCTTTAAAATATAGGAGTTTTGGTTTTTTTTTTTTTTTTTTTTTGGGATTATTTTTAATAGGCGAATATTTTTGTAATTGTTTTTTGAAAAAATATGTATCTTTTTTATGTATCCCTCTGAGCAAACGAGTATATGTGGTTTCCAATCGTTGTCGCGTTTCATTGTTTGAATCCTTTTGCTTAATCCATAAGAAAACCTCAATAGGAGAAGGGGAACAACCCACACCACCAATCAATGCTGAAACTTCCGGATATTTCCTCTCCAAACTTTTCGGGTTTTTCCTTATTTTTTTCCTGATGTTAATTTTATCTAATAGCTCACATTATATCTAACCGTGATGAAATTGTTAAAATAATTAATATTTTAATTATTATATTTATTTGAATGATTAGATGATTGACTGAACAGTCCCGGGATCAAACGATTCTTAATTTATTAAATTTTTTAGTTTTTTAAATGGTCAGATTAAGATACTATAAGCCAATATTCTAGAAGTTCCACGCTTTTTAATGACTAAATAGATATGGAAATTGTCCTTGGTTTTTGAGGAAGGTATTATGAAAAATGGTATAAATATACGAGACTCGTGTATATCGTTATTTAAAAAAAATTATTAAAATATCAATTATAAAATACTATTGCTATGTTATGTTTATTAATTATTACATGTAACACATATTTAAAATATAGTATTATATGTGTTAAATCTCATACCGCGTCAGTATTCGATTAGAATTTATATATTTTTTCCTTCGATAACCCAAAAGTTGTCTCCAAACATATGATGGCACAATGACTTTAATGTTGCCCTATTACATTTTGATAACTTGGTATGTTAAATTAACAACGTTCGCACTTTAATGTTTAACTGTTACCATCCATCTGAATGCAACCTTAACATTTACTTGCCCCGTTTTATTTGTTTTTCTTTATACGAGCTTCTATGATCTCATTGATGGAATCGTTCAGTTAATCATCTAATTATTAAAATAAATATAATAATTAAAATATTAACTAATTTATTTATTCGACCATAGAATTTCCTTTCTCTTTATATAACATTCATCTTCTATTTCAAAGTAATAATAATAATAATAATAATTCCCCCTTGTATATTTATTTCCTATTCACTGTGACAATTGCATAAATTTACGTGTAAGTATCTTAAAAAATAAGTTTTGAAAAAAAAAAGAGAGAGGGTAAATTTAGGGATCCAGTTTTGAAATTTTCTGATTTCATTACCTTTCAATAAGTATAATATATTAAAAATTTGTAATATTTTTATGATATTTAGAAAATATTGTTGCAGTTTAACTCACTATATTAGTATATAATTGTAATTAATTACCACCTGTTTTGATTGGTATAAGTAGAAATAATATTAATAAAGTCAAGAAAACCTTAAAATCATATGATGAATAGATTCATAAAAATAATCACAAATGTTTATTGAAGTGAAAGACTTACTTTATATTGCATTGAAGGAGAAAATTTTCCATTTGGATTCTCTGAACTTATTGTTTTTTTTTACCTAAATTCTCAAATTTGAATTCTCTAAATTTTCCTAAATCAACAAATCAATGGATATGATTATTTAGATTCTTGAATATCTTATAACACCACTAAGACATCATCTTCTATGTTGTAATCTCAACCTTCAATAACTCCCAACAGCCTTAAATGGTAAGTCTTAGAGAAAAATTAGCGGAAAAAAAAAGAGTAAATTTAGGGATCTAATTCTGAAATCTTCTGATCTCTATATTTTTCAATAAGTACAATATATTAAAATTTTATACTATTTTTATAATTAAAATGACATTTAAAGAATATGGCTACACTTACACTATGTTGATTTAATGGAATGGAATTAGTATTATAGATTTATCACCGCGAAATATCCTTTTCTTTATTTGGTTTATAAAAAAATTTATCAAATGAATGTCTATTTCATATGATAAAAATATATAATAAATCTATATTTCTTTCTTTCACTAAAAGAATGACTATTACTAAATAAAAAATTATTTGTTCTGAAAATATCTCTAATAATAAAATAAGAATTACTATTTTTTTTTAATTTTATTCCATTTCAGTAAACCAAACATGTGGTTATTCTTTAAAAAAAAAAAATCTTGAAGGGAAAGTTATCAACATATTGTTTAGTTCTGGCCTATTTTTAAGGCAAAAGAAAATGACTTTATATTCCTAAAACTCGTTGGTTTTTTTTTTTTTTTTTTTCCCTAAACTCGTTGGTTGTTACATTAAAATATTCAAAATTTGAACCAAGATCTCATATTTTCTTTTTTATGGGGGTCTGTACAGGTGGCCCACCATTCCCTGTGCTATCTCTGCCTCTAGACCTATGGTTGAACTTAACCTAACATGCTTTGCTGTATTTTTATTTTTATATAAAGATTGAATCTCAACCTCTGCTTTCACCTTGTATTTTACAAACCTCTCACAAAAATTTCCTAAACATAGTAATACCATACGATTTACATCACATATCCTATCCCACCACCACAATCTTAGGAGTAGTTCTAACCAAAAAAAAGAAAATTCAACGTTTCTGATCGGATACAGATAAATATCTTTGGAGGAAGAGGAAATAGCAAACCCGAGACCCTGCTAATACGGTAAAAAGTATTAGCAGGGAATTGATTTTTCTTTTAGTTTCATTGATTTAGTATCTAAGATCCTGTAGGTCTTTTTAATTGTTTCAGATGGAGGAAAACAAGAAGTTTATAACAGCTGAAGAGCTCAAAGAACACAACAAGCCTGGAGATTTATGGGTTTCAATCCAAGGTAAAGTCTATGATGTCTCGGAATGGGCTAAGGAGCATCCTGGCGGTGAGATGCCGATCCTAACCTTTGCTGGCCAGGATGTTACCGATGCGTTTATCGCGTATCATCCTGGAACAGCTTGGCATTTCCTTGATAGATTCTACACGGGTTACAATCTCAAGGATTTCCAGGTTTCCGATGTCTCCAAGGATTATAGGAGAATAGTTAATGAATTCAACAAAATGGGATTATTCGAAAAGAAAGGACATTCATGTATTTACACTTTCATTGCTGTTTCCTTAATGCTGTCTGCTGTTGTTTATGGTGTTTTGAGATCTGAGAGTGTTTTGGTACATATGGGTTGTGCTGCATTGTTGGGGTTCGTCTGGGTGCAGAGTACCTATGTTGGTCATGATTCAGGGCACTATATAGTGACAACAAGCCGCCGGTTCAACAAAGTCGCGCAATTGATCTCCGGGAATTGTGTGACAGGAATCAGTATTGCCTGGTGGAAATGGACACACAATGCACACCACATTGCCTGCAACAGCCTTGACCATGACCCGGATCTTCAGCACATCCCTGTCTTCGCGGTCTCCACCAGGTTTTTCAATTCAATCACATCTGTTTTCTATGGCAGGAAGTTGATTTTCGACCGCCTGGCAAGATTCTTTATCAGCTACCAACATTGGACATTCTATCCTGTGATGTGCGTTGCCAGGGTGAATCTATATCTCCAGACATTGCTGTTATTGTTCTCGAAGCGGAAGATCCCTGACAGGGGGTTAAACATTCTGGGAATCCTGGTGTTCTGGACTTGGTTTCCACTCCTAGTTTCATGCCTGCCAAATTGGCCAGAACGCGTGATGTTTGTGCTTGTTAGTTTTAGTGTTACAGCCCTTCAACATCTCCAATTCTGCCTAAACCATTTCTCTGCCAATGTATACCTAGGAGCACCTAATGGCAATGACTGGTTTGAGAAGCAGACTTATGGTACATTGGACATTTCTTGTCCATCCTGGATGGATTGGCTATACGGTGGATTGCAATTCCAACTGGAGCACCACCTGTTTCCGCGGTTGCCCCGGGCTCAATTGAGGAAGATTGCTCCACTTGCAAGGGATCTTTGCAAGAAGCACAATCTGCCTTACCGGAGTTTGCCCTTCCTAGAGGCCAATAAGACCACCATCGCGACGCTTAGGGCCGCTGCGCTTCAAGCCAGGGATCTTACCAATCCTGTGCCACAAAATTTGCTGTGGGAAGCTGTTAATACTCATGGCTGAAGGCACAATGGAACTGAAATATTTTCCCTTTTTAAAAGTTTTTATATCTCTTGTATTTTATTTTATTTCGCATTTGAGATTAAGCACTTTTGATTTTTTTTTCTTCTTTTTATTGGGAAAATCTTCTCAATTTTATATGAACTGAATTTCAATTTCTTAAACCGTGTTTATGTGTATTATCACTTATCACACATTCTTATTATATCATTAGTGGTATGACTTTTATGAGTCAAACAAAGGTAACAGGTGAAAATATCTTTTGACAGGGTGTCCATCTATGATGGTGTTGAATTTAGGGTGCGCATTTAAATCTTGTATGGGCCACTCTCTGTAGACGAATAAATATTTTGAAGAACCTAGGAATATATATATATATAATATATATTTTGAATCCTTTTCAGGGGATAAGAATGGTCAATTCCAATTTCATATCATTAGACGATTGGTGCTTGACCCGGAAAAAAAGAAATTTAAGCCTTTTTGTAAGTTTATTTTTATATAAATACGTAATTAATATTAAAAAAATATATTTTCATTTAAACAGTATGACTATGACTATAAAAAGAAAAAATCAATTTTGCATCGATTGGGAAATTTCTACAGTTACGAAAAAGGGGATTTCACAATGTCACATCGAGGAAAAATATGATAATTTTGTTAAATGGAAAATGAAATGTGTCAATTCCGCATTGAGTGGAAATATCACGACTATGTCAAAAGGAGATTTTTCAATTTGGCATGCAGTGACATTATGATGATTTTCATTTTTCCAATCAAAAGGCCCATGAGTTTATTGCCACTTTACGGAAAGTTCAATTAGTTTGAATTATCAGATATTTATTTATATTAAATCTGAATAAAATTAGTATCGATTTAATATTGATATTAATTTAGTATCGATTTGATTTGATTAATTTATAAATAAAATTATTAATTTAATGTTATATTTATATTAATTTAGTATTGATTCAATTTATAAATAATATCACAATCCAATCAGAAAAGTCGTCCCACGTGGGAAGTGGAAACTTCTGTGGTCCCGTTCCACTATAAAATCGCGTAATGCGGACTTGGTGCAGCTGATGATTTAGTCATATTCTGATCCCATCAGTTTTATTTATCATGTCATACCCATTATTTCTTCTTATTATGATTAGACACCCTTGCTTTCTGATGAAAAATACAACTCATTTCCCTCCCCACTAAACAGTAAATAATGTATTTTTGTTTGCGTCATCACATTATAAGTTATTTTGAAATTTCTTTCAGGTAAAAAACACGATTTTTCAAATCATTTTAAAGCAAATCATTTTAAATTCTTTAAATGTAGCATCAGTATTGTAAATAATCCATATGAAACACCTCTCGATTAGTTTTAATAGTAGTTTGGATTCATAAATAAAATATATCTATTTGGATCGTTCGATTTTTATTTATATCTTATCCGTTTCTTATTTATATCAATTTGTTTGATTTGTTTACGAGTAAAAATATATTTGTTTATCAGTATCGATTTTTTGATAAATATTTATTTAAAAATAATAAAAATAATATGTCAAAATTATCAGAAAAAGATCAAAAGACTAATCTACTAGTTTTTATTGTTGTTGCAATAAATATAATAAATCTTTCATCATTTGAAAATAAAAAATATTGGTTTTCTAATCCTTGAATGGAATTATCTTTTATTATTTTCCAAAATTAAAAAAAAAAGAAAAAAAAGAGAAAAAGTGTAGCTGCCGACTGAGAACGCCTTCGCCAAACAATGACTGCAGTGCAGACAGCCAGGTGCGTAAGCACACGGCTCCGTACCTGAAGAAAGGTTCGTGAAGCTGAATTTAAAAACAAGTCATTTATGGTGGTCTCCAATTATTTAATAATGATAATGATTTAAAACGCGTGCAACTTAAATATGTGCCTGGTGCAGGTCGGTCTTATCCACGACCCGATCCATTGCATCCAAGTTCAAAAATAAAGGATCTGAAACCGCCCGAGGAAAGAGGACAGCGGTGGGTTCATCTGTTGAGTCTGATATTTTCCTTTTACATTAATGTTTTGAAATTTTTTGTTTTGCTATGGATCGATGGATCCGATGGGTTAGCTTCATGGTATGACATGCTCTACAGGGTTGGGTTCACGCGTTTCAAATCCAGTGTTGGGTTAGGCCGAGATCCCGGTTCGAACTTGACTAGGGCCATGTCTACCGCAACTCTTAATATATGTATTATAAAAAATAGAAAAGTACATAAAAATGGTAAATTTTTTTAATATAGAAAATCTTTTACTCTTGGATTTTTAACGTGATGAATCCCTGTATGATTATTAAATGGTTCGAATTATATTTAGCCATGATGAAATTTTTAAGGCTTTTTTAATTAATTTATTCTATTTATTTTGTCGTCTTTATCTTTTTATTGTTTTCGCTTTATGTTTTTTATATTTTGAAACAAGTTATTTATAAAAAATAAATACCCATAAAAATAGATGTTTTTATTTATAAATCGATCAATACTAATGTGAAACATATATATATATAATATGAAAAATACAACCTTAATAGTAAGATTTTAGGAGATTTTAGGCGAGACATTACATAACCATTGCTGGACCCTAGAAATTCCATTTTTTAATGAGATTTTGCTTTAAATATACATTTTTCTCATTGGAAAGGCATCTATTGTTGGTCCTTTGGGTTCATGAGTGCACATGCTGTAGTGTATCTATGCAAGATTTTGATTTCCGAACCCGAAGCAATAACGTACTCGCACAGAGTCCTCCAATACATCACTTGAAGATCAAAAAACAGGAATGCTTAGTGACACACCAAAAAGATCCATGAGTTGGAACTCGCGTTTGACTTAAAATTTAGGATGGTTTAAGATTCGATTCGACTCACTCTTTTAAAGCTTCAACACGACCGCGCTCGTATTACTCAAAATACATTTTCACATATCACTTAAAAAAAATGTCGATATTCAAAATCAATTTAAATTCGACTGACATATAAGTACCTTTCTAGCTTGGCAACTTTTATAATTTAGTTAAAATTAAATATTTTAAAACTTGAGCTCGATTCTATATATTATTAAAGTAGTTTGAGTTTAAAATCAACCTGATTATATATTTAGGATAAACTTAAATAAACATTAAAACTGAATCTGAATAACCAACAAATAGCTCATCTTCAACAATCAAGAACAACATAATTATATCTATATTATTTAAGTTGGAATGAAGGGTTTTAGGGTCTAATTTTAAGTATTAAATAAATTTAAATATAATATGATCTCTTTATACAAATACTTGAATTGAAATGAATCAAGATTATAGGTTTTTTTTTTTTTTTTTTTATATAGTTGATAGAATCATAATAACTTCCCCCCACATTCACATTAAAAAACTACCCAATGTTTATTAAACAGTAACTAACTCTTACATCTATATATTGTGATACTGATTTGTTCTTTTTTTCTTTTAATAGTATTTCTTCTTCTTCTTTCTTTTCCTTTTTACAATTGCATTAATTTTTTTGTTTTATATTTGTAGATTTTTTATTTTTATATGTCTCAATAAGAATAATTTTTTTATAGCACACACATTATGAGTGTGGTGAATGTATTAATATTTTTAAAAGTGTGTAATTGAAGTCATTGAGTGAAAAACTGCGCATTATAAAAACGTGCATAAGCAATCCATTAGTTGGTTCTTGTCAAGAGGATGCTAAGTAAGATTCCCTTGATGGTGTCTATTTTCTCACATATTCATACATTAATTTTTAATTAATAATATTTGTTCATTCAATTTTAAATTACACAAGCATTTATATTATGATTTAAGTTGTATTAAATGTATTGTCAGCTAGCACATTACTAGTTTTTCTTCCTTTCTTTCTTTCTTTCTTTTTTATAGGGAATATGTCAAGTTAAGGTTGAATATATATATATATATATATAAGAATATCTATAGGAGCATGCAATAGTAAAAAAGAAAAGATAATATCAAACATAATTTGTTTCAAGATAAGTTATATTTTTTACATAAAATTATTAACATGATTATTCGATCTAATCAACAAGTTTCAAGTTTAGGAAGAAAAACCTTACAGAGTTTAACATAGGCTATTAGGTTCAAGGAGACCCTATAGGCTATTAAGGGGTTTGGATCTGTAAAACTTGTCCCAAACCCATCCTTGTGGAATTTGGACATCTCAATAGGCCGAACTAGGTTTAGGAGCCATAAAATCTAGATCCATAATCACCCCAACACATTGCAAGGATTCAGAGACTGTAGCTCTTTCTTGATTCTAGAGTGTTGGTACATGATCATTCTTAGTTAATGGAGTGATTTGTCTAGTTAATTTCCTTAGCAAATGAGATATCAACCTGCTAATTAGCTACGTAGAGGGACACCTCCACGATCAGCTTCTTAGAGGGACCGTAGTTGCTTAGGCCAAAAAAGTTTAAGGCAATAACAAGTTTGTGGTGTCCTTAGATGTTTTAGGTCGCACGCATGCTATGTTGATGTATTCAATGACTCTATAGTCTAGTTAACAGGCTGAGATAATCTTTGAATTTCATCATGATGGGATAGATCGTTGTAATTATTGGTCTTCAATGAGGAATTCCTAATAAGCCTAAGTCATCAACTGTTGACTATGTCCCAACCCTTTGTATACATTGCCCATCTCCTATCGATTGAATAGTCTGACAAAGTGTTTAGATTGTGGAGACATAGGTTGCTCGTTGCCAACGATGTCATGAGAAGTTCTTAGAACCTTATCATTTAGAGGAAAGAGAGGTCATAAAAAGGTTTCCATAGGTGAACCCACAAAAGAATCATTATTGATGCTTGCAAAGTAGAATGACCGTGAACCATTTCTCAACTCCCGGGACTCGCTCAAAGGGGGAGGTGTGTTTAGCTTCCTAATAGCCTAATGCTTTGTACATTAAGGGTGCAAGCCACCTCCAGCAGATGGTGCATCAAACAAACCTCGGAGTACAAAGCACCAAGTACTCCAATAATTGGGCATGCACCCACAGGCCTGGACTCCAGTGCATTCGGGTTGCTGTTTAGTATCATAAGTCTAAACAAATCTTAACAATAGATATATTGGCTCTTGTATGATAAAGAACGTATCAAAATGCGATACTCGATGTAAATTTCATAATCCCCTGAACCATCGAGTCTTTAAACACAAGTTGCGCTCGAAGTCTTAGGTAAAGGCATACTATTTGGGTGTCATACGTCACGTTACCTCATAAACTTTCCCCTCTGTAACATTGTAGTGATGGTTTAGATGCGGAAGCTAGCCTTTGTGTCCATGAGCCATGGAAGGCCCAAATATGTGTTGGGGAAGCAAAGCACCATGGCATTCGGTGGTCAACATAGCCGCTAAGGTAATGAAGCTTGTGGTAGCCTCGAGAATCCTTGGTTTACGAACCTAATCATTAACAATGCAACCTTAGGTCAAGTGGGGCTACCTACTGAGTTTAAGCATATTAATAAGCAATGAAAAAAGAAACTAATACAAAATCCCCAGTAATTGCAAGCAAACCTAAAAATGTTCACCATAAAGTGAAGTGCTTGTGCTTAAATTATAGTTGGAGAAGTATCTTCAGCGGTGGACCGGGCTTAAGTTCCTAGAAGGGAGTTCTAAAGAGGGTAAGATTCTTGTGATATCTGGACCTATGGCACAACGAGGTGTTGTCAACGAGCCAGGTTGTTTGGGAATGTAGCCCTGATCGGGCGATAAATTGTGTCTAGGCTAAAAATGGGCAAGAGACCAACTATAAACAATTACGATGAGGAAAGATGAAAAGGACTTTGAAATAATAGTCAAAGAGTGGTTAACTTATTTGGGAGGGAAGTGGATGGTGTATAGGCGGTGTACCTTGGTTGGATGTGGAATGGTCACTATTGAAAAACATGCATCACTAGGCTTGATTATACGCACATATTGCAAAAGCTACGAGTCAGGTTTTTAAACCAATTTTAAGCTCACTTAACCAACTATTGCCTCTTTTATCTTTTTACATAATTACAACAATAATAATAAAGAGATAAGGGAAGGAGAAACATTATACCAGATTTAACGTAGAGTTCGGCCCACCCCTAGTCTCCTCGGTCAATAATTTGCCTCACTTAAAATGGACTTCATAGAATTCATTCAATAAAAAGAATTGCCTCACAAAGAACACTTCACAAACAATGTCCTACCAACAGAGGACTTCACATTGCCTTAACACAGAGAACTTGACACAATGCTCACAACGAAGACTTCACTTAATGTATACTAAACACGTAGGACTTCACATAGGTGTTTCAAAACATGAGGACTTCACTATAACACTCACAAATAAATACATGAATAGTGTCTTACAATATTAGCTCACCGATATCACAAATGACATTGTCCACTTAGTAGAAACAAAAACAAAAACAGAGAGTATTTTTACATAATATATGCAAGTTAAGCTCTACTCTCTTCTCTCTCTTTGATCTTTCCTAAAAAATACTCTAAAATATTATATATATATATATAAATCATTTTAAAAACATAGTTGTTCACCTTAAAAGACCTCCAACGTCAAATTTAAAAGTCCGAAATGGTTATTTTTCAAATTTTTATGCCTTAAACTCATCAAGTCTTAATTTACCTTATGATTAAGTCTGTGATTGTCGAGCCTCAGATTTAACTTGTTGACCCCTGACGTGACCTGCAATCAAGTCTGTGTATTTTGTTTTATTCAATTTGCTGCCTTGGATTTACACTTCAATTAGACCAATCAAGTCCACAATCAAGACTGGGACATGACATTTTGTTCCTGCACAATCCGTAGAGAACAACATACATACAAACATAAATACGTATATGCACATTAAAACTTAAACATATCAAAAACAATTTTTACTTATTAAATGTAACTTAACTAAGTTGTGGAGCATTTATGCAATATATTTTCTCATCAAAATAAGATTGTAACCATACTTGGTATATCAGTCACAAGCCAATTCACCAATTGACTTTAGGAGTAGACCGATGTGGATTGAAGCGGTACCAAGCTGGGCCTTGAATACGCCCGTGGAAACATTGTTGCTGCGATTATAGAAGGCAACACATGCCCTTGAGTGTGCTTTGGCATTTACGTGCTCGAGCGTGCTTTGGCATCTGCGTACTCGAATGTGGCTTGTGGGCTCTCTATTCAAGCCATCTTGAAACACGGCAAAGAGTTTGACATGTGTGTGAGTTAATAGGTGGCAAACCCATAAGGAATTAGGAAGTTGATTGGTGGGATCCCCACCCTACCCCCCATGTAGGTGCACTATCAACTGACATGTATCTTTTGAGTAGGGTTCGAGTGAGAGAATCCTTGTTGGGAAAAGAAAGATAATGAACTATGCCTAAGCAAGGTGAAGCTAGAGGAAACTCTATGGAGACTCATAAGGATACTAACATGTAAACCATTCATCTAAATTGGGTATAGGAGCGAAAAACTAATCAAAATGTCTAGTAGTCAGTTCCTCTGAAGTTTCTTAGAATAGTGGAGATGAAGACGGGTTCTATCGTATAAAACCAATATTAGAGCATCAAGGGTACAATGCTCTTAACTATTCTCAAACTTTAAATAGATATGACGATGTGACTACTTTATTAATTCATGCCATGGAATGAGAGCTCCAAGTGAGCTTTTTTGGTAAGTAGAATTGGCGAAGCGAGATGAATCAAAAGCAAGTTATGATGCTTAACTATACGTTTAGATCCAACAAAGGGTGTTGGTCGATTAAGATAGCATGATGGATGGCGTTAAAGTGTACGACTATATCCGACCATTGTAGCAAGTGCGAGGCTTGATGAGTAGGAGGGTATAGTGGTGACTGCAAAACCTGGGCACAAGCTTGGGCGAAGAGGCCGCTAGTGCAAATCTTGGTAGTGGTAGTAAATAATTAGATGAGAAATTTGGATGAAGAGGGGAAAGGTTCCATGAGAACGCACTTACACCTGGGTTAGTTGATCTTAAGAGACAAGAAAAACCCATTTGATATCGTCTCTTATGCGAAGTTCAAAAGGGAATTAAGTTAAAACTCTTGAACTAGGACGTGCTAGCTGATAATAATGTCAGGGAGTTTGAAATGTTAGTGGGGGCCTTAAGAAGAGTTATCTTTTTGTATCAGTTTTTGATAAATAGTCTAAACTGAAAGACTACGTGTGTTGATACGCCAACGAACCAAATATATTCTAAGTGTATAAAGAGATTGATTTTGATTTTTAAAGCAATATCAAACACTTCCGAATATAATAAAATATCCATTAGCCATAACACGTTGCTTGAATAATTTTGAAACAAAGTTGTTTTTTAGGATTTTAAATGAGTCAAATTGAGATGATACAATATCGAGTTTAAGCGTGAGTTTAATTTGAAATTTTAAAATTCGAGTTTAATAAATTTAAAAATTTTAAGCTCAAATTTAACATCATGCTAAATTTTAGAGCTCTAGTTTTAACTTAATAAGCTCGATCTATTCTAAAGATATATATTGTTTTTAGTTAAAATATCACTTGTGACCAAACACAACTATTGATTAAAACATTTTAACTCGATTCAAACTTAATAAAATTGATGATCTAATTGATTTAATATTATATAGTGTAAACTCGAAATAACCAATTACTCAAGTAAGAGTTGAATCCATGCAGTAATGAATAGGTTTGATATATTTTCATTGTTAAATTGATCCCATGAAATAAGACCACCAGGCATTAGATACTACTATTAATAAAGGAACTTTTGCAGTTCCATCATGAGACCATCTCATCTATAGTATTTCCACTAAATTGATTACAAAAGATTATGTAAAAAAAATAAGGGTTCGATTATGATTAAAATAGATATGATTTATTCCATAATTATAGGAATTGGTCTCATTATATATGAATGAAACAGTAGAAATTTTTTTATTAGAAGCGTTTAGCTGGGCCTAGCAGGAGTAATTTTGCACCCTGTTTATTGTACTGGTTCATATGCATAACTCTATCATAGATAGAGTTGGGCCCATTGGCAGTACAGTAGATGGGTTAGTCTACAGTTCCATTTTCCCAAATCCTAATGAATGAATGAGCTAGTTCTTATTCTCGTACTTTGCTGGTATTGGTATGCTATGTAGATTAATCCAATCAAGTCGAACATCCTTATACTTTGATTCAAAAGCTTAAAATTTAAAATCGAGCTTAAAAATTATAAACTCTACTTAATAAGCTTGATTTTAACGCCAAAGAAGTTGTTAGATTTGATAATATAAAAAGTTTTACATTTCTTTATTCAAAATAAAATTAAGGTAAAACTTAACCCCAAATCCATAAAACCTAAAACACTTTAGGCCAATTTAAGATGGATTAAGTTTATGAGCTTATTAATTCCAATAGGTAGTTTAAGTTTAATTGGATAAATTATTTGGGTTCCTTAAACTCAAGTATTCGAGTAAAAGAAAGCCAAACTCTAATAACCTGAGGGTATCTTGAGTTCCTTTAAACTCTTTATATAGATTATGCAATTAAGCTTATAAATTTGTGGAATGTATATGAAAAAGCAGTAAATCTCATAGATTGTAGAAGTAATATAATATATAGATATACGGAAGGATTTCCCATAAAGAGGGGTTTGGAATGCTAAATTTACTCATGAACAGTGACTCTTATGATATTTAATATATCTAATCGAAAATTGAAAAAAAGAAAAAAGAAAAAAGAAAGAGAAATCCTAGTTTTAGGTTGTTTGTCGTGAAAATAAGAGATTAAACTTGTAACTTTTTATTTGTTTTAATTATGCAAGCAGGTCGGGTCTATTTAGATGGTTTATTTTTTATCGGTATCTGTGTCATATTTATTTTATATCATTATTAGTTTGTTTGATCAATTTATGAAGAATATTACATGTATAATATACTTAAAAAAAATTCCACAAAGCCAAATTATAAAAAAATTTAGGAGTAGTGTCGATATTTTAAAAATTACAAGTGTATAGCACGTTTGGCATACAATATACTTCAGACCTGTATCGCATGACCAAACTTGAATTGCACCTCCAATGTGTGAGTTTTTACAATTTCTATTTGATTATAGTATTTCACTTGAACATATGACATAGTGACACTAATTTAATATTTATTTTTATAAAATTTCTATTTGAGTTTTTTTTAAACAATGATAGACGTGTATTTCACCATAATTTATGAGTAAAAATATCTATTTTTTATCGGTATTTATTTTTTATAAATAGTCTATTTGAAAACGATAAAAAAATGAAACTAAGATGATAGAAAAATGACAAAAGAAATAGACCCTAACTACAAATGATATCTAATTATTTTATATGAATTAGTCGATTGATTATATTAGTTTATGTTTATAAAATTATGGATTAGTAGAATTATTTCAAACAACTGTAAAATCATGAAGGTTCATCGGCAATTAGACTGCCCTCTTAGATATTTATTTAAAAACTAAATATTTTTTTCACACATTGCAATATTAATCATACGTTTTATGGAAAAGCAAGAGTTAGAAAAAATAGTATTATAACAATTGCCAACTATCTTAATTTCTCCTTTTATAAATTATGAACCCTTTGCAATAGTGGTTTTTTATTTATATTTATTTTTTTCAATACGTAGCTGTTTGATCTTGTGTTTCTTTACACAACGAGAAGCATCCTCAAGCACTTGCTATTAGGGATGCAACCGGGGCGGGTTTGGGACGGGTCGTATAAGACCCGAACCCACCCCGCTTCCTAATAAAGTTTCCCAAACCCGTCCCGTGACCCTACAGGGTTTTCTATTCAATACCCAAACCCGCCCCTGTAGGGTTTTGACCCTGACCCGCCCCGTCCCGCGACCCGCTTAATTTTTTTTTCCTCTTCTCAACACTTAGTTAAATTACAAAATTTAACGATAATTTTATCCTATAGGAGCATAATAGTTAGTTACAACTATGCTTGAATGAATTTTACAAGATATGCCATAACTTTATTAAGAAATATAAAGGTTTAAAACTATCATAAGAAGATTTTCAAATGTAGATGAAAAGACATTACTTCACTTACATAAATATACATAATACATATGTAGGAAGTAGGAACCGTGCCTATAAACATAAATAATATCCATGAAATGTCTGACAATTATAACTGGGGGTTTTTGATGGCATCCCTTAAAATATCTATATAGTCATTTTAATGCGTGCTGAGTAGGAAATCCTTTTACGTAGGTTTTTTTTTTTTTTCTTTTTTCCTTTTATAATGATAATACGTGTATTCTAACTTTTATTTTATTTTTTACAAATAAAGCGTCCCATAACATTAATAATGATTACATAAGTTAACCTCTAAATATAATGTATTTGTATCTATAATTAGAACCAATATATAGCAAAAGGTTGGATCCATGAATCGAAGTTACGAGTACATATTTGCCAAAGGAAAAGTGTGAGGCTCGGGGTAATACATAGAAAACTAAATTAACTTCTTCCCCTCAAAAAAGGAAAAAAAATAATGGTAGACAGTTATATGTAGATCATAATAAGAATAATAATTTAATTTTTTTAATTATTTATATTATGACGGGTTCGGGTTACCCATCGGGTTTTGTAATGACCCGAACCCGCCCTAAACCCTATAGGGTCAGCAAGTAATTTTCCAAACCCGTCCCGCGATCCTATAGGGCCTGACCCTACAGGGTTTTTAACGGTTCAGGCGGGCCGGGTACCCTATAATGACCCGCCCCGGTTGCATCCCTACTTGCTATTGAAGTATAACTTTCGATTTTGTCTCCCATCATTAGGGGATGGAGTAGTAATCTACGATTAGATACATAATTTAATCATAGGACGAATTGATTGCTATTTTATACCCATTAAAACAGATGACGTACCGTGTTGCATGTGAAAATAAAAAAAGAAGTAAAAACGGTTTTTATTGAAAATGATTTGTTATGAAAAAAGAGAACTATTTAATAAAATAAAAATAAAAAAAATAATTCTAAAACTTTAGTTTTCTTATTTTTTAACACGAATAAAATAAATTCTCTTAATAGTAATAGATATACACACACACCATTACACAAAGATAATTAAAGATACAGCATTTGGAAAAAAAAAAAAAAAAAAGAGAACGATTAATATTTCATTCGAGTTGCAAGGTAAACTTGTGTTATATACAACTTTGTAACAGGAATCCAAATTGATGGGATGAAAGAAATAAAAGTATCCTTGCAGTACTTTTGAATCCGAAAGACTATGTTTCATTTAATATATTTAGATTTACATAAATTATAATCGAACTATTAAAATACTTTTTCTATTAATTTTTATAATAAATTTAATATTTGAATAATAAGGTAGATTAATGGCAGAGCATGGTAGTTCACTTAAAATAATTGGATAACTGTTTGCAAATTTTCGAATCATTTAACTTTTCTAAATATTTATTTGTATTAATAAAAAATATATAAATTTTTTAAGTAAATTACCTAAACTTATCGATCCAATATGATTGTCCTTTTACACCATTGAATTTGGTTCGAAGAGCGGCACCTTGCTCAAATTGGGGGCATGGTACCTTCTCGTTATTGGATAGATTTATCTAGGAGATATAAGTATCCGAGCTACTTATATCAACCCCCTGAGCATCGTGATGCGTTACTCAGGATCCCCTAGTATTACAGGCTACGCGGGAAGGTGAGGCTGCCTAGTCTGTATGAACAGTAGGGACCACTCAGGAAAGCGGACGTGATACTAGATCCTTGTCGTCTGGAGTTTGAATACTCCCATGATGTATGACTAACTAAATATTGAATAATAAATTATTGGTTGTTGCATTTTGCATTTAGCTTAAGTATGTGTGAATCGCTTTGTATTTATATTCGTTACTTGTGTACTGGGCCTTTGGCTCATATTTTAACCATTTCAAGTGATGAATCCGACGAGTTTTACACGAGTATGGGATATGGAACCGATTTCGAGGATTTCCTTGATGATTTGGAGGACTAGAGATGATCTTAAATTTGATGGAATCCAAATTATGTAATAGACTAGTTATATTAGTCTTGTGATAGTATTTAAAGTTTTTGTTGGATTTTATATGTAATTTTGTTAATGCTTGTAAGAAGCCTATGGATGTAATATATGTGTATATATATATATATATATATATGCACTTAGCTATGTATGACTTAAGTTTATTTCCTTTGTGAAATATGATAATGGTGTAGTGTGTTTTGTTAAAAGTTTTGAAAAATCATGGTTTCTATTGTATTAACTATGTGGAATTAGATAAACAATTCCTCAAACAATTCTTTTAGACAACTTTACATATAATCCTACAGGTTATATGTGGTGGGGGAACTGTTATCGCCTATTTTAATTATAGGGGTGATTGTGGGTCCTTACAATATTAGTTTAGCAGTTTTTTAAATCTTTGGTATTTATCCTCTAGCAGTAATGATGTCCAACTATGGTAAATTTTTAAATTTCCATCTGCTTCTTTTGCAAGTAAGAAAAGTAAGACAAACTTTATTTGAAAAAAAAAAAGTCAACTCCATCATTTTATGAGAAATACTTTATGAAAAGTGGTGAGGTTTACCCATTTTTATAATAATTTAAGGTAAAAGAGACCTTATAAGACTTTTTGGGAATTTTTGAGAGAAATTTGAATATAGTTGCTAGAATTAAAGTCTTTAATGTATATAAGATGAACAAACTATGACATCAGACATATTTTAATTAATATTCAAACAAAACATTAACTATTTCAATACAATAAAATTAAAGATAAAGTTTAGATTCTAAATCCCATAAAAATTAATTTTTTATTAAAATTTATTATTTTATATTCACACTATACTTTAGGGTTATTTAAACATGGTAGTAGAATTTTACTTATATCATGCAACATTGTCTTTGGTATTTTTTATTTCTATGAGAATTTCAACTCTCTAACTTCTAAACTTAAACTAAGGAGAAATTTAGGGGTTACATATGCAACCATTGACCCTTCTATGTATACCAATATCTCCTATGCAACATCATCATCAATAACTGGAATTATATCATAATGAAATGACTTATCTACAATAGCAACCATATGGTATAGCTCAACCCGATGTGTAGACTTATTTATCTTAACTTGACTACCTATTGTGTCTAGGATTTCTTCATATGTAGAGTTCCCACACACACGACCCATAGCAACAGACCGCCTATCATAACGAAAACCATAATTTCCTTTAGCAATATTGACATGAGCGTACAGCACAAACTTAGCCTTATCCATTTTCACCTTACCTTATCGGCTTAAAAAAAACAATACATAAAACGTGATAATAAGATATCAATTGTACTTCCCTATTATTGATTACGTTTTCTATTAACCAGTAAAACATGCTATCTTAGCTAAAGTCATTTGTAAGACAATATGGGCACCTTTGGAAGTAAGGTTATCTTTTAACATGAGCACTAACATCTTTTTTTTCATTCACTTGCCTATACAGATTTCTCATAAATATAAGTTTTTTTTTTCTTATTTCTTTAATCGAAATAATCAACATTCAATATTAGACTAATCAAATCAATGTTCTAAATTAGCTACTCAAATAACAAGCAAACGCACAACTTACCACATTTTACAGACAAGCTTATTAATAATAAAATAAATCAATTTAGCAACATATCATATCATTAACACTGCCAAACTAAAACTAACTAGCCTTATAGTTTATTCTAATTCAATTTACAATTTGAACAATGTGATAAGGTTTAGTTGACCTAAGCGTTTAACTTGAATCTAACACATGAGCAGAATGAAATACTAGTAATATAGCGAAAATTTCTGGCTATTGATTTTATGTAGACAATGGAATGGTAAAAAAAAAAAAAAAAAAGCAAAATGCCAAATCCAAATAAGTAATATAGCTTGAGCATACAAATTTGTATACAAATGAGCATCAGGAAACATGAAAAAATTTTAACTATCAGATGGATCAACTTATTGGAATCAAATGGAAATTCACAAACCGTTGCTGATTCCAAGTGTAATCGATTGTAATTAGCACCAATGGTTGCATGGGTGATGCAATATGATCAAGACTGACCAAGAGCTTGTGCTAATTTGATTGGATTGATCAAGGAATTGCACCTAGTTCTTCAAAATTAAGGTTTGAGAATGAGAGAATTGAGGTTTTTTTTTTTTTTTTTTTTTTAATGTGTGAATGGAGAAAGAAGAAAGAGGCAGGCATATCAATCTTGCTAATCTTATCTCTTTAAAAGATAAGACGATGTCAGCTTGTCTAAAGTATTAGTGATTTTTTTATAATTTTTAAAAATTTATTAATATTATTTTTTAATATATTAATTATTATATTTATTTTAATAATTAAATAATTAACTGAACGATGAATTAACAATATCATAGAAGCTGCTTGCAAAAAAAAAGAATATGTTTAACTTTTACCAACTGGATTTTGAAAATCCTAGTGTCCGCTTCCGGGAAGGTTGGTCGTTGGGATGCCCACTGGGATTTCTTGAGAATAAATATAACAAATACATTACAGATCTGAAAGGTTATACACCATATCTTTTAAGCAAAATTGATCCATACAGAAAAGCGTGAAAGTTTTATAGAAAATTTAACAAAACTGTCTCTTTCACAGTTCTTGCAACCAATTGACATGTAATTTGTTAAAACAATACAAACCCATATGCCTTATTTTGTTTTTTCCCATTACCTATCACTTTTAACGACACTGTCAGGTATTCTTGTTAATTTATTGACAATGAATTTAACATAACAATGCTTTTAAATATGTTTACTTAAATAATATAATAACTATAAAATATTGCAAAAAATGGATGAAAATTCAAAAAAAAAAAATTTTGTGAATCTGTTTGTATCATTATATTTTGGTATTTATTTTTTTTTATCTTTTTCAAATATGATATGGATTTTTTATCCGATAATACAAACGAACCCCACTCTAAAATTAAGGTGGGATCACTAAAATCATATAAAATATGCCATTCATTAAACTGAATAAAAAAAAAAACTTCATATCAGATTATTATATATTAATTTATTAATATATGAGTAATGTCATTATATTCATACTAGAAAATCCCGCCTTAGGAGTGAAAAAAACCATGAGGCATCTATCCAAAACAAAATTTTATATTTTCACTGGTTTTATTACCACAGCTCCCATAAATTATGCCAAACAATCGAATACAGCGATGATCGATCTGGATATTAATATTTAGAGTTGTTTATTTAATATTCTACATGGTCAAAAAAAGTAATTAAATGCAAAGTAAATATTTACAAATTTTATTTAAATATTTAGATTAATATTCAATTAAATTTTTTAAATTTTTATCAACATATCACTTATTAATAAATTACTTAGCTCACTTTCCAAACCCAAAATATTGATACTCGAATATATATGATTAAAATTAATCTCTTGTAACATAATTTATACCAATAAAATAAGATAATTAGTTGCGGTAGATTCCGACTAAATAATAAAAATTTCCTTGTCACGTGAGTGGCTGATTTTGTCCCCACGAGCAAGGACAGTTCCGTCTTTTCATGTAACGCAAGTGGCAGTTGCAGCTTTAATTTATTTAATAAATTTTTCTAATCTGAAACCCCACACTCCCTTCCCCCCCCCCCCAAAAAAAAAAAAAAAATATATATATATATATATAAATATTAAATAAAACTCATGCATACTTGCCAGAGTACCAACTTCTCCAGCAGAGCAAAACAGAGCCAAGCAAACGCTCACACAGATATAACAAAGGAATCAGAATTAAATGAAACAGTTTCAGCTCTTCTGTTAAAAAGCATTTAATACACACACACAGTTACGTCATTGTCATCTTCAACCTTTCTTGCTCTAAACTCCAAATCCCACCTTCTAGGTTTGCTTTCACCTTACTCTTCCACGAAATTCCCTTTCCTTTTTCCTTTTCATTTTTTTTTCCTTTTTTCGTTTTGTTTTTGTTTTGGTTCGGTTTTGGTTGTTAATATAAAACTAATCTTCTTCTTATACTTCTTCTTCACCTAAACCTAACCTCTCGTTACCAAAGATAAACAAATTTTATAAAACAATCAAAATCTCGTTTAGTTCATGCTCGTGTGTTCTTCAACGGTGTAGAGTTGGAATTTTTTTGGAAATTTGATTTTTAGGAAGAAGAGAAAATGGAGATCGAGGAGACGAGAACTGATAATCCGGCTATGACTTTGATGAGGTCTCGATGGAGAGAAGTAAAAGCTTCGTCAAGGCCTTACAGGTACGTTTCTTCGATTCTCTTCTCTCTCTCTCTTCTCTCTCTCTTCGATGTCTTTTGTAGGAGATGTCATGACTAGATCTGGTTATTGAATTGGATTTGATGTCATCGTTATTAGTTTGTGAGAATATTTACTTACTTTGCTTTTTGAAATTTTTAGTTTGGAAATGGAAGTATTTGATATGCAATAGTCAAGTTAATTAGGATCTCGAGTTTACTTAATTCTTCATTCTCTAGCAATTGAGTAAATGTGCTTAGATTTATTACCACGGTTTTGTTAGCGAGTGTCCGAGTCGCATGATTGACGTACTTCGTAAGGAAACTCGGAATATAAGACATGCTGATTTCACGTTCTCACCAGGTAGGCAACTGTGTTTGGAATTAGAAGTTTCTTTATTAAATATGCTTTAATAAATTGTTTATTGTTTAAAAGAGGATCTAAGTGAAGAAAGTGGAAGGAAATGAGAAATATATTAGTGAAGCAGTCTGGACAGTGGAAAAAATTGAAGGAAATAATGTCGTCGTGGAGATGATTTTGGAAAAAAAAAAATACCGTTGTCGAACTGTTATGATCGTAATCCAAATCATTGAATCCGTTAATTAGTTCATTCATGATGAATTGTAACATTAGGCTACAAACTCATAAAACTTTACTTTATTTAGAAAGTTCATACTTGCATTACAAATGCAACCACAACTTGAAAGAGCCAATTCATGCTGAGAGCATTTCTGTCCTAAAGAGATTGGATCAGAAGAAGTTTCTTCTGATTAGTACAAATTCAAGGATAAAGACAATCATAACATTAATGTACAGCTGTACATGTTTATTGTACTAGACGGATTTTCAGACTAAGAATGCATTTTAGTACTCTATCCAACTTCTTCCTGTTCATAAGGAGATTTCTGGAACTTTTATGAGCAAGTTTTGCAACAGAAACTACGTTAACTTGTCTTTGATCTAGAAGAAGGAATTGTTGAATGATTTATTTTTGTTGTCATCATTTCTTTTCAGGAACTCAAGAATCTGAGGCCTCAACTTTACTCAGCTGCGGAGTATTGTGAGAAGTCTTATCTTCACAGCGAGCAGAAACAAATGTATATTCCTTTCCTTCTTTTTGGTGGAATTCGTTGCAGTTATGAATATTATATGTGCTGCATTGTAGTGGCACTGTGGAATTTGATAACTTAATGGCAGTAGGAAGCCAATGGAAATGCTTTTGGTTAGAGAATGAGGAATGTACTGCACTTCTGTGGAACTATGGGATTAGTAACTTAATGCAATTAAGAAGTTAATGAAAGCTTATGGTTAGAGGATAAACATTCAAGCTCTCTGTATTAATGTCTCAAATGGCTCATCGCTTCAGCATATGATTTTTTTGCACCTAATAGACAGCCTGCAACATAATCAGCTTTATTGTTAATGCTAACTTTGAACTTAGATTGTCCATGTTCCCTTGTTACAGATCAGTTAACTTAGAGTTGTGGCACTACTTATGCTGATAACTGTTTCATTGGGATGGCATGTCTTAACTTTCTACTGGCTACAACACATTGAAAAATATTCATTGATGCAGTTGCGGATGATAGAATAAATAATTTTCCTCACTTGCATTTTTTTTGGGCCAAAGTCTTTGCTTAATTAAAATAGGTAAGCTGTTGTTTTTTTAGGAATTCCTGCAGAGTTCAAGAAAATAGGTTTTGTTTTCTACCTTAATGGCATAAGAAAAGTTGTGGGCTGAAGAAGCATTTTTATGTTATGTTCAATGGATAATTGGAGAAAACTAATTTGACGTATTATCCGTTAAGCTGTAGGACCAATTAATGTTGGATCAGTTAAATGCTTTGAGAAGACTGCATAGGAGAATTAGAACACTTGACTACGGTAATTTAGGAGACCACCTGTCATCTAGTCTCCATTTCCTTGGGGAGGCTGTCTTCGAAGACATGGTAAATTTCTTCGCGGTACCAATGCTGAAAAAGTAGTTATTGTCTCTAGAAATGACTACTTGCTTGGTAGCTTATAAGTTTCATGGCCCTGAAATAATCACTCTCAAGTTGAACACTCCTTTCTTGGTTGTTAGCTCAAACAGTCACAATCAAACATGATTTTCTAATGTTTTTCTCTGAGGTAATTACATGTAAATGTTTGGATTGGTTGCCTTGCTTGTTTCTTGATCAAGATGAGCTTGTCAATACCTGTACTTTGAGTCCACTTGTTATTCCTTGCAGATTATTTGAACTGGAAAGGAAATGAATAAAGAAATTGACAATAATAGTTTGAAATGAGTAGATTAATACCTTTAAATTTGCGAACAAAAGTAAATGATAACTAAGTTTTTAGATTAGCTATGAAAGTTGAGTCTTGGGATAACTTACAATTTCGATGGACTGTCTATATTTGATGCATGGATGGTTTAGAAGGATTAGACTTCTTAGCAGAACAAAGCAAAAATACATGGTTTGTTGTGGTTATTTACTCATTTGAACTTGTACTTTGATTATTCTTTCCACCAGGGTTTTAGATAACCTTAAAGATTATGCTGTTCGAGCCCTCGTTAATGCTGTTGATCATCTTGGAACTGTGGCATACAAACTAACTGACCTTCTTGAGCAACAATCATTGGGTGTGACAGTCATGGATCTAAAGGTCACCAGTCTTAATCAGGTTAGTCCTTTCACACAAGCCAATCTAACACCTGCTTTACTCATAATAATATAAGAAATAAGAACTGAGAAGAGCCAGGTGCACCCTGTTAATTTATTGTTTATGCAAATGCTAGAAACTCTTAACCTGTCGAACATATACGGACAGCGAAGGGGTTCGACAACAGCAGTTGTTGGCAATCATTCCACGACATCATAAACACTACATTTTACCGAGTAAGATCTATCATTTATCCACTACTCAATTTTGGGGTTAAGTGAGTAGATTTGAGGCTAGAGATTTCCCATTTCCTTTGCTTTCTTATGTTAGATTCAGTGATCTTTACTTCATAGATATTTTGTTTTCTTAACTTTTTCCTAATCTTCAGATTGCTTCCTTATTGTAGATGCCGTCAGTAAGAAAGTGCATTTTAGTCCTCAAATACAGACAGATGTTCGGCAGAAACATTATCATGCTAGAACCCGTCTTCAACCTTCAGGTACATGGATACTGCTGTACTTGGTGTTATATCACATTTCTTCATGGTTTGCTTTTTCTAATTTACAATTTATTTTTCTTTTACACCTAGGAACCCCTGCATCGAAAACTCTTTCATGGCATTTAGCATCAGAAACGAAATCATTACTGAAGGGAAGGCAAAGTGCTTTGGCAAGGTAAAGGTTGAATTTTTACCGCAACGATGTGATTGAGCCTCAAGGTTCTTGAATGTGCGTCACATGAGCAAGCCTTTGATCAATGACTGAAAAAGGTTTTTTATTATCTTTTTCTTCTACAGCACCGAAGAATCTGGTAAAACACCTGAAGTCTTTCATCTTCTAGGTATGCGTGCACTGATTTTTCAATTATGTGGGGCAGTTTTCTTTCACATAGTTACCTATGGAAAAGCGGTTGATATATGTCCTTGCATTCTCACCATATAGATGGTGAAGATAATCCGCAGAATCGATACTTGGCATCTCAACCTCAGCTGCTAATCGGAGCTCCTACTAGTACTGCAGCTGGCTCTGCATATGGAGCTGGACGAAAGGTAATCTCTTATCTACCACTTTGCATAGTAGAGGTGTCTTTGTAGTCTTGTTATAGCAATGGTGCTTCCGCATGTATGGCTGCTTCTTGTTGGCTGAAAGATTTCAGAAAACTATTGATGTCTCGTTTCATTGTGTTCACGTTTTATCAATTTTCAGGAATCTTTTGAAGCCTCCAAACCAATGACGACATTTAGGTCATTTGACAACTCAAACCGACAGGACATTGTGCGTGCTCCGGTTCGTAGCAAGAGCATGCTATCAGCTTTCTTTGTCAGACCAAAGACACCAAAGTTGAAGGCTGCTCCTGTGTCTTGAACGCCCTTTCCATAATCATCAGAACCAGATGTAACTGTTGCCATCATCCGTTTGACTTAATGTAAATCTTTTTCGCTCGTCGTTCTTGTCTGATCTTCCACTTATGGTCATTTTACGCTAGACTGCTCCGTCCGGCGGCACTTTGTTGTGGATATGTTAGTTAGGTCCTCAATAAAAGCAAAGTAGGTAATGGAAATCTGGGAATCAGATGGGGTGTGCTGGGAGGACTTGGATAAAGGTACTGACCAAAAAGGTCGAGATTAGGCTGTTGAGTAATACAATATTTCTCTCTCTCTCTCTCTCTCTCTTCCTCTCTTCCCTGATCTCTCAAAGTAGAATGCTACTTCCTTTATTATTTTTTCCATTATTCTATTTCCACCATTGTCAACTAATATCATACTCGGCCAAGAAAACTACTTATTAGCATAAACGTTTCCACTTAAAAAAGTATTTTTATAAAAATATGATAAAACATTTTTTTTTTTATTTGACGCGTGAATATATGTTGAATATATTAATATTAATTATTGATATAAGTATAATATCTCAAAACATTTTATTTAATTATTTTTGTAACATTCATTTTTATACGTTTTTTGAACAGGACTTCCCTCTGGCGATGATGTACTTGCCTTTGCAAGTGAAAATTATTTTCTACATAATTGACTTTCTTTAACATAACGGATAAGTAAAATATATATAGGTATTCTTCGAAAAAATATTTGTTTAATACGTTATTCTACTTTTTGGCTTTTTTTTTTTTTTTACCTCTGTGCAGTGTGCACTATGTTAGTGCCTGTCTTCCTAGCTGGCATCCAACAGCAAAGCGACACATGTACATAATTCGTTTCTTTCTAACTTCTCTCTCTCTCTCTCTGAACCCACACCAATAATCACACTAAGCTGGAGCCATAACTCGCGCTGCGCTCCGCCGCTTCCAAACCCGCCTCAATTAGTGTCTCCAATTTCACCAAAAGCTATACCGAAGCTAATCCCCATTGCGACAGAGCCAAAGCCAGATTGAAACCACCGGATCGAAATCCAACGCCCAGCCGCCTAGCCGCGAAGCAGAGCAACAACAATCAATCACAAGCCCATGCCAAACCCGACCACAATTATCGCAAACCAACCCAAAGACAAAGTGATTTTGATTTCTTTTTAGGTGGTTTTGGTATTTTCTTTTATTTATTTTTATTATTTTGTTTGTGGTTTGAGTAATATCATGCAAATGAAACCAAATTCTATATTTAATGTCATATACCACATGTTGCAGTCCCATAGGTTCCCTCCACCTAGTCCAAGTAGCATCAAGGAAAATGTCAATAGCATTAACGAACACAATAAAGGGAAATGAGGTGTTAAATGGATTGTTAGGATGGATGTTAACGGTTTGATTATCTGGTCCGTAGTTTTATTTTTTGAATCTAGCCATAATGATCGATTTTTTAATATTCTCATCCTAAACTGATCCATTATAAATAGTTTATCGCTTTAACGGTTAATTGTTTTTATTAGTTAATTTTTTTTATTTTCGGTTTTGGATTTTTAACCATTTAACATAATTGTGTGATTTGCAGATAATAAAATAAAGTTTAGGTTTGAAACCTTCAATATTCGACTATTTATATTTTTAATAAAATAATTATATTAATATATTAAAATTATTTTGATCTCAAATTTTCTTAGCAAGATCATGCATTCATTCATACTATATATTCCCTCCTTCCACTAACTAACAAAATTAACAAATTTTTTTAAAGATACAAGCTCGCCGACACCTCCTGAGTCATCATACAATTAGTTTATACATATTTTTTTGTCAATTTGGATATTATACATATTTTTTTTTGTCAATTTGGTTCCACGTCAAACCAAAAGAGGATGTATTTAACTCAACACAAGTACACCCAACAAGTTATAATATCCGACTATATGTATTTTTAACAAAATAATTATAAGTATATTATAAATTATATATATAAATACAAAGAGGTCAATCGAAACTGTCGGTTTTTTGTTCTATAAATCGAAACCGAAATAAAAAACTAAAAAAATTAAAAACTCCAATCCTAAATCAAAACTAATGGACCGATTAACTATTTTTTTCTAATAGGTTTTTTGGTTTTGGTTCGATTATTTTAAATATTCAGTTTTTTTTAACACTCCTAAATAAACCATATAAGTAATACAGGTCAAATTTTATATCAATATCAGATGATCGTAGAAAGTATCTTATCAATATAACTCATATCTTATATTATAAACTTTCAATTTTTGAAAATGTTTTATCAAATAGAGTCCCTAAAACTGTGCAAGTTAAATGCTTGACAATATTATTTTAATATTTGGTATAAATATGACATGCTTTAGTGCTGGGTTAGGCTCTTATAATTTAATTTAGAAATTAGAAATATAATCAATAACTAAATTATGGTTTAATGAATTGTAACTTTTTATTTGATATATTAAATATTAATTAATTTATTTTTAAATAAGATATAATTATACTATTCCATCTTAGTTAACTTAAAAAGAATTTACCATTTATATAGTTTCCTCATCTTCATCTTGGGTACAAGAATTTCTTCTTGTTTAAAATTAAGTTTTCTCAGTTCGTATGCCCTAATTCTACACATACTGTTCACATTGAGGCGTAATTCTATGTGTGTTTTGGTCTTCACAAGTGGCTAAACACATTTTTCACATCCATTTTTTTTTTTTTTTTCCTTTGAAAAATTTCATGGCTTTAGCTCGATCGCTATTACAAAAAATTTAACTATCCTCTTCAATTTTTGTTGAGAGATCACTAGGACAACACAATACCTATTAAATTTGATTTTACTTATTTGAGACGTACTTGAAATGTTAAGGTGTTTTTCTTTTTTTTTCCTTCACCTGGTCTAACTCTTATTTAGATACGTTAAAACCTTTTCTTAGGCTTTTTAAGGTTATCTATAGACATCACCACGGGGCGGTTCCGAACCGCGAACAGTCCCGAACCGTCACCGGCAGTTTCTGACCCGGGAACCGCCCTGTTGGTGACGGTTCCGACCGTTTAAGGACCCATCGGAACCGGCGGATCCAAACTGTTCGGCGTGGTGAAACCAACGGTTCCACCGGGTCCGGAACCGCTATTCCGAACCCGGAACCGGCGGTTCCAACCCACAAAAAAAAAAAAAAACAAAACCGAAGAACGAAACAGGAAAAGGAAAGAAAGGAGCGTGGCACGCTCGGATTGGGGTTGGGTTGGGGGGTAGGGGCCAGGAGGCAAAAAAACAAAACATAATGAAACAAAAAATTTAAAAAAACAAAACAAAACAAAACATAACGAAACGAAACAAAAAAAAAAAATGGTTCACGTAGAACCGGAACCAGAACCATCAGAACCGGCGATTTCTTGGAACCGGGAACTGCCCCGGCTCTGGCGGTTTCGGTTTTTGTTTCACGAAATGTGGAACCGTGAACCGACGGTTCTACTTCGGGTCCGGAACCGACCCGAACCGTACCGATGTCTAATTATTTAGGATCTCTTAATCTTTTCTTAACATCAATTTGTGTCGATTGTGCTTTTTTCATGAAGATCTGAAAAATGGAATTTTCTGGACTCTAGCCATTTTTCAAGTTTTACTAACCTGATTTTTTTAATGTAATTTTCTGGGTTCTTTGTGTTTCTTAAGGGGTGGTATTTCCGTTTCTAACATCCTAGTGTTTCGATTTTATTTCCTTTGATTTAATTAAACAAAAAAAAATGTTAGCACAAACATCGATCCATAAGTTTCATTATAACAATTTTTAATGAGAAAAATAGACAAACAAAACTAAATAGATTTGTAAAGGCCTAAAGTCAGATTATTTATGTCTCAAACTTATCGATAACACTGAAATAATTTTTCTATTTAATGATTCGTTAAAAAATTTACATAAATATCAATTAAATAAAATTAATTACATATATATTAATGCGGATGCGAAATTAATTTTCTAGTATCAATTATTATAATATTTATAAACACGATATTAATTTTTTTAAATGCTACAATTCATAGATATGGTATAAATTTTTCTTATAGTGCTATATCACAATTATTAAATGCCATATTTAATGACGCATTTCATATGCGATATTATTATGGTATTTTTATGGTTAATTTTCTGTAATTAATACTTTGAAAATCTCTATTTAAATGCTTATAGAGAAATACTTAAAACAAATATGGTACACCGACGTATGTTGCAATCTCAACAAGGAAACAACACTAGCTCGCTGGCGCAAGCTACGATCTGTTTCCCTCTCTTACTCTCTCTCTCTCTCTCTCTCGATCCGAAACGAAAATGTCATCTTTCCTCCATCAAAGACCACTCCAAAGCCCACTCTCACAACCCTACCCTCTTTCCCCACGCGGCACCTCTCCTTCCCGGAAACCATTCCCCCTCCCCATCCTCAACCGCACCACACTCCTCGTCCTCCTCTCTCTCCTCATCATCCTCGGTGTCCTTAGCCCTTGGACCGAATTCCCTTCCGCAATCCTCTCCTCCATCAACCCCACGCACGCCAAATGGCGTGCCTATACTCTCGAAGACGCCGTCACGTTCGTCGCGAAGAATCGGACGGTGATCGTTTGCGCCGTTAGCCACCCGTACTTGCCGTTCCTCAGCAACTGGCTTATCAGCATAAAGAGGCATAACCATCACGAGAAAGTGCTCGTTATCGCGGAGGATTACGTGACGCTATATAAGGTTAATGAGAAGTGGCCTGGTCATGCTGTTTTGATTCCTCCTGCTCCGGATTCTCAAACCGCTCATAAGTTCGGTTCTATGGTATATATATATAACTGATTCGGTTTATTTTCTCCTCTCTTCTGCATTCGGTTATCGCGATTAGTTGTTGCTTAACGGTTTCGTAACTAACTAGGAAGTGCATTTGCTTTGAGATGTGCGTTCGCTGGTACTTTTCTCATGACTGGATTCATCTTCGAGATTGTGAAAATCGCGACTCTAATTGATAAAATATGAGTTTAAGCTAATGATTCTACACGATTTTACCGATTTCACTGGTTCTATTTGGTGTGGTTTCTGTAGAATTGCGAGTTTGACAACTGTTCTGTCATGTATGATGAATGTCTAACATGATTTTAGTTTATGCTTTTTGAATTAATTATATATGCTATATGCGATCAAAGGTACATTCCAGTTACATTCGATACCTTTTTCCTTCAATTCAACTTGCATATTTGTTAATGTATGTTAAAATTACTGCAATTGTGCTACCACTAACCGAAATGCGATAACAGTTGAGCCACGTATAATACTTATAGTAAAAAGGTCTGGTTGTGGTATAGTAGAAAGTTCCTGACTTGGTGGCTCTTGAATCTTCGATAGTGAAATGTAATATGTGAATTTATAACTCCAGGTTTGTGTGTTGATGATGGTTAGATCATGCATTTGGGCTGCGTAAGGAAACATGTTGTGATCTGGTAACGTGATAATGTAGATGAGTGTTCCCTCTTGTGTGATTTGAACCAAAGGCTCTTGTGCTTCTTTTAAGGAGTTGTGTTTGGTTTCGTGGTGTAGGGATTCTTCAATTTTACATCCAGGAGGCCGAGGCACCTGCTTAGCATTTTGGAGCTGGGATATAATGTGATGTACAATGATGTGGACATGGTCTGGTTGCAAGATCCATTTCCTTACTTTGAAGGAAACCACGATGTTTACTTCACCGATGACATGGCTTATGTATGCATACTTATCTTGCGGTAGCCTATTCAATAAACTAATCATATTTTTAAAATTATTCAGTTATATATATATTCTAATTCACGGTGTACTCTGGCTTTTGTTGTTATGATTTCTAACTGGCTGTGAGTTGTTTCACTAATAAAGCTCTATCATGGTGCCTGAATATATAAGATCGCAATTGCAAAAACAAATGAAAATATTAGGGGATTTCTATTTTCTTGATGAATTTATGTGCCAAAACTGGGAAATGCTTTCTCAATTAACAAGAATGCATTGGCAAATGAGGAAGCATTTTCCTTGTAAATACTGGATTGCAATTGTCACAACATGGATCAAGTTGATTGCAGTATTTTTGTTTGTCTATTGATGCATTTTCCCTCTTTTTTGACATTATGATGATAACATGTACAGTCACCAGCTCCAGCTCGTTTTTCTCTCCTATTCTTGGGCCAGCAACTTTGCTATGCCTCATTAGGATGATAAAGTTTACTGTTGAAGTTCTTTTGTCTTCATTTGACCAGGTGAAACCCCTCAACCATTCCCATGACCTGCCACCTCCAGGAAAGAAGGGGAGGACTTATATATGTAGCTGCATGATCTTCCTGCATCCCACAAATGGAGCAAAGATGGTCATGAAGCAATGGATTGAGGAAATGAGAGCTGAACCATGGTCTCGAGTGAAGAAGGCCAATGATCAGCCTGCATTTAACTGGGCATTAATGAAAACTTCTGGACAGGTTTGTTGCTTTTATTTACTGATGCTATTCATCAAATCTCCATTTCATTTTCCTGGTCCCTGAGGATCCTAGTATTACTTGTTTCTTTCACTAGAGACTACTGTTCTGTGGTTATTTTGTAATTATATGACCTACTTGGTAAGATTTGTCAGAACACTGACTGCCCAAAGAAGCCCCCAGGACATCCAAGATTATGATGTGTCATTTTCATTAACCATTTGTCTTGATGTTGCCCTTAAAGTTTCTAACTGTTCAGTTTGTCATCAAACTCACATGAACTCATTAATTCACACGATATTGACATCATTTACAAAAATAAATCAGACTCACATGAACTCATTAATTCACATGATTGTGATATCATTTACAAAAATAAATCAAGCTCACATGAACTCATTAATTCACAAGATTGTGACTTCATTTACAAAAATAATATAAAAGTCCATGAAAAATTTGATTACATGACAATCTATGGATCAATTTCCATGAATTTGTCATATTTGCAAGTTGGGGGTCTGCATTGACAGTTTAGGCAATATTGACTAGTTTTGAAGCTTTGGGGAATAATGAAAAAAAAATTGAGACTTTGGAAGAAAATTGATCAAATCAAACCATTGATGGCCACGTTGTATGATTTTGAAAGTCCCAAGGACTTGTTGATTTTGTAAGAATACAGTAGACAGCGGCTTTCTGGCATACTTGTCAACTTAATTATAGCTAGTCCTAAGATTATGGAGCATAAACTTTGATCCCAGCTGCATCTAGATTATGGGAGAAACCTGTGCTTCAGTTCTGAACCCAAACCACATTGCAAAACATTGAAAAGCTCACTTACTTTACAGTTGATTTAGCTGAAGTTATGGTCTAAACTTAGCTATCATCTTTCATATGTTATATTAGGGGATTTTAACGACATTGTAGGTTATGAATCTGTTAGTGAAGTTGAAACTTTCAGTCAGAATTGAGGCCTTGTCCAAGTTATTTCATTAAATAGGACTCCATGAACCCCAATTTACTGTTATTTTTAAAGAGTTTTGGCCATGTTGTAAGATAGAATGTGTGAGCTCATGGTTGTTAATTTCTTGGAATATGATTTCTCTTTCACTAGTTATATGGGATTGAAGGAATTGGAAAGCATGATCTAATACATGGGTATTGTATTATTGCTCTTTCAATATAACCAATTTTTCTGAATAAAATATTCAATTAGATTTATTGGAATCATACTCCATGGAACAAACCAAACTGGCCTTGATGTAATACTATGACTATGAGTCTGAGCAACTATGCTGGTCTCAGGTGAAATTTACCTTTCAACTACTGTTGTGCATGGATGTTAGTCAGGACTAGGGGTAACCACACAATTTGTTGGAGGAACTTGTTTTGATAGTGTGGAATGTGGATCTTTAAGGAATTTTCTTGTGGGAATAATAAATAATGAAAAATCGGGACATTCTGCTGCCAGTAGTTAGTAGATTCAACTGAACGATGTGAATGTGGATTATTACTGGATTCCATCTGCACTGATTGTTGAAACATGGTAATAATCTGAATTCTTAGGAGTTTTCGATATTCATTGCTTTGTGATAAAGTGAAGAGAGAGAGTCTCCTTCAATATTAAGAGAACAAAATGAGAAAAAGATGATCTGTATGGATATTACTGATAACAAAATAGTCAATACTGCTCCATGTGAGAAGCCTGCTGTTTTTGCAGGTAGACCTGTTTTTGCTGCCCCAATCGGCATTCCCGACTGGAGGACTGTACTTCAAGAATAAGACATGGGTAAAGGAAACTAAGGGAATGCATGTTATCATTCACAATAATTACATTCTCGGTTTCGAGAAAAAAACCAAGCGTTTCCGTGATTATGGTTTCTGGCTGTTAGATGATCATGCTGAAGAATCCCCACTTGGGCGTTTATGATAAGAGCATTAATTGGTGTCCCCATTACTGATTCTGCGTTATGCATCAACTCGTCTTTTAAGTATATGGTAAAAGGATATTGTGTGATGGGCTCTGGACTGCGTTTCTTTCAACACATGCTCATCAGAATTCGAGAGTTTCATCATATGTTACCTGGAAGCATCCATATCTCTTCGATCACCAACTAATTCAAGAGCTTCATCATTTCAGTAAAAGATCTGCTGAAGATCACAGGAGCTGGAGATTCAATCCTATAAGTTTTCTGTAGGTTGATGCCTTGGACATTGTTCTGTTTGCGAGTTTTTGGTTGTTGAGGATTGAAGCAGTCCTGTTTGTACTGATCTAGGTCAGTTTTGACTATTGCCAGTGTGTAACATAGACGTAGACATATTAACAACGACAGGAGAAAATTATTCCTTGTTCCCTCAAAAGGCACGAAGAATGATGCTTAGTAATCCGAGTGAAAAGGTGGAGAGGATTCAAAGTGGTTCTTGATGTCCAATGCCATTCATCTTGATTCTGTGAGGGGCAAAAGGAATGCTATTCTTCTGCATTTGAAGATTTTGTTTTTGCATCTTATTAAGAGACATTATTTAACTGATTCATCTTGAGGTAGGAGGTTTTTGCTATTGTGGCGAGTTCATGAGACTTCCGTTAGGGAAGCTAAAATCATGGCTACACATACTCAAAATATGTCGATCCTATTGTATTTGCCGATTCCTGTATAGTAGTTATACACAATTGGTAAACTATCCTAATATATTTTGTATTACAAAACAAAAACCGTTCTCCTATGGATAAATGAAAATAAACAAATAAATAAACTCGAAGTTAAAGATCTAGTGTTATATATATATATTATATATATATATATGTATGTATACATATGGACGTATAGCTATTTTTCAATCTCAATTCTCTTCATTCTAATAGGTACTTATACTAACATAAATCTCACGTAAAGTTGCACTCTCAGAGTTTGCGCCTCCATATTATTTTAATCGGTTAAAAATGCGCACACACACATATATCAGATAAATCGAACTGAAACAAATTAAAAGAAATTAAGGTCCAATTTAAAGTGAATTTAAATTTTAAGTTTAGTTAAATCTGAATCGAACTTGATTTTCAAAATTTTGAGTTGAGATAAAATTTGAATGCAAGCTCACTTCAAAATTTTGAAACTTTAGCTTTCGTGAAGTTTAATTAAGCTTGAAATTTTAAATTTGAAGTACTATTATATAAATTCGTGCTTCATCCGATTAACCTAACTTAGATTTAATAAACATTTTTTGTTTTAATTAAAACAATATTAATATCTAAATTTTACTCAAACTTTAACTAAAATGTATATTTGATTTTATTTCGCTTAGGCTCGCAGTTCATTAAGCTAAATCTTGTGAAACTTGAACTCAGTTTGATACTCAAAAGCTTAAGCTTAAGCTTAATTTTGATCAAATCTAATCGAATCGAATCATATTTGAGCAAAAATTAAGTCAAACTCAAATAATTTATTTACTGGTTCAATTAATTTCCATTCTCATTCACATACAATATCTTAATATAGCATAAGGTATGCAGAGTTGATTTTACTTCTTAATGTATAATTTCATTAAATTAAAGCACATGAGATTTACCAATAAATTAATAATTTAATATTATGATTATTTAAATAATTATAAGAATGATGCGCGTAAACTTGGAGGGAGTGAGAAGGAGCCGTTGAAATGAAAACAGGACACGAAAAGAAATATCCAGACTGTTGGTATGGCATTCCAATTCCGCATGACTTTTGAGGGGGGAGAAAAAAAGAAGTATCCGGACATCCAACGAACTCCCAAAAAATCTAGAAGGCGCGAAACATCTCGAACATTTCAGACATTTCTGTTCTAACCTTCTCCTCTTTCATCTCTCATATAAATAACTCAATCCAATTCCTCTCTTAATCATAGAAATCTCTAAATAAATAGAACACATAACACAACAAGACAGCAAGCGTACATACAAACGCGCCCTCAGAGAGACAAGAAACACTCCGTTCTTCGTTTTAGGTTGGTGGACAGATAGCGTCGTCCCGAGAACTAAGTCATTCGGGTTGTGGAATCGTTCCGGCGGATTAGCTAGTCAATTTATCTTCTTCATTGCGCTGTTATCTGTAAGTAACAATTTTTTTTAATGTTTCTGGGATGTTTCATGAGCATGTGTTCCAGGACATGTGTGTGTGTGTTTTACGAACGGAATATGTTTAATGGAAAATGATTGCTATGAGATCAAACAGTATGAAGAACGTCGTAAACTACTAGGATAAAATTATCACAAGAGTCTGCATTTTTAATTTTTAATTATTTTGTTTCTGTGATTCGATGTCAATACTTTCAATGCAGTTGCAATGTAGTTTCTATAGTTTCAATTCGACTAACAAATTAGTGCTTTTATTATTATTATTTTTTTGGCTGAATGAATAACATTAATGATTAATGGAATAGAGTTGTTTTATAAGATTGAGTAATAAATAATTACTAAATATTTTTTTAAATAGATTTTTTATGGAATCGCGATTACCATTAATAGCATTTTGTATGAATAAACATTAGTTAATGAATAGTTAATGTCTGGATTTTTATTAAATTGTAACAACATTAAAGGAACAGCACTGTCGTTTTATATGTCTGAGTAATAAATAACTACTTAATATCTTTTTTAATAGGTTTTTTATAGAATGGGGTTACAATTAATTAAATGTTGTAATAGTTTTTGTAAGTGTAAGACTGTCCTATTATAATAAAGTGAATGAATAATTAATGGCTCTAGCCAAAAAAAAAAAAAAAATTTAAATTAAATTAATGGCTGGAATTTTATTAAATTGTAATAACATTAAAGAAACAGCAATGAATCCCTAAATGAAAGTTCAGATAAATATAAGAGAGATAATTTCTCGTTTATTGATTCGTCAAAAAAAAAAAAAATCCAAATATCAATTAGACCTAAATGAAATTAATTATATAAATATTTTTGTGTCCTGAAGATGCCATATTTGAAAATTAAAAGGTATCTAATGTTACAAATGCGACATTAATATGAGTATTTTTTAACATGGGATATAGCACTGATTTTTTTTTTTCTCCCTGTACGATTTGTAAGTGGGTAATTTTTTTCTTAAGTTTGGTATAGATGTCTTTCACTCAATATCAAAAGTACATGTATCAGTGATGTATTTTTTACTAGTTTGGTGTATTGTGATTTCTTTATTTAAAGCATCTTCCATTAAACCGAAACATACAAACAAAACAATTTTCCAGACTATTTTTTATATCTACTGGCTTGAAGTTAGATCAATTAATTGTGGTGTTAGATTTATCAAAGTAGACTAGAGCTGGAGGTGTGCTCGAATTCCTTTATAATCGAATTAGTTTAAGTTTGCTTAATTTTTCTTATTGAGATGGTCGCTAATATTTGCTGAATTAGTTTTTATTGTTTTCGAGCATCCAAAGACCAATAATGGCTGCAATTGTTCTTGCTTGTCGAATTCTAGTTGGTTACTTTCAGTAGTCCTAACATGCTCCTCTTTGCTCCAGTTTTGATTTTGCAGTTTCTGGTAGTCTTTCAAACTACCCTCTGATTCGCTTCATAGATTAGTTTCTCAGTTATCGTGGAAGATGTCACCTGCCTATGCTTACATGGACGAATATCCCGATCGAAGCAGCCAAATTCCTGGATTGCAACAATATCAGCCCTGGCCGGGATCCATTCCACCTGAATTAAGGATCAATCCTAGCAGATACCCTCCACTGCAGGGTTGGCCTTGTGCTGGTGGTTACCACAGCCATCCTGCACCTTGTCATCCTTGTCCTAATTACATGACCTTTCCTAGTCATTATTGCCACTATCCTCCTTGTTCTCCTATGTTTCAGCCACAGCCATTGCATTACTGGGGTGCTTATCCTGGGAATCTGGAGGTCTTTCCGGCCCAGCAAGTGCCTCCTCCCGGATATTGGGTAGAAAGACCGAAATATGAGTATGACAAGAAGGCTGCTCAAGATCATCATTGCTGTGGTTGTCCGAATCATGTTTGTAAGCCTAATGAGGACAAGGGTATGAAGATTGAAGAGCAGGAACCGAATTTAGAAACAAAAGGAAACGATCCATCAGGAGAGAACAATTCTCTGGTGCCAATTTACACGAGGAACCATCCATATCCCATTGTATGGGTTTCACCCGAGTTTATGAGAATTTTGAGGGAGGGAAACTCCCTAAGCAGGGGATGATGGATTCCAAAGATCGCCCTCATGAGATGGAGCATGGTTCGGAGCCTGTTAGAAGGAGGCAACTCAGAATAGCTGGTTTCCCCAGAAGATAGACAGAAATTTTAGTTCTTCAATGCCTGTTGCTGAGCAAAAGGGAAGTGAAAATCGACAAGATAGAGACAACAGACGGCAATTTCCGTTTCCAATAATTTGGATGCCCCCACATTATAAGCAAGAGAGGAGAGGCAAAGGACAAGGAGGACAACTCTTCAGGATCATCCGAAAATGCACCTTCCACTTCGAAAATTTTTCCGGTGTATCCTGGTGACAGCAGGGATGACGAATCAAGTGGAGTGGGAAACAATAAGAAAAGTAGCACCCAAGCCAAATCATGCAAGGTAGGGGAACCAGCTAAAAGAATTACCGTGAAGGATGTAAACTTCTGGACCAACAATAAGGAAGACGAGCAGGGAATGGATTATTCAGATAAGAAAGTCAAAGATCAAAAGTCTACACCTGGTTCCAAAGAGAAGCCATCATCCCCAACAAAAGCGTCAAAATTGACTCCTGTATGCTTGAGAGTTGATCCCCTACCTAAGAAGAAGAGTAGCAGCAGGTCTCCTAGTCCTCCTGATACCAAAAGAGGATCTTCTAGGGACACTTCACCTAAACTGAAAGAGGTAAAGGTACATGATTTTCCTCTGCACAATGAAAATGCCAGCAAGGATACGGAGAAAACTGATGAGGTAGTAAAGAGTGCTGAAGTGGCGGGAGAGACAAGGAGCAACGTGAATGAGGCAAAATCAAGGAAGGAATCTAACCTTGAGCATTTTGGAGCAGCTAGAGGAGAAGAAGAAAAAACTAGAAGCCAGGATAATGGCCGTGCTAGCTTAGAGCATGCAAAGGTGGAAGTTGTGGGTACTCAGGGAGATAAGACAGAGACATGCAATGCGAAGAAAAGCTTATCAGATGCCCAAGCTGCTAGTCTCATACAGTCTGTTTATCGTGGTTTTGAAGTGAGGAAGTGGGACTCCCTCAAGAAATTGAAGCAAATGGCCAGGGTTCATGACGAGGTGGTTAATATAAGGAAAAGCATTGATGTGCTAAAATTGGAAGAGAAGATCTAACTGATCAGAAGAGATTGATGATCAATGAATCTATAATGAGACTTCTTCTAGAGCTTGATAGTATCCAGGTATTGTTCTTATTACCAGCATAAGGATCTCTGAAAATTGTATCTAGTTTACTGATTTTTGTATAAGGAAGTTAATAAGGGAGCGCTAAGTCATTGACTTTCTTTCCAGTCTAAAATTTCAGAGCCGATTTGTTTATCTTAAGCTGGACAGTGACCCCTTCTTTTATCTTTGATGCTGAATTGATCTTAAAACTATGTTCCATTTGAATGTGTATGGCTTGTGTTTACTGGTTGTTTTCTGTTGTAAGCATATTATATAGAGCCTATATTCATTTTAAGCAACTTCTGTTATAATGTGGTTGTTTGATCGATCTCCAGGGTTTGCACCCTAGTCTGAGAGAAATCCGGAAGTCATTGGCAAGGGAGCTTGTACATTTGCAGAGCGGCTTGATTCTTTAGCCAGTAAAAAATCTGAAGACACTGATAAGGATATTTCTGCTGCAAGTTCCAAAGAGCTGGGGTCCAACAGTGTCACACACCAGCAGGATGAGCAAGCAAGAGAAACGGACAGAGACCTTGTGGAGGCCCTTCCTGATGAAAATAGTGATAGCGGATTAATAGAGGTGGAGGTATGTGATGGTGCATCAAAGGTAGATGGGGCAGTGCAGGATGGAAGTGCAGTATTCCTTAGCACTGCCTCTGGAGAAGGTGAGGAAAATAGAGAATGCCCACCTTCAGTAACTTGGTTGCAGGAGAATCTTATGAATAAGCAAGCTGAAAAGCTACACAAGGAAGAGGGGGAGTTCCTAGCAATGAGATCGAAGTTGTGCCAACTAATCAAATGGATGAATTGACAATGCCATTGGTGGAAGTGAAAGTTGAGGAGAGTGCTGGTGGAGATGAGAATGAAAAAAACGACAATTGCATCCATGACAAAGAAGATGTGAGTGATGCATTATCTGACTTGGCTACACTTGCCGAAAACATGGATCAGGTAACTACCGGAGGAGAATCTGACATGGATGTGCTTGCAGAAGTGCCTACTGAGATTGCCACAGAGGAGATTCACGAACCATCTGAAAGCATGAAGCATGAGGGGGCTGATGCAGGAAGCTTGCCAGTCTCTCCATGTGCCGATAATATGGATCTGGTCACTGCTGGTAGAGAATCTAATATTGATGTATTGGCTGAATTGCCTACTGCGATTGCAGCAGAGAAGATTCATAAATCATATGAAAGAATGAAGCATGAAGAGGAGGCTGATGCAAGAACTGATCCTGTCTTAAAAGCTTATGATAGCTCTTCTGAAACAATTAAACAGCATATAGCGGCAGAGAAGGATATTGCTGAAGCAAGCAAAGAAACAACATTATATGGAAACCTGTGTGTAGAACCAGAAGTGAGTTTGGAAGGCTGCAAGGACACCGATGTTGTCCCAGTTCCTGAGGATGAGTCAGTTAAGCAAGTAGTAAAAATGGAGACAACATTTGGAGACGGTCTTGGTTTCGATGGAACTGATACACCCAATGATGCCTACCACGACAAAGAGGAAGTGGTACAGCAAGTTCCTGTCTTAGAGAAGGAAATTTTATCTTGCACAGGTGAAGGGCCAGTTCAAGATCGTAAGGAAGGTTCTGAAGAAAGATGTGAGGAGCAAGAGCCTGTCGATGCTGAAGCAACCCGAGAGCCTGAGGTTCCGGAAGAGAAGGTTGTGCTTGTGGCTCCTGACCAATCTGTCCCAGGTAAAGCTAAAGAACTGAGCAGTGCGGATAGCCGTGAGCAACATGATACAACCGACGCTAATGAGAAGTTGATTGAAGAGAACCAAAAGTTGAGGGAAATAATGGAAAACCTATTGCAAGCTGGAAAGGATCAACTGAATGTCATTTCGGATCTTACTGGAAGGGTACAAGACCTGGAGAAAAAATTGGCTAGGACAAAGAAAATGAGGTCTAGACGGTGCAAGGCAGCGTCGATGCGGTCCCGTCCTGGGAAGTCGTCTCGTGATTCCAGGAAGAAGATAGCTGATGCTGTAATGTAAAAATCACTGTTTGATAATTTCATGATATGTTGCATGTGTGTGTTGTATCCTATGTTAAAATTATTTTTTGTAAATAAACTCCGTTTCATAGTGAATGTTCATCCTATGAGAATTTCTTCTCCTGATGTAAACAAACAGGATCGCGCGGGACCATAAGTTTGAACTTGATTTGAACTACTAGTTTGGTTCGGTAAAATGTAAATAAACCTTTTATCAGTTTCGAAATTCAACTTAAGTAAGTCTTCTTGTTCCATCCTCAGCCAAAGATAGAGACTTATGGGTTTGGATCACATTTTGATATCGTTTTGGCATTGTTTTTAAATCAAATAGATATTAAATTGATATTGTACTGAATTGATATCATTGACATCATTTTTAAACTAAATAGATATTTATCAATATAGGTATTATACTTGTTGGTGATATGTCTTAAAATTGCAATTGAATAATTTGTTATTAGACCAAGTCTTTAGGAACTTTTGTTTTCAGACTTATCTTTAGGAGTCAGTTAGGATATGTCTAGATATTTACAGACTTTTTATTTTATTGTTATTTTATTGTTATGTATCAACTCTATTTATAGAGCATTGATGTGAATGAATGAGAATGCTCTCAAAAAAAAAATCAGATGTTCTTTTTATTCAACTATGTATTTTCTTTCTATATATCATAAAAAACAACATGGTATCAGAGCACTCATCTTAAGAGACTTGTAAGATTGAGTGATAAAAACACACTATCATAATAGAAGTTGATGCACAATCATCTTTCAGTCATATGGTTCTACCTGTTTTTGATGGCCAAAATTATCAAGCATGAGCCGTTAGGATGATAATCTATCTCGTGCATAAGATCTTTTGGAGGCAATAGAAGAAGATTATGATGTTCAAATCCAACGGTAGCACAAATGAAGCATCATAAGGAGAGAAAGACAAGGAAGTCAAAGGCTAAAGCATGACTTTTCTCTGCCATTTCAAGTACTATATTTACCAGGATCATGAACCTAGAATCAGCCAAAGACATATGGGACTACCTCAAGAAGGAGTACTAGGGTAATGAAAGAACCAAGAATATGTAAGTGCTCAACTTGATTAGAGAGTTCAAGATGATGGAGATGAAAGAGTCAGAAACGATTAAAGACTACTCTGACAAGTTGGTGGGCATTGCTAACAAAGTGAGGTTACTAGGTAAGGAATTTTTTGATGAGAGAATTGTTCAAAAAATTCTTGTCACTTTGCTTGAGAAATAGGAGTCCAAAATTTCTTCTTTGGAAGAGTCTATAGATTTGTCCAGCATATCCTTGGCAGAGTTAGTAATGCTTTGCAGGCCCAAGAGTAAAGGAGAATGATGAGAAAAGAAGGCACCATAAAAGGTGCTCTTCTTGGAAAGATAAAAAATTTAGAAGGAGATAAATACAAGAAGTACAAGAAGATTGACAACAACAACAACATTGAAGAGTCATAGCCACCTTGCCCACATTGCAAAAAACAAATCATCCACAAAGAAAATGTTGGTGGAGGCCTGATGTCAAGTACAGAAAATGTTGATAGACTGGGCATATAGAGAATATTTGCAAGACACAACAACATGAAGATGCAAAAATTATAACTAAACAACATGAAAAGGAAGAATTATTTTAATATCATGCATCTGCAATTACTAAGGCAAGGAGGAGTGTTGTTGATATGCCTTAAAATTACAATTGAATAATTTGTTATTAGACCAAGTCTTTAGAAACTTTTGTTTTCGGACTTATCTTTAAGAGTCAGTTAGGATATGCCTGGTTATTTGTTGATTTTTTATTTTATTGTTATCTTATTATTATGTATCAGCTCTATTTATAGAGCATTGATGTGAATGAATGAGAATGCTCTAAAAAAATAATATATTCTTTTTATTCAACTATGCATTTTCTTTCTATATATCATAAAAAACTGACTAAATTGAACCGATACTGATATCAAACCGATATAGATCTAATACAAATAAAAATCCGACACTTTAAACAGATTACGGTGCAAGATTTTAATAAAGCTGCACATAGTTTCGAATTTAAGTTTTTGAACTTGTTTAGTTCAAACCGATCTTAAAATTTAGGCTTGAGTGCGCTTTATAGTGCTATTGTAAAAAATATTAATATTTAAACTTAATTCAAGTACGATTAACATTTATATCAAACTTACAACCTAATTAAGCAAAATAATATATAATTTAGGCTCAGCTCGATAAACTAACCGGATCAAATTTGAATAAAAGTAGGGTGATATTTGGATAATACATAAACAAAATTTAATTTATGTACACCTTTAAACCATCGCGGATGAAGAGCAGTCAGGCTAGAGGGGTAGTATTATTTCTTAAAATCACTGAGCATCCCCTAAACAATTAACACGATATGGCTCCAAAACTGGGCCGTTGAGTTGGTTAGAATTAGAAACTTCTGTGTGTCACTGGGCCTGTGGATGTATTACATAGTTTATTTATTCCTTCTTTCTTTCTTTCTTTCTTTCTTTCTTTTTTTTTCTAATGACACATTGAAGAAGATGTCAAAATTCAAAAAATCATTCTTTTCCTTTTAAAATGTTAACATTGGAATATTTTTCTCCAATATATTATAATATTTATAATTGTAATTTTATAAAGGTAATTTATTGTCCAATTTTATCCGTATTGACTAATGAGACTTAATTACGTGAAGAGAGCATTAAAACGGATGATGAAGAAGTTTAAAATGATAAATAAAAATAGGGAAAAGAAGAAGATAATAATATTTTTAAAAAATGAAAATATTGTTAGGGCGAAAATAATAACAAAACTAGACAATTTGAGCTCGTCTCTTCAAAATAGATTTAGGTTGTATTAAACTCTTCTCTTTAATACACAAGTTTATTGAGGAAAAGGGGTGTGTTTTTTTTTTTTTTTTTTTTTGTGCAAAATAAGGCCTTAATTTATAAAACGTGTGTTTAAAGACCAATGTTATATGGTTTCATGCATTTAAGGATTCTCGATAATATTTGCTAATGAAATCTTACATGGCACATTGAAAGTTAAAAAATTATGTGATCATATGATTCAACATGTCAAGTAATAATATATGTTTTCTCTTTCTTCTTTTCAAATTTTACCACATATATATATATATATATATATCTAAAGTTGAAATCTAACCCTAAAATCTATGGAACCCTAATTTTAACTATAAATCTTAAATATCTCTACTCATGCAATCTTCAATTATTCCCCAACCAAATATCCTATTTTGATATTCTCTTTTAAAACATACTATGACCTCATTTTGAAAGTGATAGTGTGGGAATTCATATGTTACCTTATAAGATTTTAGTTTTAAATCCATATGTCGAAGATGGCCAAAAAAAAAAAATTCCATATGTTGAAGTTTTAGGTGTATATTGTATTCACATTACTTTTGAAAGTGTCATGTTTGATTCTAGCGTAACATTAAAGAAAATCCATCCTTAATTGCATATATTAAAGAATATAGCCCTTTGAAGGGATGTTTTATTGCATTTTTCCTATTTATTCAAGTTGTCTTGAACTTACCTTTTAAATAGACAAGTTAACATAAAGATGAGATGACACATCAACTCATCTCTTCAAGAATGTTGATACTAGACATCGATAAGGTCTGGTTCCCAAAATATAAGACCCCTATTTTCCTTGGTCATGGGATGGGTCCTTACCTACCCGTCCCGTCCAATCCAGGACCTAATAATAGTCACTTTTTTTAAAAAAGAAAAAAGGAAAATTAATGAAGAAACAAAATTTTTCAATATAAAATAAAATTCAAACTTAAAATATCAAGTGGACATAAGAATATATTACTCTTTAGTCTATTTTCATTTAAAACTATTGAGGATGTGGGATTACTTATACACAAACACATACTTTTTGAATTGAAATAGTAGCAATGTGTGATCAGAATAACACTTTAAAAGAGTATAATTTAAAAAGAAACGAAAGTCTCACATTGTTTAGAAGTAGGATAACTCTCTTAGAGGAACTCTATATAAAACATGATGTCGCAGATTCCGAATTCACCGGTGGATATTTGACTTCCTGCCTAAGTAGAAGATAGAGATGGCACAGCACTAAAAACCTGCGCACACGAAAAACTCAACTAGTGTTATGCTGGGGATTTATATGGCATGACTACTTCGATACTTAAGTCAGCTATGGGTTTAGGCAAAGGTAGAAAACACTAACATTCTCCAAAAACAAAGTAGAGAATGTCTAAGGGATTGGTCACCCTTTTTTTTGTTTTTTTTTTTTTTCCTTAGGGGCTTAGATGATCCCTTATCTGAAGTGGCCATAGCAAACTCCAAGGGGACCAAGAGACATCCTTTATACGTGGCAGGTTCTCATTGGACTACTAGCTAGCCTGATTCGTGGAACACAACAATGATAGGCACGGATCGTGTCTATTCTAACACTATGGCATGGAGACGCTAGGTACGAAGGGCGGCTAGACGAGGTATAGAGTAGCAAGGAGATTCATTTGTCAGTTCTTAGTGGGTCCTCCACTAAAGTCAAGGGTTGCGGCAAATACAACCTTGCTAACCTCGGCCTCCACACATGGGTTCGAGGTTGAAGTCATGGGTGCATGTTGCTTGGGAGCCCTAAGGTCGCATGGGAGTCCTTTTCCATTGCTAGAGTGTGATTTGCTTCTGGGTTATTCGTGGATTGGGCCTTGGGATGTTGGTGTTGGGCTTGAAGGGCCTCTTACTTATTGGGCTTTAACGTAATAAGCCTTAGTCGAAAAACTACTATCAACACATGGATATGTTTTTAAATTATATATTTATTACATATATTGTTATCAATATCACATTATATACTTGTGAATAGATAATAATTTCGAATAAATTATACCAAAATATCGCATCATTTGAGAGTAAATTTATTTAAGGTTACAACATTTTAAGCGATTAAAAATAAGTTATAATGCTTAAAGAAATGAGTCAATTAAGGTCATGCTGTTGAATATCGTCAATGAAGCTCCATTAAATGCTATACTAGCACACATGTTGACAAAATTAATAATTTAAAATATCTTCTTCTTCTTCTTCTTCTTCTTCTTCTTCTCTCTCTCTCTCTCTCTCTCTCTCTCTCTCTCTCTCTTAAATATTACCAAATAAAAATTAGCTAACTTTTTATTAACACAAATATTAGCTAAAAAAATTCAAACTCATTGTTTTAAGCATATCCCTATTGACAACGCACTATCCTCTACCACTACAACAACAACAACCACTGCTAAGTCATGTATCCTCTCCCTTTTCCCAGCGAAGTCCTCGAAAACATCCTTGAAAACATCCTCTAATTCCTCATCACTGCTATGATCGAAATGCTGCATCCCTTGTCTACAAGTCATGGTACGACCCTCGCACACTTTGACCTATTCATTTTTGTAATGGGTTTGGAACTTCTGGACTTGTTGTTGCTTCATTGGTTTTTGGAGTTTATGTTTAAGGGTTTTTAGATCTATTGTGTTCTATTGGATTAAGAATTTATTTAACCTTTCATTCATGTGGTAGTATAAAGATATGAACTATACGTTGTTATATAATGAAAAGATAGGGATTGATGTTGTGATCGATCTGTTTTATTATGTATTTCTTAAGTGAGTAGCATTTAGAAATGTTGATTTGTTATGGGTTTTTCTAGGCAATGTTTTGTGAGAGGGAGTTTAGAGAGTGGAGAATCGAATTAAAAATAATGAAACAAAAGAGAAAAATAAGAAAAGAAGAAATGTGAAGAACAATAATAATTTTTATAGAAAGAAAGAAAAAAAAATATATACAGCTTTAATTTCCACATTCTAATATTTTACAAAATGAAACAACTATAAATAGTGCAATCTAAAAGAGACCAATTAAGATGTTATGTTGGCAATCTTAGTTGTATACTCTAATGTAATCTCAACCATCTATTTTAAATAAATAAAATGCTACATGTTAACATGTCCCCTCAAGTTGGAGCTAACTAAAGGCCTAACTTGACACATAATGAACTATGTTGAGAAGCACCAAGACTCTTAGTGAGAAGATGCGCCACTTGATCACAACTTGGAGCATGAATAGAAGTCTAGAAACCCAAACTCATATGATCTCGAACAAATGAACATCAATGTTGATATGTTTAGTTCTATCATGCATACAAGGATTATTGGTAATCAAGATAGTAGATTTATTATCACAATACAACTTCATGGGTAAAGATACATTCAAACCCAAATCATGCAAGATATGTGATGACCATAAGAGCTCTTTAGTAGGAGCTGCAAGCGCATAATACTTAGATTTGGTTGTTGATGTAGAAACCATAGCTTGTTTCTTAGACTTCTAAGAAATCAAAGAATTACCTAAATACACACAATAACCGGTGATAGACTTTCGATCAAGTGAAGAAGAACCCCAATCCGCATCAAAATAACCATGTAAAATAAGATCATTAGAAGAAGAATAAAAAAAACCTAAGTGATACGGTTTGCTTTAAGTACCTAAGTAAGTGAAATAGGGCATAAATATGAGTGGATCGAGGTTCACACATAAATTGGCTAAGTTTTGTAACCAAATAAGTAACATCAGGCCGAGTCAATGTCATATACAATAAGTGTTCCACCATGCGCCTATAAAAGGAAGAATCATTAAGTAAATCACCATAATCATTATCAAGTACCAACTGATGCACAAATATAGAATGATCATGTGCAGATTATATAAACCTAAGTAACAAAAGAAATTTGGAGATTTCTATAATCCATTGTCTAGAAGCTTGCTTTAAGTCATAAAGAGACTTCTTTAATTTGCAAACTTGATTAGGCAATGCTTTCAAATAACCATTGGGTATTTTATGTAAATCTCCCCATCTAGATGTCCATGCCAACATGCATTATTACTATCAACTTGATGTAATGGTCAACCCTTAACTGCAACTATAGCAAGCATAATCTTAACTGTACCAAGTTTTTCTATGAGAGAAAAGTTGTTGTGGTAGTCAATACCTTTGATTTGGGTAAAACCCTTTGCCACAAGTCGAGCTTTGTAGCACCCAATAGACCCATCTAGCCTATACTTCACCTTATATACCCATTTGTAACCCATCAGTTTCTTCCCTTTATGCAAGTTTGTGACCTCCCATGTCTCATTCACCTCTAAAATCCCCAACTCCTTTTGCATGGCATCTTGCTATTCCTTTGACTTAGAAGCCCCTATATAATTATGTAACTCTTGGACAAGTAAGATATTAGCTAAAGATGCTACAAAATCACACAGAAGTGAGGCAAAACAAGAAACATCAAATAAAGGATATGGATTAGTGTTTAGGATAGTAGAAGAGCTAACGTCGGCATTGTGCTTGACCATATGTACAAAATCATTAAGCCATTATGGAGACTTGCACACTCTAGTGGAATTGCACACATCATCAATAACATTTGGACTCTTAGAAGACGAACCACTACCATCATCATCATTAAAAGAAACATTCGGACTAGGAGAAACCAAAGTAGAAACAACATCAATATCACCATCAAGAAACAAGGGAGAATGAGACACAAGTGTTTAGAAGGAATATTAAAAGACTCACAAAGAGGAAACATGGACTCAAAGAATACAACATTATGGGATTCTTTAATGCTCTTATTTGCCATGTTATACACTCTATAGCCTTTCTTCCCTTGAGCATATCCCAAAAAAAACACACTTAACATCATGTGCTTCCAATTTATCACTTGGCTTAGGCATTTTTGAAATATAATGCAAGCAACCAAGAATGTGCAAATGATCATAACTCAGTGCAACTCCAAACAGTTTCTCATGAGGAGAAATCCAACCAATGTTCTCCATAAGCATCCTATTAATCAAGTATAAGCAGCAAGTATACATTCACTCCAAAACTCTTTTGGTAAAGATGCATGAAACATTAATGCTCTACAAGAATCTAATAGATGCCTATGTTTGTGCTTTACATTTTATTTTGTTGGGGTGTATAAACCATTATTCATTAATGAATAATTCCTAACTCCTTAAACATTAATGCACATTCATTTAAAAAGAACTCCATAGCATTGTCTGTCTTCACAAACTTTGGTACAACACTAAAATGATTATGTGTATACTTCAAAAAATGCCTAATCACACTACGCTTTACTCTTTAAACCAAGCATAAAAGTCCAAATGCATTTAGTAAAATCATCAACAATGGTCATAAAGAATCTTGCATGTATAATAAACTCAATTTTATATGGACCTTAAATATCAATATGAAGAAGATCTAAAGCAATTTTAGAAAGATTCGTGCTTTATGAAAAGGAAGTCGATAAAATTTGGCTTCTTGGAAATCATGAAAAAGAAATCCAACAAAGTTACAAGATTTGCATTCCTCTAAATGAAGAAGCTTTGAAATAAAGGAAGGTCCCGAAGCCAACGCTTACTTAGTTTTTGGGTCTTGAAAAACACAACAGGAATCAAGTAAGCAAGAAACAGGTAGCAAATTGTGTTGAAACAAAAAACATGGAAAACATGGGTTAAGATAAGTGTTGGAGTTAAATAAACATCTCTAACCTTAGGAATGTGTACAAAAGAACCATTAGGTAGTTTAACACAAAAAAGTTGAATAAGACGACGTGTGTTGGTTAAATGGCTCAAATAAGGTGTCATATGATTTGTAGCACCTGATTCTATAATCTAAGAGCCAACACCATTATATAGAGGATTAAACACAAAGTTATGACAAGAATTCCTTGTAAAAACAATGTTTCTAGCCATACCACTCCCATCATCACTATCAAGTGAAGAAGAGACTGGACCTCTAGCTTGCATGATCTTCATGAACTCCATGCATTGCATTTTGTGGAGCATTTGAATCAAGCACTCCAGCATTTGAATTGCATGACTAGCTGATCAATAGGTGTCTCAATACTCACATTATTAGCCATGCTATCGCTCTTTGGCTTCACAATCTTCTTGCCTTTGTACCAATTCGAGTACCTAATGAACTGCAAATAATTATCTTTAGTGTGACCTTTACCTTTATAATGAAAACAAATAACTTTTTGGCCTTTCTTTTGATCCACAATTCCACACCACTCTCATTACCCTTCACATTAAAAGCCGTAGCCTCCACATTACTGCTAAAGGATGAAGTAACTTGCTTTTGCTTCTCAATTTGTTGAACAAGATAAAACTCTTGTACAACATTAGGCATAGGTTCCACAGAAAGAATTTGGTTCCTCACTGATTCATACACTTCATTTAAGCCCATAAAAATTTGCATAACCTTAGTATTAGACTCAAACTCCACTAAACGATCATGCAATTTACAAGTACAATTTTCACAAGAACATTGCAAAAAGCATTTAATTGGCTCAATTCACCTTAATATCTTTTAAGCTTAGTGAAATATTCTCCTATACTCATATTAGCTTGCTTAAAGTTACATATCTTATATTGCAATTGAAAGATAAGAGGATCATTAGACATACCATACTGTTCTTTAGACATACCATACTATTCTTTCACTTCATCCCATGATTGCTTAGCTGAAGTAGCATATAGAAAATCTTGTGAAATATCAAGACTGATAGAATTAATAATCCAGCACCTTATATGGAATCTGCAATAGTCCATCTAACCAAATCCACATGTACTCTTTGGTGGCTTAGCAATCGTACCATCAATAAATCATATCTTCTTAGCCGCTAATCCCAAATTAATAGATCTAGCCCATGTCAAGTAATTATGACCATTGAAAACCAAGTTCCCTATTATCATGTTCGAATTATCCGAACTAGCCACATGTAAAGGGTTTAAGATCAAAGATCCAACTGATGAACTCAACAATTCATGAAAATTAGTATTCATCTTTCCCTTACAGCAAACAATGAACAAAATAACAAGAATACTAACACTAATGAAAACTACAGCTTAATCAATTAACAACAACACTGGATTGATTAAAAAAATAAACAAAGATTGAATACCAAAGCCAAGAATTGTAGTATCCGATCATGAAACACCACAAACAAGATTAAAAAAAATGGCAAACCTTCAAACACAACATAAAAGAAAAAAGAAACGATAGCACGGACTTGATCAAATCAGGTTTGCGAACAAATACGAACCAATATCTTCGGCAAACCAAAAAAGAAACCATGATATGCAATGTCTCTGTCGAATATGGTAAGAGGATCTTGAATATTAGTGAACAAAATTTGATGGCAATCCAAGAACATCCAGCAAAGAAGATACGAAATGGATCAAATTTATAACTAGTAGGAAAGAGGGAAAAAATTACAAAATTTCAACAATGTTCGATCTTCATGCTCTAATACCATGTGAACAATCGGACTAAAGATAATGAAACAAAAGAGAAAACTAAGAAAAGAAGAAATGTGCAAACAATAGTAATTCTTATTGAAAGAAATAAAGAAAAAATATATAGCTTTAATTTCCATATTTAATAGTTTACAAAAAGAAACGACTATATATAGAGGTCTAAAAGAGACTGATTAAAATGCTATGTTGATGATCCTAGTCATATACTCTAATCTAATCTCAACCAATCTATTTTAAATGAATGAAATGCTACATGTTAATATATATATATATATATATAGAGAGAGAGAGAGAGAGAGAGAGCAAGAAAAAGAAGAAGTAGTATTTTAAATTATTAATTTTGTTCAAGTCTTAACGAAGCTTCACTAAAGGTATTCCGTGGCGTGACCTCAATTAACCCACTTTTCTAAATATTATAACATCTTTTTAATCACTCGAAACATTATGACATCACATAAACTTACCCATAAATGTTATGATATTCTAGATTTACCTTAATAATTTCTATTCATGTAAAATAGTTTTAAACATTGTATATTATTTATTTGTTCAACTTTTCATTATTTTATATTTTCTTTGTCTTTATTTCTTATAATAATGTATATTTATTTTTTATTTTATAAGAAATAGGAGCAATTGGACTCATTGGGTCCAAACAATGATCCAGTATGGTTGGTCAATCGGGTCTCACCAATCCTTAATGATGTCTAGTTGATACAATTAATTTTTTGAAAAGATACAAATAAACTGTTAGAGTTTAACCTTGGTGTGAATGCATTTTATAAATTTTCAAATGTTATAAATTACCATTCTAAATTTTAATAAAATAGCAAATAAACTCAAAAGAATTTAAGATAACTCTCTAAACTATGATCTTGGTGAATCAACACCCCTCAACTTTATCCCAATATTATTTAACACTGCGTATTGGTATATTTTAATTAAATTAAAAAATCAAATATTTTTATTGTTGTCAATTAATTATAGTTTAGGGGGCTTTTGCATCATATGAAAATTTAAAAATATATTCACATTGTTTATTTGTTTTTCCCTTCTAGTACGATAAAGGTCTTTAGAAAGGGATAGAGAAAAAAGAGGAAAACCTAGGATTACGTTTATTATTTAATTTAAGTTACTAACCTTTTTCTTATCTTATTTGCATTTCCAACTCAATAACACACAAACATATATATATATATATATATATATGTAACCTTTCTCAAGATTGGTAAATTTACCAACAATCCTTGATATGCATTAACTTTTAATTGGTTTGTAATAATTACATTATTAAAATAATATATTAAATATTTTAAAGTATATAATATAATGAAAAATACCTTATATAATTAATTATACAGTACAATATAAATCTTAAGAAAAAGAAAATAGGCTACAACAAACCATATGAATTCCAGGTGGTTCGCCAATCCCAAAACTAATTTGAAACTAAGATAAGTAGCTGAACGAAAATTCTAGGAAACTGATGAACGAAGCAAAACAAGTTAAAAAATAAAAATAAAATCAGAACAAAGAAAACTCTATGGTCTGTCCTTGCAGTTCGGTCAATTATTGGTACTGCCTAGGCTTTTAATGTTTCATTTGCCAAGAAAATAGGTATAACACCCTAGATCCAAAAAGAGTCTCACCATTTTTCCCCTTCCAGGAGACCTAAGAATTTAACAAGCCCTTTTTTTTTTTTTTTGAGAATCGAAACCATGTTATCCGTACGAGAGATCGGGTGATGTGTCACTAGAGCACAGGATCATTGGCTTAAAAACTATTTGATTCATATAAATTTATAGAATTAAATAATACAAAAATCCTAATATTTTATTTGATTATTATCATGGACAACATACCTTAAAAAAACAGGAGAATTTAGGGAAAAAAAATACAATGTGAAAGATGTGACAAATTATTTTTACAAAATAACTTAATCCTTTTGTAACATTTTTATGATATATTTAAGTATACTACATAATGGATAGAATAAAAAACCTTATATTGTGTTGTTCAATTTTGCTTATTTTTGTTCAATTATAATAACAAAATCTTACCTTAAAATAATATTTGATTGCAAAAACTGGACTCGATTGGACCAAAAAACTGGTCAATGCCATACAACAGATATTGAACATCATAATTCACTTCTACTACATTTGGTATGGCCTATGCATGGTATTGGAGGATAATTTTAATTTTATATTATCCATTATTCAGTATACACAAGTACAACACAAGGATACTATGAAAAGCTTTAATCATATAATAAATTTGAATTATCTAGTAAAATAAGGATTTGCCCCACCCTCCCCACAATCCTGTTTTTTTTTAAAAATATTTGGGTATCTAAAGATCTATCGTCTGTCCTAAAGCCCTTGACGACATCTGAACAAGAAGTTAATATTTTTGTTCAGTCCAATCCCACGAATTTATACGGACAAAACACACCATTGGCGCCCAAGAGCTGCAGTTACTCGGTCAACCAACATGAAAGTGGAAGACAAAAACAATTAAGCCATCCGGACGGTATGAACAATAAGAGTACTGCTACTACTTATAATTCACTAAGTGAGCACATAAATGAGGGTAGCAGCATGCAGAGCAGAGGAGTGTTTTGGGGCACAGCACAGTTACAGCTACCTTAAATTATTTCTGTCGTACATGGTTGTAGCGTGTTTTAATCATATCTGTATGTCGTGTAGCCTAGGAGTGGTCTCTCATGGTGAACTCGGCCAAGATATGATGATAAATTTGCTTCAAGTTCTAGGGTTTGCATTTCCACTTATTTCATTTTTGGATTCTTCCATAGAAATACATATATATACATATATATATACAAAAGAATGAGTATGCATTGCAAATTTGTTGCACATTATGTGTACTATCTTAAGTACAATATCATAATGTTATTATTCTCCTTTTCTTTTCTTTTCCTTTTTTTTAATAATCTCATATACTGACTACAAATAATGGTATTTTTAATGAATGAATTGATAATTCTTAAAAAGTAAATAGAATGATTTTTACTTAGATTTAACTACATGATCGCCTTCCTTTTCTCTTAACTTCTAGATTATTTAAAAAAGTGGCTTATATATATATATTATATATTTATTTATTTATAATTACAAATATCATACCTAAACTTTGTTTATTTTTGTATTTAGCTATTTGAAAATTTAGAAGTATTAGATCATCTTAATTCCTGAGTTACTTATAGAATTGTTTAGTATAACAAATAAGTATTTTAAGCGAACCCTCTCTTACCAAAGAACTAGCTATTATATCCCAAAGTTTCATTAGAAAACGTTTAATGGAGGTTCTTGTCTTGTCTCAATTTCATACGTTAAGGACTTATTTTTTCAGATTTTTTGCCATTGTGGTAGGGTATTTTAAATTGAATCCCAAAAAGTTATTAGGTGAATTACACTAAAATATCTCAATATTTGGGAGAAGTTTATTTTAGATCCCAACGTTTTTGGGTATATTCATTTTAGGTCCCTATATTTGAAGAAATGGATCAATTGAGGTCTCCAAAGACATGTGTCAACAAGAGAGAATATTTAATCAAAACTTAGAAGACTCTTATTTTGTTAACACGTGTCATTGATGACCCAAATTGACCTACTTCTTCAAATATTGGGACAAAATGAACTTACCTCTAAATATTGGGATTAAAAATGTACTTTTCGAAATATTAGGACTCAAAATGAACTTACCCTCAAGCGTTTGGACCTTTTAGTATAATTTATCCAAAAATTATATCTTTTTTTCTAAATTTTTTGTGAATGTCAAGAAAGACTAATAAAAAATAAATTAATAATATTTAAAAAGTTAAATGATATATATGTACACTAAAACAAAAAACCATCGTAAAGTAAAGAAATCCTAAAAGGAGATAGGTTGTTATAATAAATGGAGAGAAAGAGAGAGAGAGAAAGAGTTCAAGTATAAAACTGGCACTTTAAACTTTAAAGAGTTAATTGCAAAATAAATAAAATTCAAATAAATTAAGTGAAGGATTTTTTAAGTAGATTAGACCTATTTTCTTAATGCCTAGTTTTTATATTGCATTTAGTTGATAAAAATGGAATTTGTATTTAAACTTTTATTACCTCAAAATAACTATTCATTTATTTGGTTTGTAAGAAGCTATGCATAAGGAATGTTTATTTTATGCAACAATGAACATATAAGGGGATCTTAAATTTCTATTCCCTAACAAAAATAATTTTTTTTTCCAAAAATTCATCTAATAAAAAAAATAAAGGACTTGCTATTAATTTTAGATTTTATTACATTCCAATGAACCAAACATTCTTTTAAGTTTTGTTTTATAAGACCAATAATATACCAAGAGTTGTTTTCCTATAATGAGCCCCTTTTGCGAGTTGGAATTTGTTTTGATTGAGCTTTTTAAGCACAAATTATCTAGATAATATTTCTTTTTATTCTAACTTAAATAATATTGATATATTTAATTAATATTTAAAGTCAGCCCAGATTTGATTAAATTCACAAATTAATCAAACTAAATATTATTAATTTGAGTAAAAATGTACCAAGTAACTTACATAGATGTCTAACTAGACTATTATCAATTTTAAATTTCAAAAAATATCCAGTTGGGTATGGATAATGAATAAATATATGTTTCCAAAGGTAATAATAGTTTTTTTTTTTTTTTTTGCCAAAAGTTAATAAATAGTTTAAGCTAACTTAATTTTATAGAATTGTGCTAAAAAAATTTTTGCTACAAAAAAAAATCTAAACCTTTTTTTTTTCTTTCACCATGGTACCTATGGACGGTAGACAGATTCCGTCCATTTTTTTGTCCATTTGTTGACTGGCAAATTAAATTAATTAAAAAAATATTTTTTCATGTGGCAATTTTTTTTTACTTCTTTTGACATTGTTTCCTTCTCTCTCCTCCTCCTCCATTTTAGGATTCTTTTTTTTTTTCACATTTTTCCTTCTCTCTCTCTCTCTTCTTCTTCTTCCTCATCACGCCTCCTCCTCCTCCTTTCAACTCTAGCTTCCAACTGAAAAGGGAAAAAAAATAATGTTGTGTTTGGTATATGGGAATCGTTTGGAATGGAATGAATTGGAATCGAAGGAATAGAATAGAATGAAATTAACAAGAGAATAACAAATTCATTCCTTTATTTGGATATGGATACGGAATGGAATGGGTATGAATTACTTTACGTTAGAATTTACCAAATATATCCGCTACAAAAAAAATGAGATAATAAATGTATATAGGATAAAAATGTAATTTAAGTACAAATGCTTAATGGAAGGGGGAATGGAATCACGATTCCGCTTTTGAGAAGGCGGAATCGCATTCTACCTTAAAGCTAGAATCGTTGATTCATAGGACTCACGATTCTGCCTTTTTATGACACTTCCAAACATAAGAAAAGAAATGGAAGTCGAAATCGCAATTCCATTCTAGTCCATTCCTGCATACCAAACAAGCCATAAAGGTAATCAACTTCAATCATAATAAATTAAAAGTAGAAGAATTTTTCCAATTTGGTCAATATGTTTTTCCACGAATAACATCATTACTTACACATACACATTTTAGGCTAAAAATTTCAAATTGATATTCAATACTTCAATCGTTGCCCCAAGAAGAAATGTTTTGACATTCAAAATGGAAAATCCAAACCGAATCCTCCTTTTCGTAATTTGTTATATATATATATATATATATATTACATTTTTTCTTCTCTCTCCCCTCCCCTCCTCCTTCACTTCTTCCTCCTCCTCTTCTTCAAACAACCTTTATAAAAAAAAAAACACGCATATTAAAGTGTGATTTAAAAAACCAAAATCTAAAATAAAACCCAAAAAGAAAACTTAAAAGCAGTTAAATTAAAGCAAAAAAGTTATGATCTTTTATCAAAATTAATAAATTGGAAACATACCTAGAAACAAAAAAAAAAAAAAAAAGAAATGTCATAGACCAAATTATGGAATACAATCAGTAATGATCATCGAGAACAATAATACCCATAAATTGAAACCTATAAAATGCTAAACAAAAACTCCAAATCTTTCTTTAAAATAATTTATGGAAAAAAAGTTTTTTTTTTCCTAGTAAAATTTAATGCAGCAAAAACATGGTACATATTTACCATAATCGCCAATCTGACTTAGGAAGGAAAGCAAAAAAACATCCAAATTTCACTCTTATCCAACTATTTTGCACTTGTTATACTAAATTAGATTATAACAACTTTCAAAAGAGAAGTGAGGAAGAAAGAAAGGTGAAGAAATCAAACATGGGGGATAGAAAGTGATGGGATTGCTCTCATCACTATCATTAGCCCTTCTATTAACTCTTTAACTTATAATGGTATTGTTTTTCTGATCCAAACCTAAATATTAAGTGTACCCATATGGCATCATGCTTCAAGTTTCAAAATTTTCTTCATAGGAACCAATTTTATCTTATTTTTGTTTCTAGGTATAAGGCAAGTTTCTTTCGTGGCCTATGGCTTGTAACTAAATTTAAAGGATGTTCGAATGATAAGAAGGGAGGAGGAAGAGAGAGAAGGAAAAAATGTTCTAAATTTTTTTTTGAAAGGTTGGAGTAGGGGGTGAGAGAGAGAGAGGAGACAGAGGGAAAAAATTGTAAAAAGACGTAAAAAAATAATAAAAAACTCACGTGGCAAAAATAATATTTTTAATTAATTTAATCTGTCACATCAGCAAATGGACAAAATTTGTCCATAGGTACCATGGATGAAAAAAAAAGAAAGTTAAAGTATTTTCATTTAGCGAAATTTCTTTAGGTACAATTCTATAAAATTCAAAAAAGTTTAGGTACTGTAAATAAAATCAAGCCCTAAATTACATAGAGCATCTACATCCATACAAGGTTCTCAATATGTTATATCAATATTTTAAAGACCTATTCTTTTTACTTTTTTAGAGCATCTTCATCCTATGGTTTTTAACATGGGACCTTGACACTTGATCCTATATCAATAACCACACTTTTGAGGTCCTATTCCTCCGAAAGGGGAGGATTTTTTATACTTTTTAAGATCCACTGCCAATGACCCAAAAAAGTATGGCGTTTCACGTATTTTTATAATATATTTATTTTATTGTATATATTATGTAAAAGTATATAATACCCATAAAACTTAAAAAGATATGAAAAATCTCATGTAAAAAACGTAGCGAAATTCTTTTAAAAGGATATTCTTAAAATATTGATATGGTATATTGAAGAACACGTACATAACTTACGGGATGTGGATGCTCTTTAATGACCTCACCATTTTATCTATAGAGTCTTTAAGTTCCTTTTACTTATTAAGTTTTTGTGTATCTTATTCGTTTCATACAATATCTCTATTTTATATATATAAAAAGAAAAATTAAAATATTATCAAGGAAGTCACTCAACAAAGTTGAAAAACCATCTGCATATATAATGTCATGTTTCGTGAGCGGGAATGGACTTAGAATGGAATTGCGATTTTAGGTTCTATTACATTCTCCATGTTTGGATGCACTTTTAAAAGCAAGAAACACGATTCCTTCTAATCAACGATTTCAGATTTGAAGGGAAATTTGATTTCGTCTTCTAAAGGAGGCATTGCGATTCTATTCCAACTTTATCTTCTTCTTCTTCTTTTTTTTAACATGAGCAAATTTATTAATTACATACCATTTAAATTATCCTTTCATCTTATCATATATTCATGATTTACATTTATTGCTAAGGACATTTTCTGGTAAATGCACTTTAAAGTCTTTAGTTCAATTTCATTCCATGTACACTTTTAAATATAAGAATGAATTTATAAATTTGGAACTTATTCCATCCCAATCCATTCCATTCAAATAATCTTGTGCAGCAAACATGACACGGACCCTAAGTGAATAACCTCACTTTTTTGAGGTCCTACAAGATGAGGAGATCTTTATAAATTTCCGTGGTCATCTAACAGGACTAAAAAAGTAATGTATTTCGTGTATTTTTATAATTTTTTATAATTTTATTAAGTATATTATGTAAGTGCATATGGGATCCATAAAACTTAAAAAGATATGAATGAGCTCATATAAAAAATTAAGGATAATGTAGTGAGGTTCTTTAGAACTAGAGATCCTTAAAAGCTAATGTGACACTTTAAGAATTTTCAAAGGTCCTACTGGATATGAATGTTGTAGTGTCACGTTTGGTATACAATAATGAACCTAAAATAGAATTACACTCCAGGTTTCATTCACATTCATATGTTTGGATGCATTTTTAAAAATCATAATCGCGATTCTAAATTCGACTTCTCTATTGAGAAGGCAGAATTGCCATTTCTATAAAACACGACCCATTAAATCCCGAGATTTAGTGTACAGTCTCTAACCACATATAACATTTTCACATTATATGTAAGGTTGTCCTAAAACTAACAGTTTATGAGAATTGTTTGATCAAATCTACTAACACTTTAAAAACAACTTTTAACAAAACAAGATTGCTAATAAAAGCAATCCATACATATATATGTTATATGTACAAAGTTTAGATTCAATATAAGACACTACAAAATTACAACTTGTTCTTGGTACAAAAGATAACCTAAAGAGATCTTAAGGTCTTTTACAACTTAGGCTTATTTAACAAGCCTCCTATACAGAGAATCATGCTTTAAACAAAAGCTTCTCCTAAATCCAAGGGCATTCGAGTCCTACTCGTCCCACTCGTCCATGAACTTCTCAAAATCTGACCCACATCCCAGATCATCATACAACTCATTTTCAACACCTGCAAAGCAACAAAAGTAAGCCAAAGGCCCAGTACGCAATAACAAATACAAAAAAAAAAAAAAACAAATTGTCAAGAAAACTTAATTCAAATGAAATGCATCAACGGTCAAGTCATTATCTTGTTAAGTTTTCTTTTAACAAAGCAACAGTAAGGTATTCAAACCTCGGAATCACGCTTTGGGAATTTAAGGGTTCTGAGTAACAGTAGCTGCTCAAGGGGTTGATATAAGCAATTCGAATACTTACATCTCCTATATCTATTCCATAAAGAAATAGCTTCATTTAGAGTTTAAAAGCCGTTGGCCGACTCTACTTAAACTCGGTCCACAACATGAATCTAGTTCACAAGTCCCCATAAACTTTGAACTAAACTATGACATTTCCCCCTAAGTTTAAGCAAACGTTACTCATATACTATTCTCCCCATTGGCTATCCGCTTAACCAAAAACGAATCGCTATTGCATCATAGCGTACTATTGCATCATGGTAAAGTCATTACATCATGACAGGTTTGCTGCTCCTTGGACCAGATTAAACAGCATAATAGACATGCAGTTCATCAAAGTATTAAATCGAATTGAATTAAGTCAAATTTAATAATGCCTATTCCTAGCATACAACAAGCAAGCTATTACGTACCTGTACCTAATAGTGTATTATTATATTCACTCAGAGGGCAATTAACTGAAGAACCTTTAACAGAAATAAGAAATATAAAACAAATCAATAATCGAACGTAGAATATATATATATACAACACAATCCTAAGTTAACTATACAAGGAGATTCGATGAACTTGATATATAGTTTTATCATTTAATTCATACATAAAACATGGTTTTATAGCTTATAGATTCATTAAAGACCATATATGAAGCCAAGAAGGATAATTGAAGAATGTTGAATTTGTAAAACTCAGGGGATACGCGGCCTATTTACACAAGCAAAATTGAGCTGAACGCTAGCAGCATTGGAATTATACGCCACGACATTAAGCCCGATTTAAGAAAATCGGTTATGTTCACATTTAACGCCGATTAAAGGCCGGCAGTATTGAAACCCTAGTGGCTGGAGTACAATTTGAAAAAAAACGCTGGCCAATTTCTTTACAAAAGTCGGCGGCATTATAGCAGTGTTAGAAAAATTGGTTCTATTCTCATCTAACACCGCCTCTACGCCTGCGGCGTTGAAGTATCAAATGTCGACGTACACTCAAAAACAACCTGTTCGGAAAGTGTTTGTTTCCCCTATTTTGCACTTTGATAATTTATAACCTATAACACTTTTAATCCTTCTTCAAACACATATTTAACTTCATACATTATCTTCTATCCACATTAACCAATCTTAGCAACTTTTGAACATCATTTTAACACAATAAACTACTTCATTTATATCAAACCCTCTCCTACTCTTCACTTCAAACCTAACTACTCAAATCAACTTCAATCCTCACCAACACTTCTCACTACTTCCATAACCCATAAACAAGTTCATATAACAGTAAAACACAACCTAGCATTTATCAATACATAAAACCATTCAAGCTCACATGAAATTAAACTCATCCTAACATGGATCTATATCTATATTACAAGAAAGAAAATAAACAAAGAGTTTATACTTGCATTAACTTACATGAAGAGGCTTTGGCTCGGAGAAATTGTTGAATCCAAGAGCTTGTTTTTTGCTAAGGTTTAGGGCTTTTGTTTTGAAGAAAGAAGGAGCAAAGAAAGAAAAAGAAAAGTAGAAAATTCGTATGAATTTTGTGGGCTGCTAAAAAGGCTCTATTTGATCAAATTTGAGACTTATATTCATCTTAAGTTTGACTTTTGGGTATAGATGAGTTTGGCTTAATTTGGAGCTAATTTGAATTTAATTTGAACTTGAAAATGGCTTAATTTCTTGAAAAAATTCTGCCAACAAATTCTTAGGCAATTCAAAAGTTGTTTTGATAAATTTAAGCATAACACATATATATTAATTCATAAAAGACACAAACATTAATTATACTATACACACATTAATATACATAAAATAATAATATTAATCTCATCATACATATACACACACATCAATAATTTACATTAATAAACATGGTATATCAAACCTATTTCTACACATTCATTTTCATATATCAAAATTACTTCAAACTTAATATTTAGAACTAGTATTATATTCACATGAAAATTTAATTAGTGAATAAATTAGGTTATTTCAATTTCATTTCTTATTCATAAATGATTACTATCACAATTAAATTTTTATACTCTTACTTATCTATTATCCATATTAATCATTGAGAATATTTTTTACAAATAATATACCAATTACATGTCATTCCATTCTATGATATATTCAAACAAATAAATCTATTTATCATTTCGTCTCCCATTTCATTTTATTTCAGTCTATTCCATTCTAAAAGAGTCTGTATAACAAATATAATACAACAATTTCAAAAATGATAAGTTTCACTAGTAATACTTGAACGTTTAAAATATATTGGAATTGTACCTAAAAAAAATTTACAAAAAAATATCTAAATTTTTTAAATCTTACACGCATTATACCTTTGGCCAAATTCCAACCAAATGTTCGAAGAGGGGCTGAAGTGGCATAGATGGAGATGAAGAAGGTTGTGGCGATTAGTGTATAAAAGCTTGAATCAAGCTCACAAAAGACAAAATCAAAATAAATTCAAATCCAACTTAAAAGCAAAAAGTTAGTTAGTAAGGATTAATATAATTGCAAAAAGATTCAAACTTTACCTAAACAAATATCAAATCTAAAAGTCATTCAAACACCAGATATCTAAATCATACACCTATATAGAAGCACATATGGGTTTAGTAAAGAAGTTGAGATTTTTTTTTTCAATTTAATAGTGAAAGGGAATTTTTTTATTTTTTTGGTTAAGAAAGATATAAACGACACAGAGAAGAAGAAGAAGATGTGTTATGGCAAAGAGAGGAAAGAGAGAGAGAGTGAAGTGAAAATATATATATATATATATATATATATGTTGACATGGAAGAAAAAATTATTTTTTAATAGAGATTCTATTCTACGTCAATATTTTGTTGAATAATTGATCGAAATTTACCCAAAGGTGTAATGAGCGTAGGATTTAAATAATTTAGGTGTTTTTTATGCAAAAATTTTGTTTAGGTACAATTTTACTAAATTCAAACACTTTTGATCCGTTCACTTGGCTGAATGAAATAACAAGGGAATGAAATTTCAATTCAAAAATAATGTAATAGAGTTATAATGGTTATTACAATTCACTTGGTGTAAAAAGTAAAATAAGTAATTATTAAAGTAAAAGATAAAATATTTATAATGTCAATTGTATTTATTATAGAGATATGGTAATTGTATTTGTGTTATTTTAAGAAAAAAATATTATAATAAAGTTAAAAAATGGACCATTGAATGGTAATTCATTGGGTAGAGTCATGAATTGTTATTCATTATTTTAAGTAATGACAATAATTATGAATTGTCATTCATTTCAAGTGAATATTATAGTGAAACCTAATCCTTAAAAAAGTAAGAAAATTTTTTCTGTCTTGCACAATATCATTATTAATATAAAAATAAAATAGATTATAAAAAATAAATATAAAATAATTTAAAAAGTTTAATTACGATTGAAAAAGATTTAATCCGTTTATTGATGTAATGAAACTAAACTCATTGTAACTGATATGGAAGCATTAGAATTTAGAGAGAGAGAGAGAGAGAGTATATCGTTTGCAGAAAAAAATGAACAAAAGCAAAAACAACCTAGGAAAGATTAAAAAATAAATAAATAAATAACGTACGGAGTGTTTTCCCTTTTTTTCTTTTTGCATTGGAATAAGAATTGTGACGTATGGAGTGAGAGAAAGTAAAAAAATAGATCAAAAAGCAAAGGTAATAATATTGTGACTGTTGATTGGATTTTGTCTCCAGATCTTACGCCGGTGGCTCTGCAAACCCCCAACCCCCCTTCCCCCTCCCCGAGACGTACGTACGTCTTCAAGCAAGTACATGCTTTGCGTTCTTTTGTTTTTTTTTGTTCCTTTGTCATCCAACATGAAAACGTCCCCGCCGTTACGCCGTATAAAACTATAGTATATACTATATATAATTATTAACGAATAAATTTATACTTATAAAAATTAAAGTTATCGTGATTTTTACATTTTATTTAAAACATGTCGATATTTTTTCATTTTTGTAGATAAAATACATAGATACTCAAGCACCATTAATTCAAACGTAAGACATAGAGGATGGTCATAACACGATGGTTTATGTAGTACTTAAACTATCTTATTTTTATCTGTATATATTTTATATTTAATCTATATTTATATTTTATCTGTATTTAAATATATATAATCAGTTTGATATATTTATAAATAAAATTATTTATTTTTCATGTTATTTATTGTCGTATTGCAGCTAGGACAAAGTTGGATTTTTAATTTTGACTTTTTGAAATTCATAGCTGACGCGTCATAACCTAAGCTCCGGCCAGCAGGACAATGTTAATTTCTTGGTATCTTTGATTGGATATATTTATCTTTTTTTTTTTTTCTTGATTTATCTCGGAAAACATTACAATATCTTTGTAAAAATATTTTTACAATTTAAATAGTCTTAATTATTGATTGGTAAAATAAAAAAAAAAAATAGTGAGCAATATTTGAAAGCATCCAAATTCATATGAATAAAGATCTCATAGGATATCTTAAGATATGCGTGCTAGAGTATTACATAAAGTAATAAAATTCTACGTGCATGTTTTTTTATCAAGTCTACTATATCAGCTTTAACTATATGAGAAAAGTTTTTGTTAGCAAGGCTTTTTTTTTTTTTTTTTACAAGTATCACGGAAGAAAAGGAGATTTAAATCTAATTCATGATACTTGGAAAACCAATGATAATACCATTACATTATAACTCACTAGCTTGGCAAGGTTTATATTAGGTTGTATTATTATGACTTAATTATTGGAACTTTTGAGTTTTTGTGTAAAGTCTCAGCAACATATCATCAATCTAGTCTATACTTGTAAAGTCTTGTAAACTCTAAATGATTTCTTTCATGGAATCTGCACTCATGATTTCCATTTTGTAACTTTCATTTCCTCTTTGTCATAGCCCTACTTGATGGGATGATAACTTGTTTGCTTATAGCATCATTCATTGGCAAATCATTATTAAAAGAAGAGCTAGTATATGCCCTAGGTGGATCTACTTTGGTTCTCTTGTTTTAACTTTTTCCCATGTTTTACAATTTAATATCTCTACTTAGATTCATTTCAAAGTAAAGACCGGAAATACTCAATTGTGCATGATTTTTGCTCATTTTGTTTGAATGGCTCATGGGCATCATTAATATAATCATATTCAATTATATGCTATTTGGTAATAACAAGTTCAATATTTCACAACATTCTTAGAGATTTTCATTCATCAAGATCTGCATTATTGTCTTGTTTATTCCTTTGGTGCATTTTGCTTCTTTACCTTTCGTTCAAACTTTAAAGAACCTTTTGCCAAAAGGAATACAATGCTTTATTGAACCAAATAATTGAGTCCATGTTAAGCCTCAACCATATCAAAATGAGGAGTTTGTTATTGTTGTGTTCCTTTTCTTTTTTTTAGACTTTGATTCTTTCTGTTTTTCGATATAATTCTCATCTTCTAAATTATTTGCATAAAGCATGGTAGATTTTATAAACTTGGACTAATTTTTGTTAATGGTAAATGATCTAATGAAAATTGAGAATACGTTGCTTCCTTTGAGATATGTTAGTATTTTGTTGAGTTTCTAGGTACAACGTCAAAAAGAAACTTGAAAATGTAAAGATGTTGCATTTTTGGACTTTGATTTAAATAATATACTTTACTAAGTTTTGCAGTGTTGGTTTATGATTGGAAAAATCTCGTGGAAATTGTAATCTTAGAGAGCGTTGAAGAAATTGCATGAAATGGAATTTTTTTTTTTTGAAAAGGGGTAAAAAAAACCACCCAAATCAAGTAATACAACTGCGGGGAAAGGAAAACCCTATAACATCTTGCAACAAATATCATAAGTAAAGGACGACGTGACTTCCAAGTTGTGCGGACCATAAGAAAAATTTAACGCATTATTAACAAGCAGTTTTGTGGCTCAAGTAGCCTCTCTAAAAGCATGTTACACCACCATAGTCTAGTCACGTCTACCCATCTCAACAATCGGGTGCAATAGACTTTTCAAAAGTTCCTATCTTGAATCCATTTAACCATTGTTTAATTGTCCATTTCAATCACAATTAACATGTAACTCAATTCCCAAGCTTGCAAACCATGGAGAATTACCCACAACTCAGCAAGTGAAAGAAGAACAACGTCCAAGATTAGTCATAAAACTCCTAATACTGACCATTTCTCTTATCAATTCTTATTGTCGCTCTGAGAAAGTTTTATTTAACACAACCATTAGTATTAATTTTACAAAAATTAAAGGGAGGACCTTACTAACCAATCAGCACTTCAAATCTATTTTTACAAACCCATTCAGCGAATTCATCTCATTATAAGCAAACAAAAAAACTTAGTATCATTTGGCCTAAATTTTGCACCAAACAATTCTTAAATATTTTTTCTCCTATGGAAAATAATAGTGTTTGTGACTTTTTGGTGATTTTTAAGTACTAAAAATTGGCATATTTTGTGAGCTTTTGGAGCCCATTTGCTTATCTACGTTTACAAACCTAGAGAGTTGTTTGAGTAAATAGTATGTGTAGAAAAAATGATAAAAAAAGTAAATTTTTCTACATATTTGTGGGAAAAAAATAAAAAGGCATGCAACAACACAATTACCAAAATGATTTATTTATGTTCTATTGTATTTAAGTTTGTTAAGCTCAATGAAAAAAGTTTGTAGGATAAAATAAATATCAAAATTAAGGATTAATCTTAATTAAACACCAGTTATTAAACTAGGCACCAATGCTTTTTAACTAAGGACCCTAATTTATCTTCAAAAAAATTTAAGATAAAGATAGGTAAGTGTCTGCACTTTCAATTTTTAGTAATTTAGTATCTTATTTTTAGATTTTAGCAAATTGATAATTGTATTTTCTAAATATGTGCAATTCAGTGTTGTTGTTAAATAATATTAGATATATATTTATTTTGATGACATGATAATGGTAGAAACTTAGGTAAAAATTGTGAAAATCTACAGATATAGTACTAACCTGTAAAAAAACTATAAAAAATTAAAAATACAAATACTTGATTTCCCATTACATTCTCAAATATTATTTAACATAGACACTGAATTGCATATACTTCGAAAGTACAAGCATTAACTTGCAGAAATTTAAAGATGAGACATTACATTACCAAAAATTGAAAGTACAAACACTGGATTTGCCATCATCCAAAACTTTTATGTTAAGGTTTTTAGCATAAGTATTTGAGCTAGCAACTCCAAATAAAACTAACCTAAGAACTTGTAGATAAAATGGAGGGATTCTTAAAAGAAAATTTTTAGGATACGTACCATGATAAAGATCTCATTTAGTATCCTTAGTGCCATGTTGGCTCCTTTACAGGAGGTTGTTTCGTCAATGGTCTTGTAGTTTAGATTCGAATCTCTTTCCCCTATAATGAAAAACAAAATAGTTTCTTTCATTTTAAAGTTTCTAGGTAACATTTAATATCTTAAAATATCATCTATATGTTTTCTATTAATTTTCTTCTATGTTTGTCAAACATTTAAAACATGAAACAATTTTTTGGGATTTTTCATGATGGAATCCAAAAAATATAAGAACTTTATTACATTAATAAAGAACCTCAAAATGTAAGATTTTAATATAGGGTAGTCACTTAAGTGCCTTTATTTTACATACTCTTAGATTGCTAATTCAATATTGGAATGACCTTTCGGAAGTTTTTAGCGTAAAAATAATACATAAACGCACTTTAAATTCATTATTTCCATGTAAATGATCATAAAGTCACTATGTTGAATTTGTCACACTAGCTGGACATGAAAATTCAATTTAGTACTTGAATTTTTAAAGTATATAATTTAATACTTAATCAAACTTTTTTATAATGATTTTTATTATCTCTTAATATTATTTGTTTATTTGGTGATAGAAGAGATAACTTGTTATTAAATTTTTATTATTTTTCATAATATTATCTAGGCATAATAGTGATAGATTGTCTTTTTTCTTTGTCAACAAACTAAACAAACTTGTGTGAGAACGAGATAGTAAAAAACTAAAAACAGTCACACAAAGTTGAATCGATTTAAACTAAGAATTAAGTTAAATTTTCCTTTAAAATTTATGTAGCAAATTTAAAAGACTTTTATAATAGATATAAAAACTTAAAATCTGTGTTACCGATTTACCAATGCATCGCTACAAGTCCTCCTCCCCAAGCAATTCCTGAATCTCTTCTCTTACAATAAAATTCTTGGTGGGTCCCTCATATATGGGACCACAAAGTATTATATTAAAAAAAAAAGAAAAAAGAGGAGAAATGATGTACATAAGTTGGCTACTAAAATAACCACAAGAGAATTCACAAAAATTCTCAAGAATTTGCATAAAACTCCAGTAGATTTTAACCGACTTTAATAAATATAAGGGGCAAGCTATTTTTGAAATTTAGCAAATTGGCTTTGAAGATTTCTAGTCGGATTTTTAACCGATTTGGATAAGTGAGTACATGACAGCAAGAAAAATTTGTCTTATGAATAGGCACTTCCACCAGGAGAATTATATTATTCTGCATGTGTGTTTGTGTGATTTTGTGGTGACATCGGCGAAGTAAAGTTTGCTTTGAGAGATTTATTTTGTGAGAGTGATAATTTTTAAGGAGTGTAAAATAGTGGAGTTACTTTATGATATTTAGGAAACACTTGTATGTTATTATTTTGGATCGTTTATCTTAATTATTTATATTGTACTTCTAGAATATTTTTTTTAGAAAAGTATCTTTTTTATAAATCTATTATTTGTATAGTAAAAGAAATTTTCAAAGTTAGTTTGGTGAACGTAGCTTATACAAATGATGAATCACGATAAAATTTTTCATACTATTTTATTTTAGTTCTTTACTAGTATAATTATTTTTAATTTGTCTGCCTCTATTTATTTATTATTTCCACCCGTCGATACCGAACAAAAAAAGTCCATTAATGGGACAAAGGACTCACCACTGCTCTAGAGTGGACAATAAGCTATTGTATCTTTTTTATTTTCTTGGGGATCAGAAGTTTCACCTATAGAGTTTACATGGCTATTTATGGGTTAATTTCGGATTTATTTGACAGTTTGTTTTTCATTTATATATATTTGATTTATTTAAGCTATTTTATTAGCTGATTTTAAATATTTTGCATACTGTCTGTATACGGATAAAAAAATAGAGATATAAATATGATGACTGAGACCTACATTTTGTAGCTGCCCGGTGCTTTAATGATAAGAGGAAAAAAAAAACATATTCAGAATTGATTAGCTTAATCAGGGCTACATAATCAAACCCAACCATTAGGAATAGGAGGCCAGGAGCTATTGCCTATGCGCTATAGTTTGTTTAGGATAAGTGGCAACCATTAATGTAAGACGAGATTAGGTACGGCGTTTTTTGTTGTCAAATTAAATGGACCTTTACTAGCATAAGGAGATCGTTAGAGTAGGAATTAAATAAGGATCCTTTATTTTCTCTCCAAAAAGTACCAACCCTAGGGGTGAGTTAGTATTTATATTATGAAGTTTAACAGATGCGGTAACTAACCAAGCTCATTAGGAACTTTTGGTGAAATGCCCTTTTTGCGTATTACGAAGTTCAACGTCACTACCATTGCCATTTTCCATTTAGGTCAGCTCTCCAATTTTTTTTTTTTTAAAACATTAGAAAGTATTAATAAAGATAAGTTCATTTAAAATTTCAATGTTTTAAGTGATTAAAAAATCTAATGTTTTATAAATAGTGAATCAAATGAGGTATCAACGTTTGTAAAGTTCAATTATGTATCAATTTTGGATAATTTTTAATTAAGTTTTTTTTTGTCTTTCGTAATATTTAAATATCGATACTTAGTTGACTCACTTTGTGAAACATTAATATTTTTTTTTAATTACTTAAAATATTGATATTAATCTTCAAATGTTGATTTCTCATTTTAACCACTTGAAACATTTATTTCTTAAATGAACTTATCCCCAAAATGTTGATACATTTCTATGTAATTTACTATTAATTTTTTTAGAAGATAGTTTCTGAACTTTATTAAGATATAAAATTAGATATCTCAATTTTAAATCAATTAATTAATATTTGAAAGAATTTTTTTATGCATGTCAATAGTATTTATGACAACTTGACTAACATCATTATCATACGTGGAAGCAATATGATGGAAATACCTTTGATGTGCACAAATTTTTTTTTTATGTATTAAATTGATCAATTTTAATTCCCATGTACCTAATTAAATATTTTACTAAAATTCAAGTATTATTTGAGATATTTACCTTTTTGAGAATATAGTTCAAAACTGATAAAACATCAATAAAATATAATAGGTACAAAACACTAGTAGTAATTGTTTTATGATCTATTAATTCTACGACTATTTGCATAATAATTTTATTCCTATTTACATGTAACATATCCATGCATGATGTAGTATTTGAATCGTGGGGGCATGGCCCTAACCATCATGGAACTTCCTCAAAAGTTCAAAACCATCCCTTTCTTTTCCTAGATTGCATTTTCCTATACCTAATCTCCTTTAAAAACGTATGTTTCTTACACATAAAGTAATCAACAAAGGAATCAGAACGAATTAGGCAAACATTCGGTTATCATGTAAATTAAAGTATTTTTTGAATTATCGGGTCTTTATTTGTATTGTACCTGCATCAATAATTTATCTTATTATATCTATATTATATTTATATCGTATTGTATAGTAAGTTTATGAGTAAAACTATTAGTTTTTCATCGATATCTATTTTTATTTAAAAAAAGACCAAAACATAATGTTAAAATAATTAAAATATGATGAAAAAAAACATTTTCCTAGTAATAAACCAATGGAAGTGAGACATGACTTAATGGCCTTTGCTGGAAAGGAGATTTTGCTGGTGGTATTGTCACCCACTAAAGTATTTAACGCCCCCCAACCTTTTTTTTCTCATCTCTTGTCATTTCAAGACGAAGAAGTACAAAACAAACCAAACCACATTGATGTCGAAATGTCTTTAGACTTTAGGTAAGTGGCTTTGTGGTCGCATGTCAAGCCATATACATATTTATGGAACTCCAAGCATCACGCATTAAACAAAAAAAGTATTAGACCCATTTAGTTTTGTATAATTGTTGATTATATCATGCTCAATGAGGCAAGATTAGGTATTAAATTATTTATATGAAAAATGTACTAATTTAAGGTCACCCCGTACTTCTTTTGTAAGCAACAAAATGCTATTGTCCGACGTCTTCATGCTTTGTTTTTTATTTTTAGAAAATTCTTCCTTATTTCACCTCCCTAAAGAAAAACCCACGCATGTGCGAGGTTGGGGATATTTTGAATATGGTCAAGATCCGAATAGTTCATATGATATGGGTACTATTTCTACTTGAATTAAACGTAGTATGTTCCCCTTGGTCGCATTTTATTGAACCAGCATAAGAAAAAGAACCTATGAAAGGAAATAGAATCCTATATTTTATTCACTTTTATTTTATATTTTGAGTATATACTAGTTCGGTTTTAAATTGAGTGTCCTTCTTTTTTTTTCTGCTCTCCCACGGAAGAAAACAAATCTGTTTAGCAAAACCTTACCACATAGTGGACATGCCCTAGCTATAGGCATAGGCATGAGCCGGGTTGATGGTTCGACCCGGCCCGAACCATCACCAACGAGTCATGGCCCGTGGCTTAGCCCAACTGTACAGGTCATGACCCGCCAACCAACCCGTCCTCATCAGTGCAGTCTCGACCTGTCAATCAAGCAGTAGGGTGAGTCAAAATAAAAAAATACAAGCAAAAAAAATAGAAAATAAATATTTAAACTCATTTTAATGTGAATAGATAGTATTTATTATGAAATTGTTTTTTTTTTTTCTCTTTATTTGTTCAATGATGCTTTTTTAGCCTAATTTATGCACTATAGAATAACTTTCCTATTCAAGTGTGCTTTTTTTAATAATATTGTTTGTTTTGCACAAGTTTGTAATTTAAAATTCTCTATATGTCGATCATATGATGATCTGAATTATGTGTCTTTCTTATCAATTTAATTAAAAAAATTTACAAATTTTTTTTTAAAAAATCATTCACTGGTCAAAAAGGCCATGAACTGACCCTGAACCACCAGTTTGAACTGCCCGACGTGGCCTTTCATGTTCATGGACCAGTTCAACTTTGGCTTGAACCGTGGCCTTACCGTTCCAAATTAGTCTAACCTAATGCCCATCTCTACCTAGCTATCACCGACCTCTCTTCGTCACCCTTTTACCTTCCCTTGTAACTTGCTGCCTTTACCCTTTTAATTTCTCATTTTCACTTTTCGATGGTATAGATCGATTGTAATAACATCAATTAAGTAAAAAGGGACTATAAATGTTTGAGAATATCTTGGTTGAATTTGAGTTAGCTGTAGATGAGTCGGGATGGTTAGTTCGTCTGAAGCTTGGTTTGATGTGATTGGACCAAAATTAGATTTTGTTGAATCGAGTTAAATGTGATAAATTGAGGTTAGTGGTGAAGGCCATTGAAGAAGGTGGATAGTCACTTAGCCATTGCCATTTCTTTTCAACTGTTGCTTTTGCATTTCATCTTAAGAGAATAAGTAGGATGTCACATCATTGCATGAGTTTTGATGTGATTCAACAATACCATTTTCTTATGTAGTTTGTTGTAAAGTATGATCATTCCCTCTATACATATATATGATTAGCAAAGCTAGCTTGAATGTCAACTAAATTATAAACGATTAATGTTAAAATCAGGTAGGAAAAATGTATGGGAAATTTGCTTTAGATACTAGTTGTTTAAAACTAAACTTAGGGTACCGATTGAACTTTTTGTGAAAGTTCAGGTATCAAATTGGTCAAAATCAAACTTCAGGTATCTAATTGGACTTTTTGCAAAGCTCATATACCATTTTTAGCACTATCCCATTATAAACTAAACTCCCAAAAAAAAAAAAAAATCTTTTTCTCCCCCACTTTTCTAAAATGGTTAGGGAAAAAAAAAGATGCATTGTACATTACATAATAAAAATGTATGCAAATCCAAACTAAACAAGAAACCTATTTTAAAAATAAACTCTCTAAATTTTGTGTAGTTTCAAAGCAAATTTGTATATGTCATTGGTTGTAGTGGTAAATGGAAGATGCTGATCAAGTGCTCTAGCTTAGTCGCTGGGTTTACCTATCTATTTCATATCATATAGACATAGTGTACTGTCAAGTGCCATGTAAGTATGATGTAAAGGGAAAATAATTAACTGTTCCAATTTTATTAGGGATAATATTGCATTTGATATGCAAACTTTAACTGATTATATAATTAACTATTTAAAGGTTTGAATTGTTAATTTTAGTACTTATTAACTTTTCAGAGTTCAATAAGACTTATGTTAACTTCATCTAAAACATCTGTATAATTAGATTTTTTTTTCCAATTATGGACTACCATGTGTTCAAAATGGTTATTCTAATGAAATTATTCTCTTTAGGACACATGTAAATAGTCATGACCACATCTTACAAGATAAATTTAACTTAGGCAAGGTGTATAATTGTAAATATATATATATTCTTAATGGAATGCATTCATCAAATTAATTTTTTAGGACAATAACTATCGATAATTGGTAAAAAAATCAATTGGACACAAGTAAACATGAGGTTAGATACTGTAAATGATCTTAAAAAGTCTAATTAAGTACATATAGTTAATTAAATTTGGTCAAAGTTCAAGTTCCAAATGAGATATTTATCCCATTTTATTATGCTAGTGTTGCTTTACCTATCAAGAAATAATGGAATCTCCAATAAAAGATAGATGGTTGCTAAATCATATAATTTTTGCTCTAATATGAATCTTTGACTAGTTTAGCAATTATGTTTTGCTTGATAATTCTACGAAAAAATTGGCATACTTCTTTAAATTGTCGTGTATAAATGGTGATGCTTCACACGAGCAAAATCCTATGTAAAATGCGAAGGAGATTTAAAGTTGCAAAGTTGAGTCGAGTTGACCCAGCTTTTAAAGCTTGGGATCAACTCATTTAAAATTTATCAAGTTCAAGCTCCAGTTGAGCTTTTATAGAGTTTGAAATTTAGCTCGAGCTAAGCTCATTTGGCTAAAGGAGCTTTAGTTTGAGCATAAAATTTAAGTTCAAGTTCGACTCATTTAAATACCTATTTTTATTTTTTTTTCAAATCTAAAATAATATATAAGTGTTGCTATAAACACATATACATAAATATTAATTGAAATTAGTTTTGTTGTTTTAATTATAAAGCTATAAATAATATATCAAATATAAAGCTCAAAATCTACTAACAAACTTGTTAACGAGCTTGTTAATGAGTCTACTAGTCTATTCATAAACCTAAACAAGTTTATTCACTAGTCTAAAGCAAAGCTCGAGCTCTAAGCGTTTGGTGAAATGAGCTTTGCCTTAAGCTAAAGCATTGGTATGGATATGGCTCTTAAAGGCGATTTTATTCACCTTAGTACATTAAAATTTTGCCTCATTTAGTCTACTAAGGCAATCAATCGCCTCATTTTTTTGCCCAAATTGGTTGTCATATCCGAAAAATAGAGGCAAAAATCACCTAATAAGTGTACTAATGGCGATATTCGCCTCAAATAAAATCAAGGTGAATATTGCCTCACCTTGAAATTGAAGGTGACTCGCCTCCTGATCCAAATGTAGTTTTGCCGCACACTTTTTTTTTTTTTTTTACTAATTGCTAATTTGAGATGATTTTTGGCCTAAAGGAATTTTTTCTTTTTTTATTACAATTTCTCAATTAGGCAATTTTGGCCTCTGTAAATACCCATTTTCACCTATTAAGCTTCAATTTATATATAAATTTAATATTATATTAACCCACAAATTATAATAAAAAGACAAAAATATATATACCTATGGGCTTGATATAGCACTAATTTTAATTATAATTTTTCTTGGACCCGATTAAATACCCATATGAATTGACTTATTCAATTGGGCTCATTTTAGAAGCCTTAATCATTAGTTTTGTGTAAATCATGATTGAAGCACAAGGTAGTGGCTTGATGGTAAAACACACACACACACAACAACACAGGCAGAACAAGGTTTGTTTCTATGTGAATGCACAAAATTTTTTTCCTCAAGGCACATAGGTTGCAGCACCTATGCATTGGCGCACGTACATGCGCGTGTGTTATACACATGTGTCATCTTCCTCAGTAAAATGGTTGTTTTCCCATGCAATCAAGCCATTTTAAGGTCATTTTGGACCCAATTTTATTTCATTTTTCACCAAATTAAGGGAGTGGAATTGAAGAATAGATGGGATACTATGAATTTAGATAAAAAAAAAGGTAGTCCTAAACTCATAATTTTGTGTTTAATTTTTTAAAAAGTTTTTGAAAAATTTGTTTTCGTGCGCGATACAAAAATTCAAATTTTGAATTTGTTCTTTCATTTAGCTTCCAGAAACACGTGTTTAGATCAATTTGAACACGTTATTCTCTTTCCCAAGGTTAACTAAGCTCAAAAGTTGCAAGAACATGTTCAATCAAGCTTGGGAAGCTTGAATTCACTCGTTTCATCTCCAGAGTTAACGGCTAAATTCCACTTAACTCGATCCCTAACTAATATAAATAAGGGTTTTGAAAAACAAAAAACACAGCAAAATCCACTCTAAAAACTCAAATTCGAAGTTATGTAGAAGTTAGGGTTTCGAAACAAAGCTTTGATTTTGAAGCTTTCTAAGGGTTTTTAACTCATTCGGTGCTCAAGGAAACTTCATTAAGTATTGGCTTTTGATCAATATCTTCATATTAGCTTGAAACCACTAGGAGGAGTTCTGACGAAGCTAGCTCCAATTGCTGTCTATTGAAGCTCGAACCACTATCCTAAGGCTACTTTCGAAGGAATTTAGCACTACTAGAGTATTAGATGCGTCAAACAGTCTAGTCCAACACACCCTCCCCCATCATTGGCCTCCAAATCACCAGTCCC